>JALGQJ010000061.1:0-546380 GCA_023055345.1 Quercus wislizeni
TACTTTTTCCACCACTCAAAATTAAAGACAATTGTGATAAAATAAATGACGTAATTAAAAATATGTATCCTTAAGACCTTCTCAAATTGAAATTGGGCTTAAAACTAACAAGATTATTCTTTAAGATGAGCATTGAATGAATGGAGAGTCGTGATTTTAATGACTTTGTACTAAGGGACGTCACCATTCGTGAAAGCTTACATGGGCCCCACCCATCAATGAAGTGGCAGCATCTGGTAGAGCCAAGCCATTAGCATGATGCCATGACGACAATTAATGTCCAGATTGAATGACACTTCTTAGGGCTATATATGGAGCTGATAAGATAGATAGTATTTAATTAAGTGCCCCCTTATTGCTAATGCATGAATCTACCACCGTCCATGAATACAATTACATTAAGATGTGAGGGTTTGATCATGAACCTTGACAATGACTATGTTGAGGCTTCATCAGAGGAAATTCATGTAAGTGACATTGTAAACGACTGTTTCATCATCAATTAATTAATAGAAGAATAATAGTTAGATTGTAGGTCAATTTGACACGTGGAATAGAAATATGTCCTTTCGGACCAACTGAAACAGTTTTTTTGGGTTCTATAATGCTTTTATTTATACTTAACTCTTTGGCAGCCAAGCTTGCCTGTTTAATTTACGACAAAGCTTTTCTAACTAAGTCGTGGAAGTCTCTTCGATAAGGCTTAGATTATTAAAGTGGAGATCCTTTTGCTTTTGGATCAAGCTTCGGAAACAAGAACAGCATTAGAAGCTATCTTCAATCAGTTCAATGTCATTCATATACGACATTCAAGCGTGACTTGTACTAATAAACATCTTATAATTAATTCTTTTTCTAAGTATTCATTATTGTCAAAAAGTCTAATGTAGAAGGTTACTTTGAGACTAAATTTGTTGAATTGACTCTTAAAAGTCATAGTGATTTGAGGGAAGCTGTATATAAAAAATACTCTTCTATATATGGTGCTGCCTTTTATTTTGCTTCCTTATCAATTGATGTTTCTACTCTGGGAATGAACTGCCCTTTTCATATAGGTATGTATGTTCACAATTTTGGCCACCTTCCCTTTCCAACCAAATATTTATGCCATCCAATGTAATCTTTTTTTTTATTTTTTTATTTTATGAGAAAACCAATGTAATCTTTTTAACTTGGGTTTTCGCACTTAAAAGAAGTACAATAATTCTATTAACATAATCTTCTTCTTCTTCTTCTTCTTCTTCTTCTTCTTCTTTTTATTTTTTTTTTAAATTTTTTTTATTTTTTTTTATTTTTTTTTTATGAATCTAAAATAAATGTGGTGCTAATAGGATACACGTGAGACGAGTGTTGTACCATCCAATGTAGCATCCAAATTTTTTTTTTTTTTTTTGGTTTCCTGAGGATCGCATCCGACTGACTGTACAATGGAAATGGGCTCCTGACCCAATCTAGGCCTGGCAATGATATACGGAGGCCCTGCATAGCGTAATGTGTATTCATGCGCTGGGCTTAGTGTTCCAACTTATTTCAACTTAAACCCACTTCCAATTCTAACTGTCCATTACTCGTGTTAGATTCTTAGTAATTTGAGACATACAGTGTCAACATGTGTCTGATGAAATGGTATATTTTTTTTCAACTAAGTAATACAATAATGGCGTAGTCTTTCTTTTTACATATTTATAGTAAACTCCTTATTCATATGAGAAGAGAGAGTATATTATTATTGTATTTTTGGAGTATTGGATAAGTTTTCATGATGCAATTACTTGTCACTACAATAAGGTGAATCATAGAGATTAATTTTATTATAATTTAGAATAATGGTTAAATGATTAAATTAATATTTTTCTAAACTTTGGGGACAATTATCATAGTATTAGTCTATCATAGTGTGTGGTCCATTATGAGGAAAGCCAAAGATTTGAATCCCCTTTTTTCCATGGTTTTTCTTTTTGAGAAATTTAGAATCATTTATCCCACTTGTTCTAATAATTGAAAAATCCAAAAAAAAAAAAAAAAATCTCATGTGTTAGTGTCATAATTTATTGTAATTGGCTAATCATTTGACAAAATGCACTTTATTTGTAATTTGGTAGATTTAAGATAGGTTTAGTACTTCAAGAAACATGTTGTTCAAGTTAAGTATTTAAAACATGAAGATTGGTCCAAGAAACAAGTGAAAAAAAACTGTTCATTAAGATTCGATAGATAACTCGACAAATGCCTGCTATCGAGACTTAATATGAAGCTCGATAGATAGCTCGACAGCAGCTCAATCAATCGAGATTTACGATTTTCAGTTTTCCAGATCTGAAATTTGGCCCAGGTTTAAGCATTTGTTTAGGTTTTTTTTTTTTTTTTTTTTCTTTTTTCTTTTTTTTTCTTATAACCCTAGACATATATAAAACTTATTTTAAGAGCCATCACATACGGATACAGAGACTAAGAGATTTATTTTCTTTGTGTGAAGCTACTGCGTTTGAACATCATAGGGTTTTGTAACCAAATACTTCCTAATCTTCATTGTTGATAAAGTGAAAAATTTTGCAGCCAACAACATCTGTCCAAGTTGCTGGAATTAGTCATATATCGCGATCCATGCAAAGAGTTAGTCAAAAATTGGAGGTTTATGCATCAAAGGGAAAGAAGACTACTACAAGATTAAGTCCAATTCGATATTGGAGTAAATGTCCAACTGTAGGTTGGTATTTTGGGATAGATCAGGGTAGTTAGTAAGATTTCTTATACTTGTAATCACTTGATTATTGATTAGTGGATTCTTGAGAGTGGTGACCTTAAAATCACCCGATAGGGTTTTTGCCTTACAAGATTTTCCCAATGTGTCAACAAATCATCGTGTCCAATTTATTTTCCGTTGCACTTAGTATTTTTGGTGATTTGTTGGTGCCTTCACATTTTGCATGCAATTGAATTTAATTAATCAACTTGGATAATTGAATTAATTTACCGAGGTCAAGCTATTTTAACCTAACATCAAGGTTGAACCTTATCTCCACCTTTCCTTCCATTTAAAGAGGTTAGAATAATCTATATATATAATAATAGGTGAAGTTGAGAGAAACTCAAATTAAAATTCCAAATTAAAGTTCCAATTTTGTGCCATGTGTCATAAATTATTTATTCTTAAAGAGTTTTATTTCTTAATTTTAGAATCAAATGTGGGACTACATCATAAATATTCATCTAAGTGAGGTATTAAGTACAAAAATTAAAGAGTTTAGAATAAATGAATTGAGAAAAAAAAATGTGCTTCACAATAATTTTTTTTTTTTAAAATGAACAATTTACATTTTATACCTAATAATATCCTTACAAATTTTTTTAAAGAGTTAACAAAATATAAAAATAAATATCAATTGTATATAAATTATATATAGGAATTATAATATGCATCTTATTGTATAATTTTAAGTGTATTCATGCATATGCATGAGGTTACAAGTTAGTTGTGTATTATGCCACAAGTATTATAGTTCAATTTGGTACTTTTTTTTTTTTTTAATGTTTCGAAAGGAGAAGTCCAAAATTTAAATTTCCATTTCCCTATTGTATCTATTGAATATAAAAATAAAACTAATAATGGTATATTACACTTCCCTCTCACGTAAATATGAGTTATATTGTAGGATCAATGGCAGAGCAATATTGGCCCCCTAAAATTTTAAAATAAATTCTTATAACACATGTTCTTAAAACTTTTTATAATTTGAGCATTCAAAATTTTGACTTGGTCTTCTCTTTTCAAATTTTGAGCTAATCCAAAGATCCTTCTGCAAAACTAAACATTGGCCAATTGAACCAATGGCTAGCCTCCTAAAAAAAATATTCCCAAAAAAAAAAATTTTTTTGTTTTTGTTTTTTTTTTTTCCTACTATTACTTCTGTCATAACTGTTATTTTCTTTATATGTACAAGGGTCCAAACTCTCTCTTTTTTTTGGCCGAATGACCCAATATTATATTTTGTCAAGGCTCGGTGAAAAGTCATTAACAGTTATCGTAATGAGAAAAAAATAGTAAAAAAATATATAAATAAAAACGTGTGCAATTTAGTAATATAGGGAGCTACCCGGGCACAAATGGAAAGGCAGACCAGCAAGTGGAGACTAGTTATTCAGGTCTTGTTTGGTTGTAATATCACTCATCACTCATAACTCATCACCCAAATATCATCACTTATCACTTATTACCCTGTTACTCATCACTCATCACTCATCACTCAAAAATCCATAAAACAAACCCAAGACTGTTTGGAAACTAAACCCGGTTAACTTTTCCTTCTTAAAAACACAAAAAACTCACCTTTTGTGGGATCCACTTACTGTCCATCTTGCAGAGGGCACAGAAAGGCTACCCGCATTGCTATTTCAGTATTGGGTTTCCATTTCTCTTTTTTGCTTTCCCATTTATTTCCAGTAGCCTATGTCTTCACCTCTCAAACCCCAAACCCAAAAGACCACCCAAGCATCAACTCCTCCATCCGACCCCCCCCCCCTGTGCCACCGCCATGTCTCCTTACCACAGCATCATCCTCCTTCCTTATCCTTGAACCCAAGCCGCTACACCTCCATCCTCTAGCGTCGATCCTGACTCCGAACCCATAAATAGAGAAAGAGAGTCGGTCCTTTGCTCCGTCATTGTTCCTCATCCAGATCAGTGGTCGCTTGACTTGCCCAACGAACTTTGATGGCTTCCCCAAACATTACAAGTAAACAGTGTATGGATTCCTCCCTCGTGCTTTCTGAAATTTTAGGCAAAAATTATTTTCCTTGCTGGGTATGCCATGGGAATCCAAATCTGTTTTCTCTTTCCATTTTTTAAGCTTGTATTGTCTTTCTTTAACACTTGCATTGCCGTCTTTCTGTTTTTTCATTGACACATTTTTCTCTTGTGTTGTTTATTTCTTTAGTTCTCCAAGGCAGATCCCAGCAGCTTCGAGTATGTAAACAGATGGAGGGGGAGCATTTAGGTCTCACCAAAAAATGGAATCAATGAACGGAGTGGTGTTGGAGCTAGGCCTTGTGCTGATCGGCGGAACTAGAGCTTATGATTTTTGGTTGTGCTTGTGTTGTGGGTTTGGGAGAAGGGAAAAGGGAAAGTGATGAAGAGGAGTAGTCTATGTGGTGGTTGGGAAAGTAATGAGGTAAAAAGATCCATTGCTCACAAACGCCTACAGTGATGGGACAAGACACTGCTGTGGGACCCTTGTGTGCTAGAAATTTACGAAATTGCCACTGATCACTCAGAACTCTTCATTTGAAAACACCTCCAACAGGTTTCCGAATTAGCTCACTCATATCTCAAAATATTGAGATATGTTAACTGAGTTAAGTGTTTGAATAATCATCCAAATAAGCCGACTACCCGTGGACCCCACCAAAATTGGATTATGAGTTAACAAAACTGAGATTTGTTAACTCAGTTCACCAAAATCCAAACAATGCCTCACTTATTCCACGTACGGATGAGCAAATAGTCTAGTTCATCAACATTTAAGCAAGTGTAAAAATGAGCACACAAGAAGATAAGAGCATCGATATTATCATCTTTCGTTTTATTTGTTTTTAACTGGTGGGTGATATTGTTTTCCATACTGGACTATTATTATTTTTTTTTTTAAGAAAAAAGAAAAAGAAAAGGAAAGTAAAGGCTAAGCCTTTGAGTATAGGCAACCGCTAAGTTGACTCACAATTTTGAAGGGCTTGGTAGTAATATCCACAAATTTTTAAGAACCTCTTGCAGCGCCAATGGATTGATATAGTACTATATATATGAACATGGTGTTTCCCAAGGGATGGTCCATTATATTTGTCATGGTTGTCACTTGTGTCAAGGCCAAGGCCTTAGTAATTGCAAAAATGCATTGTGAGTCAAAAATGCATTGTGAGTCAAAAGTAGGAAGTTAGAACTCATATGTTTTATAAAGAGAGTTAGTGTTTCGGTTTTGTAACTATATATATATATATATATTGAATTTGAATCCTCTCCATTTTATATGATAGAAGATTTAGTTTTCATGTATGTATAACTGTCATAGTGTCCTGTAATTCTAAGTCTCATTTTTCCGAATAAAAAATGTTAACTGATCTAAAATGATGCAGTATATATCTATTATTTGTTTTCTATACTAAAATATTACTAATATGTTTTATAAAGAGAGTAGTCCAAACTCCTATGTTATAAAGAGAGAATATCCTCTCTTTTTGTAGCAAACACGAAAATTGACTATGGGATATAAGAAATGATACATAACCTTGATGTTGGTTGTGTATTAATTAGGGTGTCATAAATGGTAGTTTAAGCTCCATTTAGCACCAGCTAAATTAATATGCTGGTGTTCTATGTCTGCGCACCTAGCAACTGCGAGCCTCTACGAGTCTTTTGTATGTATGGGAAAATTTAATTCCAAACTAATTTAGAGCTATTTTTTCTCAAATTTATTATGTGGTAACTAAAAAAGTTATTTATGTATAGTTTTAGTCACATAACTTTTTTAATGAATCATATGTAATTTGTTTAAATAATATATACGAATAGTCTTATAAATTACTACGTAATTGGTTAGAGAAGATTCCCCCAAACCTGTTTGGATATAAACTTTGTCATTTCTTGTAAACGTATTTTCTTTTGCATTCATTCATTTATTCATCCAAAAAAGGTACTGCTAACATTACTGTCATGTAATTTTATACTTTGCCAGCTTCATTAACTTAGGGGTGAATTCTATAATAAGTAAATAAACAAAAGGAATTATTTGATAAATTCATCAAGAGTGGCAGTTGACTAGGTTTTATATATAAAATAAAATAAATAATTTTACACTACTGACTGTTACTTAGCTAAGGATTGTCTATCGTTGACACTAAGTAAAGTTCAAATAGCATCAAGCCTTTGGAAAATTAATTAAGAAATAAATTTTAGGTTCAAGAACTGAACTTGGGTCTCATGTATCTAAGTGAACTCTTTCTTTTGGGGAAGCTAGAAGTAAGAAGAATTGAAGAAAAAATAGATAGTTGTGATTAAAAATGGGTCCTTTTATTTAATTATTTTATACATATGCCTATACACTAACTTGATAACCTGAGAAGTATAGTGAAAGTAATGGCACATGTATTTAACTTCAATTGGTAACATATTTAAGTTAGGGGCCGGTGATCAATTAGGGTAATTGATCCACCCGATCGATCCAATCCGACTCGAAGGGTTAAGAATGGGCAGACAGGTAATGAGTAGTCATCAATAAAATCCAAGTTTTCTATTGGATTACAGGTTTGGGAAAAGTTACTCAAAAATCCAACCCGACCAACATTTTAACACATTTAACTTTTTAACCCTACCACATGTATCACGATATTCTTATAGGACATCTAGATTATGTTAGAATAGAAAATTGGAATCACTCAGCCAAAATCTAAGTGCTCATCTGAGATAGAGTTGTAGTTGGATTCAACAGAATGATCAGTCGGCAACAAGTCAAAAAGTCCCTACCCGGTATGATCAAATCAAGTCACAAGTTAAAACCCAAGTTCGATTTACCGTTGAACACCCCTAATTTCTATAAACTTGTAGCATGATTTAATGCTGCAAAATTGATATATATACACACATGCAAACTTATGAGAGAGAAAGAGAGAGAGAGAGAGTATAATATTCCAGCTTTGAAGTGAGCTCGTGAGAGAGTACACTCCCTCCCATGCAAAATATACCCTTAGTTGTCAAAACAATTATAAACAACGACTCCCCAAACAACCAACCTTTTACTCTGGCTATCCTTCAAAAATTCTTATTCTTTAAACAATAATTTGGAATTAACAAAATGCTCTAAACAAAGAAACGCCACAGAAGCTGAGAATAATATCCATTCCCTCACTCAATTCTATATTAACTGCCTCAAAAAGAAAAAAAGAAGCGACATGGATGGCCATGTGCAACCTCTGCCATTACTGCCTCTCAAAATTTCATTTAAACGTCTCTGTATATCCAACTCATAACCTTAAAGAAGACAAAGGTCAATCAATCACTCTTTTAAATCTTTACACAGATGTGGTACTTCGTAGAAGCCAAAGCAAACAATCCCACCTTCCCTAATATATACCATTCTTTCCCAATCACATGCATCGTAGAAAAAGCCAAAGAACCACATCGAAAAATCCCCCCAAAAATCATTAAAACAATCTTCAATTATTGGGTTTTTTTTTTTGTAAGGAAGTCTTCCATGAAAAATCTATTAAAAGAAAAGAGAAAACGACCCAGAATGATCGCTTTGCATCTTGCATGATTTTAGGTACTTCACTTAGACTTAGGGTTAGGGTTTATAGGGCATGGTTTGGAATTCTTTTTACATTCTTCCCTACTTTTAGGCATGTAGGTTTTGTCATTGAGAGTGAGAGAGAGAGAGAGAGAGAGTTATTTCTAACTAAATCATACATACGGAGAAAGAAAGAAACAAAAGATGCGTAGATAGCGCTAACAGTCACCATGCCATAATATTCTCTTTGAGATTAAATAAGGACAATTATAATATCATATTCAATACTTAATTGGTTTGATTCCCGGAGTTGGTGGCAATTTTGGAGCGATTGAGAAGAGGTTGGAGAGAGAAAAGTGAGGAAGAGAACACAAGCAAGTGGATTTATGTGGAGGGAAATACTAAAACAGTAAAAGATCTGATTATGATGATAATAATACAAGAGAAAAGGGAATCGATGTTGGGATATATCTGGCTCTATGTGACTTTGAAAAACATAATCTGTATGTTTTGTGGATTAGTTTTAGTTGTGTGTCTGATGGGATGTCAGCAAGGTACTGAATGGGAAAAAGAGCTCACGATATTCCATGCAGCTTTCAGTCAGTTACTTCACCCCCTTAAACCCCAACACAAAATAATCTAATATTACCACCTAAACTTCCAATTTATCTCTTTCTGAATCTCTCAAAAAAAAAAAAAAAAAAGCACACACACACACACACACCTACTCATACATCCCATCTTAACCTAGTTGCTGGATATGCTTTCATCTGTGAGAGTTTTAAAATTGTACCACTGAGTCACATAATTGCAGATGCTCAGTGATAATATAATTTTTTCTGTGAAGTTGGCAATCGGATTAGAATTTAGAAGAACTAAACAAGGTAATGACTTAATTGATAGAAACAAAGAAATACCTGTGAAACCCTAAATCTAACATCACATGGTATGGATTGGAAATTCATGAAAATATATTAATCATTCTGTATAATAAAACGGCCGGCAACAAAACTAGTGTATACATTCCAAGATATACACCTCTGTAAAAGAATCCACTGAAACAAACAAAAAACATAATGTTATCTTTAGTATGATTAAGCACAAGCTGATATTTCTATCCAAAAAATAAAAAAGGTACAAGCTGATATGTATCATTATCATACTTCTTTTGGTGAAGTTTTAATGCTTTATGTGATATACATCTTGTTATTGTTACACCCTGCAAATTCATAAGATCTCATAGATAGCCAGTTGATCGTCCAAGCAAAGATGCCTTGACCTTTAGATCAAAGCGAAAATAGAAAAAAGACAAATCGGGAAATTAAACAACAGAAATTTTATCATCATCTTAGCACTCAGTTTCAACAATTCTACTTTACCAGAGGCCGGTTGCCAAGCCTGAGCTCAAGATCCAAGTCCTCTATGGAGTTAGGGCTGACTTCAAGTACCTTTGATTGCACATGTTGTCTATCAACTGATCTTGGCTTTAGGAAGAAAGGTAACGAGGATGGCTCAGTTCTTCTTCTCTTGCAATTATCAGTGGTCTCATCCTTACCACTCGACACAGTTGGATGAGTTCGACGGACAACCAAATTCAAGCTCACAGATAAATCAGTCGTGACATAATTTCCCTTAGCCCTATGCCCTGAATCTGCAAATCTTGAATTTTTCTCTTCTTCAGTTTTCAGATCCGAAACACAATAATATTTGTCAGCAACCAAGTTTGACCAAGATGGAGAGGAAGAAATAGGAGACCTCTTTTGGTGTTCTTGGACAATAGGAGAAGAATGAGGATTGATAAAGCTTTTTGCACTACAATTTTCTTGAGTTGATGAAGCTGAAACCCTAGAAGGTGAGGCTGATGATACCATAATACCAGGATCGGAAGAATTAGGGTTAGGGTTATAAACCAAGGTACAAACCTGAGATGGGTGCTGAAACCCCAAAGATGTAAAGGAATTCTGGATAGGGTTGTGAAGATTTTGATGGTTAGGATGTTGAGTTTCATTGCAGGAACTTGGAGATTGCTTTAATCTAGCTCTATCCCTCCTGTGAACATTCATGTGACCCCCTAAAGCTTGAGCTGACCGGAATTCCCTTCTGCAAAAACTGCAAGAATAAGAGCGTGGAGGCCATATACACCCACCAAGAGGTCCAGCTGCATCTTCTGCAAAAGCTTGTTCTTCCCAAGAATCATTGTATAAAGGGTTCATCGGCGTTGCCGGAATATGAGGATTAAAACTGAGCTTCCTCTTCCCCCACATCAAATACTGTGCTTGTTCCATTGCACTTCAACTAGATAAGTATAGCACCAGCCGAAGCCCAAAGAAAGAGGAGGAAAAGCTTAATGTAGAGCTAATGGAAGTCAGTCTATATCGAAGTTGGAGATTGAAAGCTACATGGAGTCTACAAGGCAAAGAGGGCTTAGATGGGTTGCTTAGGAGTTGTTTGGAAGGTGAAGTGGTGGGTACTCTACCTTGGTTGTCTTAGTGTAGCTACTTTTTGGGGTTTTGTGGTTGGCTTCCAACGCAGTCAGGCACTGAATTGTGTACTACAATTTTTTTTTCCCATTATTTATTTATCCCATTTTAAGTTTTTCTGAGACGACGGGGAAGCAAGTAAGCATCGGTTTAGAAAATCACTGGAGTGGGTCCTTATGAGTCTACATGTAGGTCTAAGAGTACTTAAAGACAAACTGCAATAATCTGACTGAAATCTCCTCAAGAAAACCCAGCACAAGAGGTGGTATGACTGTTTAACAGTGCACCATTTGTTGTCACATGTCACGTTGCAAGGCAGGCATGATTGCATTATCATTTTCCTGTGCAGATAATCATTTTTATTTTCGGGAATATAAGTTTCTTAAGCTTAACAGTGTTTTTAGAGATTAATAAAACATTTAATCTTCCCATCATAAATCTCACTTACATCTTTTCCTAAGATAGTTCATAATAGTGCTTCTGGAATATTGACAGAAGCCGATTGGTTTGGAAAGGACAGCGTTGTCACAACCATAGCATCTAGAATAGCACATGGGGCATAGGGTCAATTTCCTCTGCGAGCTTTGATTGACATAAGAGGCAAAAGTTTGGCATGCGTGAATTTCGTTGCATATTATTAATTCAGATAAAATTTTATTTTAAACTTTCTTTAGTTTTCCAATTAATAGGAAGTTTTTCTTATTAAACTAAAGGAAAGAATAAGAGACAAATATTTTGCTCCAATGTAAAGGAAGTTCTATCATTCATCAATCTTATAACAACAACAACTAAGCTTTGATCCAAAAAACTTATGGTAAGTTATGGATACTCAATAAGCTAATATATCTGTCATCAATCAAGTTAATGAAGAAAATGTGAAGCCATTTTGCATTCTATTCACATGGTAGTGTTCTTTGATGGTGTAGTATGCCCTTGTACTAATGTAAAACTATTCGTTCTATTAGTTCAAAATAAACACCGGTCTTTTCTAGCGGGTCTTCTTGAGTTGCGAGTTCCGTTGCCCCTGTTTGTGTCACCTTGCAATGCACAGGGAAAACAAGAGCTATAGTCCTATTATCAGAATTTTTAAGAGTCTTTCTTTCATCTAAAGGGACTTTAGTAATTAAGGACTTCCTAAATCAATTTTAGAGGGAAGACTAGTTAAACAGAGCATGACACTAGTCAAAATTGATTACATTAGTTTGATGGACCCCAGAACAGAACAGAACACTTAAAACTTTAAATAGGTTTTTAGGCACTACATATTGATCTAGCCATTAATGTAAGGCATATTTTGTGTATTTCTACGTATCTTTGTACAAAAGAGGAGAGGAAGAAGTACATTTTGCCAGCCGGATGGGTACAAACATGAAATATTCTTCAAGCGTGTATGTTAAATAATTTTGTTGCGCTAATTAGAAGGAATTATTAAGCTATACAATTTAAAACCAGCAGAATTGATTTTTAATTGAACTTCCATAATTTGGTAGACAAACACAATAATTTTTAATTTTGTTTTGAGTTACCTTAATGTTGATGAGTTGATTCCATAAGCTCTAATAAAAAATAATTTTTAAATAATTTATTTAAAAAAAAAAAAAAAAAAAACCCATTCGGATAGAAAGATGATGTGTCATGTGTGTGTGTCTCTCTCTCTAGAGAGAGAGAGAGAGAGAGAGAGAGAGAGAACAAAACAAAAATGAAGGGACTGAAGAATGGAAAGGAACAGCGGTCAAAGTGCATGAACAATAAAGTATAAACATATATCTGGCATGTGTTATGCTGCAAAGCAGGGAATAGTATTAGGAGCGGGTTGGCTGCAATCCTGGAATATGGTGCTCATGTTAACCGCCCATCCTAACGTTACCTTACCAAGAGAGAAGAGAAGAATAGTCACTGCTACATATATGTTTCGGGAGATGAGAGAAATGACAATATCAATATGTAATAAATGAAAATATTGAAAGGTTATCTATAATACAAAAGAAACAATAGTGTATTAATTGCCGGTATGTAATAAAATGAAAATATTAAGAGTCTCTTGTACAATAAAATGTACCATATCTATTTGTCAAACAAATACTAATGAAAAAAAAAAAAAAAAGTAATTATTCTCCTTTTGAATATTGTTTATGGGTCATGTTAACGGATGTGCTTAGCACAAATTATTATTTTTATTTTTTTAATACAAGATAGGAATTCTACTCTAGTCTAATCTTAGTGTATATGTGTGTGAAACTTTCTATTAGAGACTTGAACCTTAACTCTTGTTCCCCACACCCCACAATCATTTATATTTGTGGAATGATTATCACGCCAATGGTGCGTAATGGTGCTTAGAGCAATTGTTAGTAAACCATAATAGGAAAATTTTGACATTACTTTTGTGGGAAATATAAAAAATTATCAACAACATTTATTATTTGAGATTAAATTCTATAAGAATGTGGTATAAAACTCATGTTTTACTCTTTCAATTCCAACATGCTAAATCATTTTATCACATATTGGATAGTGTAAAATATAAGTTTTATATCCTATCCTTGCCAAATTCGGACAATAATTGTTTTATCATTCTTCCAATAAAATGTTTCTAAAAATAGCTTCTAAACTGATGTCTGGCATTGGTTAACATTTTCTATTGTTTATTATGTTAAAGTAGTTAGGTTGAAATTAAATGCTTAGATGAATATATGGGTGGCGAAAAACTTGTTGCGCATGACCCAATAGAAGGGGTCTGGACTATACCATAACAATTTACGTAAACTATAACCAAGAAAGATACATTGAGTGGAACAATGTTTAAGTTTGTGAGAACTACAAGGGTGTAAATTTGGGCAACAAGCACAACCAAAAGCTCTCCATATAGTGTAATCAGGAGATGTTTGAAAAGTTTTTAACAAGAAAAGAGATTATTACCGATTGGTGTGAGAAGATGATTGATTAAGTAACATGTAGTTCGAAAGCCATCATCTCAAAAACGAAGAGGGACATTGGCACGATGAAGTAAAGCAAGACTTGTTTTCGCTAAATGTCAATATTTGCGCTCAATGGCACCATTTTGTTTTTGTGTACGAGAACAAGAGACACAACAATAAAGAACATTTGTAAAGAGCAATATCTCCACCCCAATCAAATTGAATAGCTTTAATCCTAAAATTAGAATAGCATTCAACATACTTTTGAAATTTAGAAAAAATGGAAAGTAATTTATTTTTACATTTTTACAGGTTATAGGTGGGGGAAACAGTGCCCCCGGCCCATCAATTTTTTAATTGGGTCAAACCCACATGAACCAATGATGTTGTGTCAATATCTCTCAAAATGGTCGTTCGAATGATGATACATTCTGCCTTAGCTCAGAGGGTTTTACATGGAATCACCATTTATTTTTATTAAAATGAGAGGAAAAAAAAAAAAAAATCTTGTGAAAATTCATTGTTTTATTGATTGAAAAATTTTATTTCATTTGAAAAAAATCTAGAATGTTATATGGCTAAGTTACAAGGTAAGAAATTAAGGGTTAGGCACCCACCTTGCCCAGTAAAACCAGTTTTCTAGGTTATGTGACCAATGGTCTTGTTATATCATCCAAGCAAACAACATATTATAAGCATCCAAACATGTAATTCAAGATTAAAATGAGCGCTTGTGTGTGCATAATGAAAAACCCTAATTCTAGCATATAATCACATAATTTTAGATTGAACATTGAAACATGGTGGTTGTGTGTGATTGGAGTAAACCCTAACCTATGATTGGTATTATTCAACGCGAAGTTCATGAGCTAAGAGATGCCCATATAAGTCCTCAATAGAAAGGGGATCAAAATGTATGTTGACGGAAGTGATGTGATGAATGGAGTCATACTCAAAACCAAGGCTGACCAATAGGAAGGAAACAAGCTCAAAGTCATTGAGTAGTTGATCAAAAACAACAAGGGTGTTAGCATGACTTGTTAGTTTATGATATTATCAGCTATAAAGCTAGTAATGAATATGCATAGTTCGTGATTGAGACTAAGATGTGAACATCCGCTCTAAAGCTAGCACCTCATGAGGTTTTGCACATTTCTCACATGTGCAATAATTATGTTGGAAATGGAGGAGATGATGGCACCGAGAATCATTTGATTTGTAAATTCCAGGTCTTAAACTTTGGAATTAGAAGGACATGACTTTCACCATTTGGCTGAGTGTGGAAAACTTGCTGTGGAAAATTGGAAATGGAGTTGCCATTAAAAAAACCGTAAATATATTATCCCTTCAAGTAAATATATTATCCCTTTTTTTTTCTTTTTCTTTTTTTGATGAACCGGCTACTCTGTTTATATAACTCAATGTTGATTACAATTTACAACTTTGATAACTACTACACAAATAGTAAATTAAGTTTAAGTTCAAACAACAAGATCAACAAAGATAATTTCTAGTAGGATTTTGTTGTAGTTATCACTATCTTTTCTCTTTCATTGGATGGGAGTGTAATCCTTTATTCTTTGAATTTGGTGGTTGCAGTACGTGTGCACATTATCCTTATCTTTTACATCAAAGTCAATTTTGTTTCAGCGACCATTATGATTTTTTCGTTCAATTAGATTACTTTATTATTGGTCTATTCCAGTTGAATTAAAAGATTTTATTATTGGTCTATTTTAGTATACGATCACAGCGTTACCCCAAATTTTATATAAATAACACTATATTGCTTTATGATTAGAAAATAAAATTCAATCACAATCCTAAAATTAAATCCGTGTTAGGAGCATAAACTGGACCCCAACTATGTAAATGGTAATAACAATTAGCTTTAATAACCATGAATCAATCAATTTCAATAATTAGCCTAAATCCACATTCACAAGAAAAAAAAATAGAAATATCTATTCTAATCCATTGTATATATATATACAATTGTTGACATTCTATTTTGCAACTCTCATTTAACCTTATTTGTGTTTGCATTGTATATCATCATTATCTCACATCTTCAAAGCAAGACTGTAATTTTGGCAGTTTGATCTCCAAATATTTTTAATAAAACAAATCTTGAGGTCAATTAAAATGAAAATTCATGAACATTAATTGGACCACCGAATTAAAAGATATCAAAGAATCAAGTTTTAATGGTAAGATAAACTTGTATAAATTAGATTCTAACTACAGGTGATTATGATCTCTTAATTCTAATTAGTATATTTTTAGTCAAAAAAAAAATTAAATGATACATAATATTCCTATTGGCTGAGGATAGGGTTTATGGTAAGGTTGCATGCACTGAATTTAATCCAGGTCAAAGCATTTACTGATTCTTGACAGAATAGGAAAAAATTGATTAATTATATAATTAATTTTTTGAATTAATTTGCTAATCGAGACTAAGTGTCAATCGGCACTTGGGTCAAAACCTCCAGATTTTCTTCCCCTTTCGATTTGACTTGCTCCCCACACAATTTAACCTTGATTCCTATGCTTTTTGCTGGGAAAACATAATTTTCCTGAGTCCCAAATTGCCTAGAGACATAACACTAGCTCTCTTCCACTCCTAATATAAATACCCCCTTCACAAACACAAAAAAGCTACACTAAATCCTCTGAAACTCTAGAAATTTCAGATTTCTTCTCCCTCTTGGGGTGTTGCATAGCTTGAAGAGCTTTGAAGTGCTTTGCATACAAGTAAGGTTTCTAAACGTCCTCTTTATTTTTATGTCTTAGTTATCTAGATTCAAGTATGTTTAGTTTCTAGGTCTTCCACATGTTCTTGTTTGATTAGCATGTTAGATCTAATTTGTTCTTGGTCTTTGCATGATTAGGATTTTTCAATTTCAAATAACATGTTCACATGCCCTTAGAATTAGGAATTTTCAATTCCAATTAAAATATTCACATGCTCTTAGATTAGGGCTGTCACACATCACACACATATTCATAATCTCTTTCAATATCCAATATATGCATGCCTAGAATAGGATTTCATCATGCTCTTAGATGTTTTTCTCTTTGTAATCACATGTTTTTGGATGATATAAACTCTTAAATGATGTGATATGATCATTGGCCACCACAATTTAGAGACTGGTTTTACCACGCAGGTTGCATGCCTAACACCAATGTTTTAAACTCCATTCCATTCTAGCTGGAATATTCAGTTTCGATGCTTAATCCAGTACATCCCCTTGTTCCATTTCGGTTTAAATTCTAGTTTGTTACGGACTATTCTGGTGTTCCAAACGAATTCTGATTGTTTTGGTCTCTAAATTCCAACCTATTCTAGAACAATTAATGGGTATATTAAGGTTAGAGAAAATGACTTTTTGAATAATGACCAAGTTATGAATGAGTGAAGCTTACCCTTTAACAAATAGAATGATGCCCTTACTTCACATATTTCTTATAAAGCCACTAAATACTCTCTCTCTCTCTCTCTCTCTCTCTCTCTCTCTCTCTCTCTCTCTCTCTCTCTCTCTCTCTCTCTCTCTCTCTCTCTCTCTCTCTCTCTCAAAAACAACATTGATGCCTGCGTTGATCATTATTGATTATTACTATCCAAATTCCACCACTGCATTCAAATCCAATTTGGCTTCCAATATAAAAAAATCCAATATTTGGTTGCCATTATGGATTTTCAAATTTATATTAAAGTCTTGTAACTCAATTAGTTGACATCTCTTGGTATGTCCATAATAACATTAATTTTTAGTATATTCTCATAAATTAGTTAATTAATTATCTTTTAAGTATAATCAATAATAAAAGTAGTAGAGAACTCAAATGATGGCAATGACTACTTATTTCCCACAATCATAAATCCACCCCTCCCCCCCCCCCCCCCCCCAAGGATTTTTGGTTAAAAATATTAGATTGCGAGATTACATGAGCCTTTCCTTTAAAATAAGCTTGCATAATCTCTTTCTCCATTAAAAAAAAAAAAAAAAAAAGAATATAAGGGACTATTCACATCAAAAAGACAAAAGATGCATAATTATGCAATTCCTTTCTTGAACTTCTAGCTAATGCTTTTTTTCTTCTTCTTTTTTTCACTTAAAATACAAATAATTTTTGCCACCATTGAAGTTTTCAAGTAAAATTAATCTATGAAAATAAGCTTATCTAAACAAACTAAAAAAAAAAAAAAAATTATATTCGAATTCACATAAACTAATTATTGCTTTTGCATAAAGGCATAAAATCCTTTGTGGAAAATAATGTGCCAGAGAAGTTTTTTGTATATGTGGAAAATAATTGTATATTTCAAGTTGATTATTATGATGATGTCTGAATGATGATAGCAAAAACTCACTTTTAATTATCGTCACCATCATTATTATTCTTATTATTATATTTAGTGTTATTGTACCACAATTATAGATTTCTTTTTTTAAAAAGAAAAGTTATATTCAATAATAACTCACTTTGGTTGATTATATTCATCAATTGTTCCAACAATTTAGTCTAGAAAATAATAACTTTGCTAGAAAAACTCAAGAACATTGCATACCCTAGAGTTAATACTATGGCAAAAGTAATATCTAAAAAGATTACCACATTTCACTAGAGAGATTATCCTATTCTAATAATAAGAAGATTCAAGAATAGACTTATAAAAGAATTAGAAATTAAATATCAATCTAGCAAAACAATTATGAAAAAGAGAACAATTGATTTCAATTATCAAAACATGAAAAACATGCTTGGATTGAATAGTGGACAACTTACAACATTGGAGATTCACCCCTAACCCTAGGTTAGGTTCTAAAGCTTCCATAGAAAATAAAAAGTCTCAAAAATGACTGAAAAATAGGTTTCCCAGTAGCCAAAAACATGGCTGTCCTTGTATTACTTTAATATTTATAACATTCAAAACCCTAAAACACATACTCCCCAAGAAGGAAAACATAAAATATCAATTCCTGTTTTTCAACAGTGGATCAACTTTCAGATTGGTTTTGGCTTTGAATACTATAGATTCTGAAGTTTTGTTAAACTACAATGTTTTAGATTTTCAAGTCCTATTTCCATAGCCATAAGAATCAAGTCAATCCGATATTGGAGTAAAAGAATATGGCCAAAATACCAAAACTGGTTAGAATATTTCCATGCTAGGATTTTTTCCATCTTTGGCTCAAATGATTTTTTTTTTTTCCTTTTTATGTTTCCACACATCTTTGACTCGTTAAATTCTTCAAAAGCCACTTCTCAATTGATCTTCACCCTTGGATTCTCTTGGCTTCATGTCTACATACTTAGCTTATTAGTTTTAATCTCCTATAAGGAAAAAATACACATAATGAGTATATTTATGAGAAAACTTGTAAACTCTCATATTTATGTGTAAGTGTCAAAATAAACAAAAAATAGATGTGATAATGCCTACCAAAACTAAGGTAATATTGTACTTTTAATCTATTATCAATTTCATTCACAATACAAGGATTTCATATAACCATAGATGATATGAAAGATACATTGTATAAATTATACATATAATGAGAGGCGAATTTTGTTGCCCATAATGTAGTTAAATAGCCACTTTTGAGTAATCATGAGTGAATGATTGACATCTCTTCTATTCAAGATTTTTGTCTAGGAATGTCATGGAAAGAGAATGGTGTAACCCCCCACCCCCCCCCCCCCCCCTCCCCCTTTAATTTGTTCTCTCTCTCTATATACGTATATGAGTTGAATTTAAGTTACACTTTGTATAACTCTAAACAATATTACACTACCTAATAACTTATTATAGAGTTTATATTTTGAAAATCTCACTGTTAAATTACATGTTATATATATTTTTAACATTCATACCAATTTTCATGTCAATTAGATATTATTTACCATTCAATATATATATATATATATATATATTCCTTGGGTATACTATCTAAATGAGAGTCTAAGGTATACTATCTAAATGAGATCTAGACAAGGGTATACTATCTTCAGAGGGTTGATTATAACTAGGTATGTATCTTTCTTCTAACTCCTGTTCTACATCTGAAAGCTGGTACGACTCCAAATTGTCATATCTATCTTCTTCCTCACTCCTCAGTTTTATGTAACTTACCCCCCTTTTGGTATCAGAGCCCAGTTGCCTGATTATCCAGTTTTATGTAACTTACCCCCCTTTTGGTATCAGAGCCAAGTTTGGCCACCGGTCAGTTGTAAGTTACTTTGATTATAACAAGTTGGTCGGCACTGCCGCCATAGTTATCCAGAAATATTGGCATTATTTTGGCATATAATTACTTTCAATTATTTTATGGATATATCTCCCATTCCCCATATTTTGTTTTACATCTATTTCATGATAACTCTTCCAGTTCCAGTTATTTATTTCTTCGTCTGCTATTACTTCATTATCTTCTTTTACATCTGTAAATGGTAGGCTGAGCCTCCATCTAACCATTCTATTTGTGGTCCTGTGATTATTTGTTCAAATTAACCTTTACTTCACAGTTATCCCTACTCTTCCTATTTTTATTAACCTTTACTTCACAGTTATCCCTATTCTTCTTATCTCTGTGTTTATCCTGAAAATTTGTTGCAGAAACACTGTCCTGTGAGATTTGGTACCCTAGTTCCTGTTAAGAACTCCACCGTCAACAAAGACAATAAGACTTCCTAGGTTTCGTTGGTCAGCCCGTTTGAAAGCCCAGGTGAGGCGTGTTAGGGTGGTCCCGAAGATTGGAAGAGAAGTCTGAAGACGAAGGAGTTAAACAAGTTAGGTGTCTATCCCATAGTAGTATTTATCTGTTCCAGATCCAAAGGTTAAATCCAGAACGCTTTGAAGATATAAAGGTGACTAGGTTGTAATTGTTAGTTTAAATTTGAAGATACAAAGGTAACTAGGTTGTAATCGTTAGTTTAAACTTGTAACCCCAGAATCATGAATAGGATATTTAGAAGTAACTCATCCACCAGCAGTAGATGTAATCAACCCACATCTATCCCAGATATCCCAGCAGACGTAGGAGCAATTAATTCGGAAACTTATGAGCTATCCGATCTAGATCTAGACATAGGAGATTGGAATATCCCGAAAGTTGCCACTAGCCAATTTTATAAGTCGTCCTCTTGGTCACCTTTTACAGCCTTCAAGACAGACTACCATGTTAAAACCATAGAACAAGTTTATGGTATAAACAAAGAGTACGAAACGTGCTACTTGTTATCTCCTTCAGCTATCCAAAAGCATAGAGCCAAAGGACATAACTTCCTACACATAGGATTAGTCCAAGTTGGAGTGAAACCACTCACCAGAAGAGGTTTGAACAGCTCAATCCTCATGGCCCTTAGAGACGCTAGACATATCAGATTTAGCGATAGTCTGTTAGGTTCCATAGAAACCAGTCTTTCTAATGGTCCTATACATTTTAATTGCTTTCCAGATTTCAGCATCTGTCTTCATGACAGCACAGTCATCAAAGCTCTCACATTAAATATCAAGACCCACGGAACCCTCATGGTACAGGGAACCAGTCAAATAGCCTTGATATACAGAGTATACTACAAGTGCATGAGAACTAACATGAATGTTGGAGCACTTGATAGGAGTAAGAAGGGTGAAACAACCCTAATCCAGACTACTGATCCTACAGCCAGGGTTAGTATTCCCAGAAGCCTTAAATGGAATGATATCACATTCCCAGCAGATTGGACTTTAGAAAATGAGAACCATGTTCTACAGATCCAAAACCCAGCACAAAGTCCAGATTTGGATTTTGTCCAGCAGTTAGCCGATGGCACAGTCCGGTTAAGTTTCGACAGATCTAGGTTGAGTACTCCTCTAGACTATGAGTATCGCCAACCTCTGGATATATCCCAGTTTAGATCTCCGATTAATAGGTTGAACTTCGATAGATCTAGGCCTAGCACCCCGTGCAGACAGCCTCTGGATACATACCAGTTTAGATCTCCGACACAGCCCATTAACCAGCCATCCCAGCATAGCTCAACTAGACCCAAAGGATCACCATATCCAATGTCTAGAAGAGACTTAGGTGTCCAGCTTCAGGGAGTTAAAGCCAATTATACCAGAGAACAAAAGCAGAAAATTTATGATGCTTGGGTACTATTCATGAGGAATTTATCCTGTAACGTCCCCTTCTTCCTCTACTTCGAACGGTATTATGGCAAGCGCAAGCAGTTTTGCGTCCTCACCAAAGCTTGGACCATTGAAGGACCCAATGCAACCAAAGAGGTTGTTAGGTCAAGCCATCCACCCCTAGAAGCCATAACCTTTGATCATCGTAGAAAGGAGATTATAGCCTCTCCCTTCAAAGTAACGATTGATAGGCACCAACCGGTTGACAAGGTAATTGAACAAAACAATTACACCAACCAAGCCATCCATGTCATAGGCAAGCAACTTGACAGGATAGAAGACAAGATCGAAAACAAAGTTATCCTCCAGCCAGGAAACTCTAGTAAGCCGGTCCAAGTCTTAGAAAAGCCTTTGATCAAGTTACCTACAGTTAGGCATACCAGCCTCAGCCATTTTAAGGACAAGTCAGCCTTAGAAGTGGTTGCCCAAAAAATGGAAGAACTAGTGAAGAGGGAACCAGTCACCCCTTCAGTTGAGGTTCTAAATATCCAGGAATCCTCTAGCAATTCCAGCCAAGTCTCGGACCAAGAGTTTGAGCAATTAGAAACCCAGTTTCAGGATTTAGAGGTAAAAAAGCTTTACCACCCTGATCCTAGCAGCTCAGCCCAGAATTGGTTCAGTAAACCTTCACCCCCTGACCTCAGGTATGAGGAAAGGAACGTTGGTAACCAGTTCTCAGTAGCCTCTGGTAGACTCTATGAATGGAACATAGATGGTTTATCAGAACAGGAAATCCTAAACAAAATCCAGCATATGACTATGGTAGCCAACAACTACCTGGACGAAAGTCGTCCCCATAGAGAAGTCATAGAAATGATGGCGTTAGGATTTACAGGCAAACTCCAGCAATGGTGGAACAATTGTCTTACTGAAGCGTCTAAAGAAGACATTCAGTATGCCATCCAGAAGGATGAGGAAGGCAATCCCATCATCAATGAGATTGAGCAGGGAATCCCTGATGGAGTCAATACTCTGATCTATACGATCATGAAACACTTCATAGGAAAACCCAGCAATATCACAGCCAGGATATATGAACAGCTGAGCAATCTTAGGTGTAAAACCCTAGGAGAATATAAGTGGTATGAAGATGTTTTTACCACTAGAGTCATGCATAGGAAAGATTGTAATTCTCCATTTTGGAAGGAGAAATTTATCAATGGTTTACCTACCCTCTTCAGCCAGAAGGTAAAGGAAACCCTGTGCAGTCCCTTAGGTATCATAGATTATGATAACCTAACATATGGAGATATCTCTAGCACCATCCGAAGTGAAGGGATGAAGATGTGCAGAGATCTCAAAATCCAAAGCCATATTAGTAAAAGCAAAGCCAAGTACGAAATAGGACATTTCTGTACACAGTATGGCTTACCCTCAGTCAAGCCTTCCAAAAGGAAGCACAAACACAAAGGAAAGGAATCCTTTGAAAAGCCTTTTAGGAGGAAGCCATCCAAGTACTATAGTAAGCATAGGCACAAGGCCGATGATTTCTATAAGAAAGGGAAACCCAAGCAATCCATTCCACAAGCATCCGGCAAATGCTTCAACTGTGGAAAGCATGGTCATTTTAAGAATGAGTGTAGAGCCAAAGCTAAATCGCTTATCAACACTCTCATTAGTGACCAACCCAGCAAAAATGAGATCTTCAAGTTACTAGAACTTGACCGCTCAGATAGCGAGTCATTTAGCAGCGCTAGTGACAGTGAACTTCGGCAGTTATATAGGTCATCCTCTGAGTCCTCTAGAACCAGTACTTCTAGCAGCCAGGATGAACCCACACCATGCAGAGATGGTTGTTGTAGAAACAGAACCATCAATGTGCTAAGCAAGCAAGAAGAACTTCTTTTAGACCTCATAGAGGCTATAGAAGACCCCAGCATTAAGGCCCAAAAGCTTACCCTTTTCCACCAAGCCCTGGTTAAGGAAACTAGCGAGCCTCCCATTAAGATCCGGCAACCCAAAGTAGATTTAGAGCAAATCTACAATAGGTTCACCCAGTCTAAGAAGGAAGTTACAGTCAACGACCTTCAGAAGCAAATTAAGGAAACCAGGTCAGAGTTTAGATCCTTAAAGCAAGAATTAACCATTCTTAGGGTCGATTATGATCTCCTTAATAGAAGAATCCAATTTTTGGAAAATACTTCTCATCAAAGCAATGAGGAAAGTCCCTCAGATGATGAAGATAGCCAGTCAGTCAACCCCACAGCTGATCCTATCCAAGAACCCAGCCCAAAATTGTTCTTAGAGACCATCAGTAGGATTAATTTTCATAAATGGCATTCCCGAGTCAAAATTGTCATTAGCAAAGATTTTGAGTTTGAGGTCATCGCCTTAATAGATTCAGGTGCCGATCTTAATTGTATTCAAGAGGGGATCATTCCCCCAAGATATTTCAGAAAGTCTAAAGAAAGACTAGCATCCGCAAGTGGCGGAAGAATGCAAATTGAGTATGACATCCCTCAAGCCATGGTTTGCCAAAGCGGCATATCCTTTATGACAAAATTTGTCTTAGTCAAAAACATAACAGATAGAGTCATATTAGGAAACCCATTCCTATGTTTGTTATATCCTTTCACCACAGACAATGAAGGACTCACAGCCCGTCCTTTCAATCAGCCAGTCAAATTTGAGTTTGTAAGAAGCCCTGCACCTTGGGAAATCAAATCCCTCCAGAAAGCTTCCATAGCCAAAACTCTCAGTACTCTCACAACCCATAATCAAGCCCGATACCTTGATTCAGTCAAAGCAATTGATTATCCCTTCAGCCATAATCAATTACCATCATGCATTCATTATAAATATATTTGCATCCCTGCATCCATCAGTTTTAAAGGAAAAACGATTTTTAACCAGCCCTTAAAAATCTTATTTCATCCAAAACCTTCTTGGCAGGAAATAGCGACAATGTCTTCTCCAGAAGAGAAGAAAGGCAAAGGAAAAGCTCCCGCAAGGGACTATCCTCAAGACAAAAGACTACCAGCAATGGGACAGTCTTTTGAGAAGCATGAAGGCGCTTCCTCTACCAGCCATAGAGGAGCAACATCCCTTCAAAATATGTATCCAGAAATGAATGCATATTCCAGTAGTTTCATGGCTATAAATGAAAAATTAATTAGTCAACTCTCTGGCAAAGAGAATTCCCATTCAAAGGGAAAAATGACTATCATGGGCACGGATTTTTCCAGGTTCAGCCTTAAGGCTCGAACTATCCTTAAAAGTGCCACCGCCAACTTGCCTTCAGATATACAAAATCATATTCTGAAAAGCAAGGCATTATATGAAAGCAGGAATCTGTGGTACAAGCACTTCAAAATACTTGTTACTACCACATTCCCTGATCCTTATGATCCAGATAACTTGGATGACATCCTAGCACAAGCCGAATGGGAAGATCACTTTGGTAACAGCACCAGAGTTTACGAAAACAAGCATCCCTTCCCAGGACTTATGGTCAATTATAATGATGAAACAGATGAAGATGAAAGAGATCCAGCCTGGCTCTCTCAAACGTTTGAATCAGGTTTCATCAGACTCATCCAGCTAACAAGTCATGACCAGATCAGTCAGATGCCCCAAATTATCCAAAATGCTGTCAGAACAATTAGCAGCCCTTTCGTTTCTATCAGATGTTGGAGTACTTTACCAGATTGGGATAAAGAGAGGTGGATGGAAGTACATCCCTCAAAGCATCTTGTCCTTATCGATGGTTATTCCTATCAAGGCCCATGGTATGAAGGAGATACATACATTTCCTACAATTACCCTAAGGCTCTTGCCGAGCGTTGGAGGAATTACTTCAACAATCAGATTGTAGATATCAGCCATGAACTTTGGAAAGATTACCATTTCATAGGCTCTACAGACAGGATCTACGTCTTTGGAAGGAGGCCATATATCTCAGCCATTAGGAACTGGGAAATGTTTGGGCCAGACTGCCCTAAAGAGTTCCTCACAGGGAAAAAGCCCTTCAGGGAACCACTCCTTTACTGTGGCCTCTGCAATACCTATGTTAGGTATCACGGGCATAATTGCAGTAATGATTCCCCATGGGAACCGTCTGATCAAAATGCATCAGATGATCCTGATTCTGACTAAAAGTATCCTGACTCAGCATTCAGGATAAGTCACCAATCCGGTTACTATTCAAGATCAGCACCAGTCACTGTTTTGAACAGTATCTGCATCATCAACAGTGTCCAGCAGACAGAACACTGTAGCATGAATAGTAAAAGTCTTTACTGTTCACAATCATCATTCAGAGTTACTATTGCTTTCGGTGGAAACAGCTTTCACCCCAGTAAAAGCATTTCACTCTCCGTGATTCCAGCAGTCTTCAAGCAAGCATCCGAGGCTCCCTCCAGCCTATTTAAGGAAGCCAAGACTCCAGTCTTCAGCAGGCTTTAAACTTCTACCCTCCCAACAGAAGTTAGCACTCCTCTTCAGCAAAGGTTTTCATAGTCGAAATACCTTAGAGGTTTCCAGTTTATGTAAGCCACAGTCGGCTATTTTATTTTACCTTCCGCATACCCCTTTTATGATATATCAGAGCCCAGTTGCCTGATTATCCAGTTTTATGTAACTTACCCCCCTCGGCTATTTTATTTTACCTTCCGCATACCCCTTTTATGATATATCAGAGCCCAGTTGCCTGATTATCCAGTTTTATGTAACTTACCCCCCTTTTGGTATCAGAGCCCAGTTGCCTGATTATCCAGTTTTATGTAACTTACCCCCCTTTTGGTATCAGAGCCAAGTTTGGCCACCGGTCAGTTGTAAGTCACTTTGATTATAACAAGTTGGTCGGCACTGCCGCCATAGTTATCCAGAAAATATTGAATTATTTTTGGCATTATAATTACATTGAAAGTATGTTATCTCTAACAAACATTATTTTGTTTTACATTTATTTTCTGATAGCATTACCACTTCCATATGTTGGATTCTTCATCTACTACTTTATCTTAGCCAGTCTATATTGTTCTATCTTTTGGTGGTAGGCTGAGCCTCCCGTTCATTCAAACTGTTTATTATTCTGTGATTACTTGTTCAAGTTAACCTTTACTTCACGGTTATCCCTATTCTTCCCATTTTTATTAACTTTTACTTCACAGTTATCCCTATTCTTCTTATCTCTGTGTTTATCCCCAAAGATTGTTGCAGATACTTTGGTTCTGTGAGATTTGATACCCTTAGATCTGTTAGTATCTCCAAAGTCAAGAAGGACGATAAGGCTTCCTAGGTTTCGTTGGTCAGCCCGTTTGAAAGCCCAGGTGAGGCGTGTTAGGGTGGTCCCGAAGATTGGAAGAAAAGTCTGACGACAAAGGAGTGTAAACAGTTAAGTGTCTATCCCATAGTTGTAACTATCTGTACCATTTCCAAAGGTTAGATCCAGAACGCTTTGAAGATATAAAGGTGACTAGGTTGTAATTGTTAGTTTAAATCTGAAGATACAAAGGTGACTAGGTTGTAATTGTTTAATTTAAACTTGTAAACCCAGTTTGATAAATAGGATGTTTAGAAGGAGTGACTCTTCCGCTTCCATTTGTTCTTGCAATACAGACCCACCTGAGATATATGAAGAAGAAGATAGATATGACAATTTGGAGTCGTACCAGCTTCCAGATGTAGAACAGGAGTTAGAAGAAAGATACATACCTAGTTATAATCAACCCTCTGAAGATAGTATACCCTTGTCTAGATCTCATTTAGATAGTATACCTTTGTCTAGATCATTCTTTAATCCACAATATTCTAATCTTAGAAATCCTATACAGTCTAGAATAACTTTAGAAAAGCATATACCTTCATCTAGACCCGCTTTAGATACATACATAGAATTTACACCGGATATGGACATGCTCAAAACAGAATTTAGTTCTGAGAAAAATAGGATTAAAAGAGAATCCTACAAAGCTAACCATACCCAGGAACAAAAGATTGAAGTATTAGAGAGTTGGAAGTCATTCATGAAAGAGTATAAAATTAATTACCCTTTCTTTGAATTCTTTGAAAGACACTTCAAATGGCGTGAAAAGGAACATGCCAGACCAACAACAAGGCACATCAGCCTAAGCCAATCTAAGGTTAAGTCAACCCTAGAAGTAATAGCCCAAAAGCTAGAAGAACTTGTGAAGAGGGAACCAGTCACCCCTTCAGTTGAGGTTCTAAATATCCAGGAATCCTCTAGCAATTCCAGTCAAGCCTCGGACCAAGAATCTGAGCAATTAGCAACTGCTGATCCTCCAGCCAGGATTAGTATCCCCGAAATCCATGCAGATCCTACAGCCAGGATCCATGACCCAGCACAGAATCCGGATTTGGATTTTGTTCAGCAACTAGCCAACGGCACAGTCAGGATAAATCTGGATTTATTCCAGCACCTAGCCAACG
Source organism: Quercus wislizeni (assembly GCA_023055345.1). NCBI lineage: Eukaryota > Viridiplantae > Streptophyta > Magnoliopsida > Fagales > Fagaceae > Quercus > Quercus wislizeni. The sequence goes on from JALGQJ010000061.1 coordinate 28,247, forward strand.
GCTCAGTTAGATTAAGCTTTGATAGATCTAGGTTATCTACTCCTCTAGACTATGAGTATAGACAACCTCTGGATACATCCCAGATTAGATCTCCGATTAATAGGTTGTGTTTCGATAGATCTAGGCCTAGCACCCCCAAGTGTAGACAGCCTCTGGATACATCCCAGTTTAGATCTCCGGTCCAACCCCAGTTAAGTTTCGACAGATCTAGGCCTAGCACTCCTGAGTGCAGACAGCCTCTGGAAACATCCCAGTTTGGATCTCCGATCTTTAACCAGTCATCCCAGCATAGCTCATCTAGACCTAAAGGATCACCATCCCCAACATCTAGAAGAAACCCAGGTGTCCAGCCTCAGGGAGTTAAAGCCAATTCCCAACTCAGCACACCTTGCTACACAACCAAAAAGGATTCGATTGTCAATAAGCAAGACGATCGTAAGAAGTCCTCACCATCCCCTTCAATTACTGTGAAGGAACAGCCTCCTGATCAGGAAGCATTAAACAAAGAGTTTATTCCCGACCTAGAAGAATTAGGAAAGGACTTTAATTCTGAAGAAAACAAGGCTAAAAGAACAGCCTACAGAGCCAATTATTCCGAAGATCGGAAGAAGAAAGTTTATGATGCTTGGGTACTGTTCATGAGGGAAATATCCCGTAACGTCCCCTTCTTCATCTACTTCGAAAGGTATTATGACCAGCACAGGCAATTTTGTGCCCTCACAAAAATTTGGATCATAGCTAAACCTAATCCAACTAGGAATGAAGCTAGCAAACCCATTCCTAAGCAGTCTCTAGTCGAATCTCTACCAGCCAACCCCAGCCGCTCTAAAGGCAAAACAGCCTTAGATATAGTTGTCCAGAAACTTGGAAAACTAGCAAAGAAACCAGCCGTTTCTTTACCAAAGAGTTCTAGCCAGCTTAAAGTAAAGCTTAGAACAGCCTCCAGCAATTCTTCCTCTGGAACAGATGAAGAAATTCCTAAAGTCAAAGAGACTTTAAAAGCCAAGAAGGCACGCCGGAAATTAGAAGCTAGGGAACAAGAAAAGTCTCGACCCATTTCCAAAGCTTATAAGGAAGCAAAGCCTAAAGAACCTCAAAAAAGTTGTGGTTGCGACAGGCGTAATCATCACAAAAGAGATTGTAAGGCAACAACCTCCCATTTCAAGGAAGGAAACCTTGAACCCCAGAAGCATAATACAAACCAGCCCTTGAAGCTTAACAAGCCTCAGAAATGCTATTATTGTGGCAAGCGTGGTCATTACAGAAAAGATTGTGAGGCCAGAACCTCCCATTTAAAGATAGGTAACCCTGAACCTCAGGAACCTAGCACAGCCCAGCCTTTAGTCCAGGAAACCAGTAATCCTGTGACACAGCAACCTAAGGTAGACTTAGAAGTAACCTTCAATAAGTCTATCCAGCCCAAGAAGGAAGTCAGGACCGACGACCTTCAAGAAGAAACCAAGGAAACCAAGAAAGGAATTGGAACCCTAAAGCAAGATCTACAAGCCTTCCAATTTACCCAATCCTTGAAGAACACTTCTTGTCAAAGCAATGAGGAAAGTCCCTCAGACAATAAGGATAATCAAATAGTTGACCCTAGAGTTGATCACATCCAAAGACCCAGCAGAGATTTGGTCTTAGATGCTATCACTAGGACTAAGTTGCATAAATAGCATTCCAAAGTCAGGATTGTCATTAGCAAAGATTTTGAATTTGAGTTCATAGCCCTGATTGATTCGGGTGCTGATCTCAAGCAAACATACAGGTCATCCTCAGAGTCCTCTAGAACCAGTACTTCTAGCAGCCAGGATGAACCTAAACCATGCAAAGCTGGTTGTTTTAGAAATAAAGCCACCAACGCATTAAAAAACCAGGAACAGCTTCTTTTAGACCTCTTAGAGGCTATAGAAGATCCTAGCATTAAGACCCAGAAGCAAGTCCTTTTCCACCAAGCCCTGGTTAAGGATAACAGAGTTGGGTTGAGAAACCCAAAGCAGGGATTAACCATCCTCAGGATTAATCATGGTCTCATGGATCACAAGATCAAGAAACCAGTGTCAACTTCACATCAAAGCGATGGGGAAATACCATCACTAAATCCTTTCGATGGTGAAGAAAATGAAACAGTTAACCCTACTGAAATAGAGCCAGAACCATCCAATGGATCGTTCTTGCAAACCACCAGTCGGATTAACTTCCCAAGATGGCATTCCAAAGTCAGGATTGTCATAAACAAGAATATGACAGATAGGGTTATCTTAGGAAACCCATTCATATGTCTGTTGTATCCTTTCACCAAAGATAGTGAAGGAATCACTACTTATCCTTTTGCCCAACCTGTCAAGTTTAAGTTTCTTAGGAACCCAAAACCTAAAGAGATTGAGAATCTCCAAGGAGTTTCTGTTTCTAAAAGCCTTAACCTTTTCGGTATCCACACATCTTCATTTGGTCCAAATCAAGCTCAGAACCTTGATCAAATTGTACCACCCACCATATTTGATAATTCTTTGAGTATCAGTCAACCTCATAAATTATCATCTCATCATATTGCTGGCAAATCCCCAAATGAAATCCTAGATAAAACCCAGCTTCAGAGATTTCTAGGTTCTCTCATTTACATCTCAGATTTCTATCAAAATCTCAGACTCCTTTTTGATAGACTTCGAACCAATCCATCACCTTGGACCCCAGCCCATACTTCAGTGGTCCAGCATATCAAACAGCAAAACCCTGGTGATTCCAGCCAATCACAGTACCCAGGGAAGATTGTACCAATAACTTTCACAGCCTATAATCAAGCCCAGAATCTTGATTCAGCCAAAACAATTGATTGTCCCTTTAGTCACAATCAATTATCATCATGCATTTGCATACCTGCATCCATCAGTTTTAAAAGAAAAAAGATTTTTAACCAGCCTTTGAAAATCTTATTTCATTCAAAACTTTCTTGGCAGGAAATAACAATAATGTCTTCTCCAGCAGAGAAGAATGACAAAGGGAAAGCTCCTGCAAGGAACTATCCACAAAACAAAAGACTACCAGCAATGGGACAGTCTTTTGAGAAGCATGAAGGCGCTTCCTCTACCAGCCATAGGGGAGCAACATCCCTTCAAAATATGTATCCAGAAATGAATGCATATTCCAGTAGTTTCATGGCTATAAATGAAAAATTAATTAGTCAACTCTCTGGCAAAGAGAATTCCCATTCAAAGGGAAAAATGACTATCATGGGCACGGATTTTTCCAAGTTCAGCCTTAAAGCTCGAACTATCCTTAAAAGTGCCACCGCCAACTTGCCTTCAGATATACAAAATCATATTCTGAAAAGCGAGGCATTATATGAAAGCAGGAATCTGTGGTACAAGCACTTCAAAATACTTGTTACTACCACATTCCCTGATCCTTATGATCCAGATAACCTGGATGACATCCTAGCACAAGCTGAATGGGAAGATCACTTTGGTAACAGCACCAGAGTATACGAAAACAAGCATCCCTTCCCAGGACTTATGGTCAATTATAATGATGAGACAGATGAAGATGAAAGGGATCCAGCCTGGCTCTCTCAGATGTTTGAATCAGGTTTCATCAGGCTCATCCAGCTAACGAGTCATGACCAGATCAGTCAGATGCCCCAAATTATCCAAAATGCTGTCAGAACAATCAGCAGCCCTTTCGTTTCTATCAGATGTTGGAGTACTTTACCAGATTGGGATAAAGAGAGGTGGATGGAAGTACATCCCTCAAAGCATCTTGTCCTTATCGATGGTTATTCTTATCAAGGCCCATGGTATGAAGGAGACACTTACATTTCCTTCAAATACCCTAAAGCTCTTGCAGAGCGTTGGAGAAATTACTTCAACAACCAAATTGTGGATATCAGTCATGAGCTCTGGAAAGATTACCACCTCATAGGGTCTACAGACAGAATCCATGTTTTTGGAAGAAAACCATATATCTCATCCATCAGGAATTGGGAGAAGTTTGGTCCAGATTGCCCAAAAGAGTTCCTTACAGGGAAAAAACCTATCAGAGAGCCGCTCCTCTACTGTGGCCTCTGCAATACCTACGCCAGGCACCACGGGCATAATTGCAGTAATGATTCCCCATGGGAACCATCTGATGAAGATAAGTCAGAAGATCCTGACTCTGACTAGCGAATCCTGGCTCAGCACTCAGGATAAGTCATCAATCCGGTTACTATTCAAGTTCAGCACCAGCCACTGACATGAACAGTCTCCGCATTATCGACAGTGTCCAGCAGACAAAGCACTGTAGCATGAATAGTAAAAGTTTTTACTGTTCACAAGTCATCATTCAGAGTTACTGTTGCTTTCGGTGGAAACAGCTTTCACCTCAGTAAAAGCAATTCACTCTCCGTGATTCCAGCAGTCTTCCAGCAGCATCCAAGGCTCTCTCCAGCCTATTTAAGGAAGCCAAGTCCTCAGTCTTAGGCAGGCTTTAAACTTCTACCCTCCCAACAGAAGTTAGCACTCCTCTTCAGCAAAGGTTTTCATAGTCGAAATACCTTAGAGGTTTCCAGTTTATGTAAGCCACAGTCGGCTATTTTATTTTACCTTCCGCATACCCCTTTTATGATATATCAGAGCCCAGTTGCCTGATTATCCAGTTTTATGTAACTTACCCCCCTTTTGGTATCAGAGCCAAGTTTGGCCACCGGTCAGTTGTAAGTTTTATGTAAATGAGATCTAGACAAGGGTATACTATCTTCAGAGGGTTGATTATAACTAGGTATGTATCTTTCTTCTAACTCCTGTTCTACATCTGAAAGCTGGTACGACTCCAAATTGTCATATCTATTAGACTAAGGTATACATATTGAATGGTATACCCTTGTCTAGATCTCATTTAGATAGTATACCTTAGACTCCTCACTCCTCAGCCTTTGAGAAAGTGCTCTTCTTCCAGAATCAGAACTTTGATCACTCATGGTTCTTAATGTTTGGGAAACACTGTGCTCCATCCTCAGGATTAAAGGACCCTATGTAACTTACCCCCCTTTTGGTATCAGAGCCAAGTTTGGCCACCGGTCAGTTGTAAGTTACTTTGATTATAACAAGTTGGTCGGCACTGCCGCCATAGTTATCCAGAAATATTGGCATTATTTTGGCATATAATTACTTTCAATTATTTTATGGATATATCTCCCATTCCCCATATTTTGTTTTACATCTATTTCATGATAACTCTTCCAGTTCCAGTTATTTATTTCTTCGTCTGCTATTACTTCATTATCTTCTTTTACATCTGTAAATGGTAGGCTGAGCCTCCATCTAACCATTCTATTTGTGGTCCTGTGATTATTTGTTCAAATTAACCTTTACTTCACAGTTATCCCTACTCTTCCTATTTTTATTAACCTTTACTTCACAGTTATCCCTATTCTTCTTATCTCTGTGTTTATCCTGAAAATTTGTTGCAGAAACACTGTCCTGTGAGATTTGGTACCCTAGTTCCTGTTAAGAACTCCACCGTCAACAAAGACAATAAGACTTCCTAGGTTTCGTTGGTCAGCCCGTTTGAAAGCCCAGGTGAGGCGTGTTAGGGTGGTCCCGAAGATTGGAAGAGAAGTCTGAAGACGAAGGAGTTAAACAAGTTAGGTGTCTATCCCATAGTAGTATTTATCTGTTCCAGATCCAAAGGTTAAATCCAGAACGCTTTGAAGATATAAAGGTGACTAGGTTGTAATTGTTAGTTTAAATTTGAAGATACAAAGGTAACTAGGTTGTAATCGTTAGTTTAAACTTGTAACCCCAGAATCATGAATAGGATATTTAGAAGTAACTCATCCACCAGCAGTAGATGTAATCAACCCACATCTATCCCAGATATCCCAGCAGACGTAGGAGCAATTAATTCGGAAACTTATGAGCTATCCGATCTAGATCTAGACATAGGAGATTGGAATATCCCGAAAGTTGCCACTAGCCAATTTTATAAGTCGTCCTCTTGGTCACCTTTTACAGCCTTCAAGACAGACTACCATGTTAAAACCATAGAACAAGTTTATGGTATAAACAAAGAGTACGAAACGTGCTACTTGTTATCTCCTTCAGCTATCCAAAAGCATAGAGCCAAAGGACATAACTTCCTACACATAGGATTAGTCCAAGTTGGAGTGAAACCACTCACCAGAAGAGGTTTGAACAGCTCAATCCTCATGGCCCTTAGAGACGCTAGACATATCAGATTTAGCGATAGTCTGTTAGGTTCCATAGAAACCAGTCTTTCTAATGGTCCTATACATTTTAATTGCTTTCCAGATTTCAGCATCTGTCTTCATGACAGCACAGTCATCAAAGCTCTCACATTAAATATCAAGACCCACGGAACCCTCATGGTACAGGGAACCAGTCAAATAGCCTTGATATACAGAGTATACTACAAGTGCATGAGAACTAACATGAATGTTGGAGCACTTGATAGGAGTAAGAAGGGTGAAACAACCCTAATCCAGACTACTGATCCTACAGCCAGGGTTAGTATTCCCAGAAGCCTTAAATGGAATGATATCACATTCCCAGCAGATTGGACTTTAGAAAATGAGAACCATGTTCTACAGATCCAAAACCCAGCACAAAGTCCAGATTTGGATTTTGTCCAGCAGTTAGCCGATGGCACAGTCCGGTTAAGTTTCGACAGATCTAGGTTGAGTACTCCTCTAGACTATGAGTATCGCCAACCTCTGGATATATACCAGTTTAGATCTCCGACACAGCCCATTAACCAGCCATCCCAGCATAGCTCAACTAGACCCAAAGGATCACCATATCCAATGTCTAGAAGAGACTTAGGTGTCCAGCTTCAGGGAGTTAAAGCCAATTCCCAACTCAGCACACCTTGCTACACAGCTAAACAGGATTCGATTGTCAATGAGCAAGACGATCATGAGCAATCCCCACCATCCCCATCAATTACTGATATGGAACAGCATCCAGATCAGGAACCATTGAACATCATGGTCCTAACCAAAGAGTTTGATCCCGACCTAGAAGAGTTAGGAAAGGATTTTACTTCTGAGGAAAACAAGGCCAAAAGAGCGGCCTACAAAGCCAATTATACCAGAGAACAAAAGCAGAAAATTTATGATGCTTGGGTACTATTCATGAGGAATTTATCCTGTAACGTCCCCTTCTTCCTCTACTTCGAACGGTATTATGGCAAGCGCAAGCAGTTTTGCGTCCTCACCAAAGCTTGGACCATTGAAGGACCCAATGCAACCAAAGAGGTTGTTAGGTCAAGCCATCCACCCCTAGAAGCCATAACCTTTGATCATCGTAGAAAGGAGATTATAGCCTCTCCCTTCAAAGTAACGATTGATAGGCACCAACCGGTTGACAAGGTAATTGAACAAAACAATTACACCAACCAAGCCATCCATGTCATAGGCAAGCAACTTGACAGGATAGAAGACAAGATCGAAAACAAAGTTATCCTCCAGCCAGGAAACTCTTGTAAGCCGGTCCAAGTCTTAGAAAAGCCTTTGATCAAGTTACCTACAGTTAGGCATACCAGCCTCAGCCATTTTAAGGACAAGTCAGCCTTAGAAGTGGTTGCCCAAAAAATGGAAGAACTAGTGAAGAGGGAACCAGTCACCCCTTCAGTTGAGGTTCTAAATATCCAGGAATCCTCTAGCAATTCCAGTCAAGTCTCAGACCAAGAGTTTGAGCAATTAGAAACCCAGTTTCAGGATTTAGAGGTAAAAAAGCTTTACCACCCTGATCCTAGCAGCTCAGCCCAGAATTGGTTCAGTAAACCTTCACCCCCTGACCTCAGGTATGAGGAAAGGAACGTTGGTAACCAGTTCTCAGTAGCCTCTGGTAGACTCTATGAATGGAACATAGATGGTTTATCAGAACAGGAAATCCTAAACAAAATCCAGCATATGACTATGGTAGCCAACAACTACCTGGACGAAAGGCGTCCCCATAGAGAAGTCATAGAAATGATGGCGTTAGGATTTACAGGCAAACTCCAGCAATGGTGGAACAATTGTCTTACTGAAGCGTCTAAAGAAGACATTCAGTATGCCATCCAGAAGGATGAGGAAGGCAATCCCATCATCAATGAGATTGAGCAGGGAATCCCTGATGGAGTCAATACTCTGATCTATACGATCATGAAACACTTCATAGGAAAACCCAGCAATATCACAGCCAGGATATATGAACAGCTGAGCAATCTTAGGTGTAAAACCCTAGGAGAATATAAGTGGTATGAAGATGTTTTTACCACTAGAGTCATGCATAGGAAAGATTGTAATTCTCCATTTTGGAAGGAGAAATTTATCAATGGTTTACCTACCCTCTTCAGCCAGAAGGTAAAGGAAACCCTGTGCAGTCCCTTAGGTATCATAGATTATGATAACCTAACATATGGAGATATCTCTAGCACCATCCGAAGTGAAGGGATGAAGATGTGCAGAGATCTCAAAATCCAAAGCCATATTAGTAAAAGCAAAGCCAAGTACGAAATAGGACATTTCTGTACACAGTATGGCTTACCCTCAGTCAAGCCTTCCAAAAGGAAGCACAAACACAAAGGAAAGGAATCCTTTGAAAAGCCTTTTAGGAGGAAGCCATCCAAGTACTATAGTAAGCATAGGCACAAGGCCGATGATTTCTATAAGAAAGGGAAACCCAAGCAATCCATTCCACAAGCATCCGGCAAATGCTTCAACTGTGGAAAGCATGGTCATTTTAAGAATGAGTGTAGAGCCAAAGCTAAATCGCTTATCAACACTCTCATTAGTGACCAACCCAGCAAAAATGAGATCTTCAAGTTACTAGAACTTGACCGCTCAGATAGCGAGTCATTTAGCAGCGCTAGTGACAGTGAACTTCGGCAGTTATATAGGTCATCCTCTGAGTCCTCTAGAACCAGTACTTCTAGCAGCCAGGATGAACCCACACCATGCAGAGATGGTTGTTGTAGAAACAGAACCATCAATGTGCTAAGCAAGCAAGAAGAACTTCTTTTAGACCTCATAGAGGCTATAGAAGACCCCAGCATTAAGGCCCAAAAGCTTACCCTTTTCCACCAAGCCCTGGTTAAGGAAACTAGTGAGCCTCCCATTAAGATCCGGCAACCCAAAGTAGATTTAGAGCAAATCTACAATAGGTTCACCCAGTCTAAGAAGGAAGTTACAGTCAACGACCTTCAGAAGCAAATTAAGGAAACCAGGTCAGAGTTTAGATCCTTAAAGCAAGAATTAACCATTCTTAGGGTCGATTATGATCTCCTTAATAGAAGAATCCAATTTTTGGAAAATACTTCTCATCAAAGCAATGAGGAAAGTCCCTCAGATGATGAAGATAGCCAGTCAGTCAACCCCACAGCTGATCCTATCCAAGAACCCAGCCCAAAATTGTTCTTAGAGACCATCAGTAGGATTAATTTTCATAAATGGCATTCCCGAGTCAAAATTGTCATTAGCAAAGATTTTGAGTTTGAGGTCATCGCCTTAATAGATTCAGGTGCCGATCTTAATTGTATTCAAGAGGGGATCATTCCCCCAAGATATTTCAGAAAGTCTAAAGAAAGACTAGCATCCGCAAGTGGCGGAAGAATGCAAATTGAGTATGACATCCCTCAAGCCATGGTTTGCCAAAGCGGCATATCCTTTATGACAAAATTTGTCTTAGTCAAAAACATAACAGATAGAGTCATATTAGGAAACCCATTCCTATGTTTGTTATATCCTTTCACCACAGACAATGAAGGACTCACAGCCCGTCCTTTCAATCAGCCAGTCAAATTTGAGTTTGTAAGAAGCCCTGCACCTTGGGAAATCAAATCCCTCCAGAAAGCTTCCATAGCCAAAACTCTCAGTACTCTCACAACCCATAATCAAGCCCGATACCTTGATTCAGTCAAAGCAATTGATTATCCCTTCAGCCATAATCAATTACCATCATGCATTCATTATAAATATATTTGCATCCCTGCATCCATCAGTTTTAAAGGAAAAACGATTTTTAACCAGCCCTTAAAAATCTTATTTCATCCAAAACCTTCTTGGCAGGAAATAGCGACAATGTCTTCTCCAGAAGAGAAGAAAGGCAAAGGAAAAGCTCCCGCAAGGGACTATCCTCAAGACAAAAGACTACCAGCAATGGGACAGTCTTTTGAGAAGCATGAAGGCGCTTCCTCTACCAGCCATAGAGGAGCAACATCCCTTCAAAATATGTATCCAGAAATGAATGCATATTCCAGTAGTTTCATGGCTATAAATGAAAAATTAATTAGTCAACTCTCTGGCAAAGAGAATTCCCATTCAAAGGGAAAAATGACTATCATGGGCACGGATTTTTCCAGGTTCAGCCTTAAGGCTCGAACTATCCTTAAAAGTGCCACCGCCAACTTGCCTTCAGATATACAAAATCATATTCTGAAAAGCAAGGCATTATATGAAAGCAGGAATCTGTGGTACAAGCACTTCAAAATACTTGTTACTACCACATTCCCTGATCCTTATGATCCAGATAACTTGGATGACATCCTAGCACAAGCCGAATGGGAAGATCACTTTGGTAACAGCACCAGAGTTTACGAAAACAAGCATCCCTTCCCAGGACTTATGGTCAATTATAATGATGAAACAGATGAAGATGAAAGAGATCCAGCCTGGCTCTCTCAAATGTTTGAATCAGGTTTCATCAGACTCATCCAGCTAACAAGTCATGACCAGATCAGTCAGATGCCCCAAATTATCCAAAATGCTGTCAGAACAATCAGCAGCCCTTTCGTTTCTATCAGATGTTGGAGTACTTTACCAGATTGGGATAAAGAGAGGTGGATGGAAGTACATCCCTCAAAGCATCTTGTCCTTATCGATGGTTATTCCTATCAAGGCCCATGGTATGAAGGAGATACATACATTTCCTACAATTACCCTAAGGCTCTTGCCGAGCGTTGGAGGAATTACTTCAACAATCAGATTGTAGATATCAGCCATGAACTTTGGAAAGATTACCATTTCATAGGCTCTACAGACAGGATCTACGTCTTTGGAAGGAGGCCATATATCTCAGCCATTAGGAACTGGGAAATGTTTGGGCCAGACTGCCCTAAAGAGTTCCTCACAGGGAAAAAGCCCTTCAGGGAACCACTCCTTTACTGTGGCCTCTGCAATACCTATGTTAGGTATCACGGGCATAATTGCAGTAATGATTCCCCATGGGAACCGTCTGATCAAAATGCATCAGATGATCCTGATTCTGACTAAAAGTATCCTGACTCAGCATTCAGGATAAGTCACCAATCCGGTTACTATTCAAGATCAGCACCAGCCACTGTTTTGAACAGTATCTGCATCATCAACAGTGTCCAGCAGACAGAACACTGCGCTCTTCAGCAGACAGAACACTTTATCCCTATTCTTCTGTATATATTCCTCCACTAAATCTTAGGGTCCTTTTCCTGACTCGCTCCAGAGTTATAGCCATAAAACCACTTGAATATGTAACCATTTCTGGATACATAGTTTGAAGGGATGTTGTTCCTCTATGGCTGATAGAGGAAGCGCCTTCATGCTTTTCAAAAGACTGTCCCATTGCTGGTAGTCTTTTGCTTTGTGGATAGTCCCTTGCGGGTACTTTCCCTTTGCCTTTCTTCTCTGCTGGAGAAGACATTATTGCTATTTCCTGCCAAGAAAATTTTGAATGAAATAAGATTTTTAAGGGCTGGTTAAAAATCCTTTCTCTTTTAAAACTGATGGATGCATGTATGCAAATATGAATGCAAGATGATAATTGATTATGGCTGAAGGGATAATCAATTGCTTTGGCTGAATCAAGTTTCTGGGCTTGATTATGGGCTGTGAGAGTTATTGGTATAACCTTCCCTGGGTACTGTGATTGGCTGGAATCACCAGGGTTTTGCTGTTTGATATGCTGGACCACTGAAGTATGGGCTGGGGTCCAAGGTGATGGATTGGTTCGAAGTCTATCAAAAAGGAGTCTGAGATTTTGATAGAAATCTGAGATGTAATTGAGAGAACCTAGAAATCTCTGAAGCTGGGTTTTATCTAGGATTTCATTTGGGGATTTGCCAGCAATATGATGAGATGATAATTTATGAGGTTGACTGATACTCAAAGAATTATCAAATATGGTGGGTGGTACAATTTGATCAAGGTTCTGAGCTTGATTTGGACCAAATGAAGATGTGTGGATACCGAAAAGGTTAAGGCTTTTAGAAACAGAAACTCCTTGGAGATTCTCAATCTCTTTAGGTTCTGGGTTCCTAAGAAACTTAAACTTGACAGGTTGGGCAAAAGGATAAGTAGTGATTCCTTCACTATCTTTGGTGAAAGGATACAACAGACATATGAATGGGTTTCCTAAGATAACCCTATCTGTCATATTCTTGTTTATGACAATCCTGACTTTGGAATGCCATCTTGGGAAGTTAATCCGACTGGTGGTTTGCAAGAACGATCCATTGGATGGTTCTGGCTCTATTTCAGTAGGGTTAACTGTTTCATTTTCTTCACCATCGAAAGGATTTAGTGATGGTATTTCCCCATCGCTTTGATGTGAAGTTGACACTGGTTTCTTGATCTTGTGATCCATGAGACCATGATTAATCCTGAGGATGGTTAATCCCTGCTTTGGGTTTCTCAACCCAACTCTGTTATCCTTAACCAGGGCTTGGTGGAAAAGGACTTGCTTCTGGGTCTTAATGCTAGGATCTTCTATAGCCTCTAAGAGGTCTAAAAGAAGCTGTTCCTGGTTTTTTAATGCGTTGGTGGCTTTATTTCTAAAACAACCAGCTTTGCATGGTTTAGGTTCATCCTGGCTGCTAGAAGTACTGGTTCTAGAGGACTCTGAGGATGACCTGTATGTTTGCTTGAGATCAGCACCCGAATCAATCAGGGCTATGAACTCAAATTCAAAATCTTTGCTAATGACAATCCTGACTTTGGAATGCCATTTATGCAACTTAGTCCTAGTGATAGCATCTAAGACCAAATCTCTGCTGGGTCTTTGGATGTGATCAACTCTAGGGTCAACTATTTGATTATCCTTATTGTCTGAGGGACTTTCCTCATTGCTTTGACAAGAAGTGTTCTTCAAGGATTGGGTAAATTGGAAGGCTTGTAGATCTTGCTTTAGGGTTCCAATTCCTTTCTTGGTTTCCTTGGTTTCTTCTTGAAGGTCGTCGGTCCTGACTTCCTTCTTGGGCTGGATAGACTTATTGAAGGTTACTTCTAAGTCTACCTTAGGTTGCTGTGTCACAGGATTACTGGTTTCCTGGACTAAAGGCTGGGTTGTGCTAGGTTCCTGAGGTTCAGGGTTACCTATCTTTAAATGGGAGGTTCTGGCCTCACAATCTTTTCTGTAATGACCACGCTTGCCACAATAATAGCATTTCTGAGGCTTGTTAAGCTTCAAGGGCTGGTTTGTATTATGCTTCTGGGGTTCAAGGTTTCCTTCCTTGAAATGGGAGGTTGTTGCCTTACAATCTCTTTTGTGATGATTACGCCTGTCGCAACCACAACTTTTTTGAGGTTCTTTAGGCTTTGCTTCCTTATAAGCTTTGGAAATGGGTCGAGACTTTTCTTGTTCCCTAGCTTCTAATTTCCGGCGTGCCTTCTTGGCTTTTAAAGTCTCTTTGACTTTAGGAATTTCTTCATCTGTTCCAGAGGAAGAATTGCTGGAGGCTGTTCTAAGCTTTACTTTAAGCTGGCTAGAACTCTTTGGTAAAGAAACGGCTGGTTTCTTTGCTAGTTTTCCAAGTTTCTGGACAACTATATCTAAGGCTGTTTTGCCTTTAGAGCGGCTGGGGTTGGCTGGTAGAGATTCGACTAGAGACTGCTTAGGAATGGGTTTGCTAGCTTCATTCCTAGTTGGATTAGGTTTAGCTATGATCCAAATTTTTGTGAGGGCACAAAATTGCCTGTGCTGGTCATAATACCTTTCGAAGTAGATGAAGAAGGGGACGTTACGGGATATTTCCCTCATGAACAGTACCCAAGCATCATAAACTTTCTTCTTCCGATCTTCGGAATAATTGGCTCTGTAGGCTGTTCTTTTAGCCTTGTTTTCTTCAGAATTAAAGTCCTTTCCTAATTCTTCTAGGTCGGGAATAAACTCTTTGTTTAATGCTTCCTGATCAGGAGGCTGTTCCTTCACAGTAATTGAAGGGGATGGTGAGGACTTCTTACGATCGTCTTGCTTATTGACAATCGAATCCTTTTTGGTTGTGTAGCAAGGTGTGCTGAGTTGGGAATTGGCTTTAACTCCCTGAGGCTGGACACCTGGGTTTCTTCTAGATGTTGGGGATGGTGATCCTTTAGGTCTAGATGAGCTATGCTGGGATGACTGGTTAAAGATCGGAGATCCAAACTGGGATGTTTCCAGAGGCTGTCTGCACTCAGGAGTGCTAGGCCTAGATCTGTCGAAACTTAACTGGGGTTGGACCGGAGATCTAAACTGGGATGTATCCAGAGGCTGTCTACACTTGGGGGTGCTAGGCCTAGATCTATCGAAACACAACCTATTAATCGGAGATCTAATCTGGGATGTATCCAGAGGTTGTCTATACTCATAGTCTAGAGGAGTAGATAACCTAGATCTATCAAAGCTTAATCTAACTGAGCCGTTGGCTAGGTGCTGGAATAAATCCAGATTTATCCTGACTGTGCCGTTGGCTAGTTGCTGAACAAAATCCAAATCCGGATTCTGTGCTGGGTCATGGATCCTGGCTGTAGGATCTGCATGGATTTCGGGGATACTAATCCTGGCTGGAGGATCAGCAGTTGCTAATTGCTCAGATTCTTGGTCCGAGGCTTGACTGGAATTGCTAGAGGATTCCTGGATATTTAGAACCTCAACTGAAGGGGTGACTGGTTCCCTCTTCACAAGTTCTTCTAGCTTTTGGGCTATTACTTCTAGGGTTGACTTAACCTTAGATTGGCTTAGGCTGATGTGCCTTGTTGTTGGTCTGGCATGTTCCTTTTCACGCCATTTGAAGTGTCTTTCAAAGAATTCAAAGAAAGGGTAATTAATTTTATACTCTTTCATGAATGACTTCCAACTCTCTAATACTTCAATCTTTTGTTCCTGGGTATGGTTAGCTTTGTAGGATTCTCTTTTAATCCTATTTTTCTCAGAACTAAATTCTGTTTTGAGCATGTCCATATCCGGTGTAAATTCTATGTATGTATCTAAAGCGGGTCTAGATGAAGGTATATGCTTTTCTAAAGTTATTCTAGACTGTATAGGATTTCTAAGATTAGAATATTGTGGATTAAAGAATGATCTAGACAAAGGTATACTATCTAAATGAGATCTAGACAAGGGTATACTATCTTCAGAGGGTTGATTATAACTAGGTATGTATCTTTCTTCTAACTCCTGTTCTACATCTGAAAGCTGGTACGACTCCAAATTGTCATATCTATCTTCTTCTTCATATATCTCAGGTGGGTCTGTATTGCAAGAACAAATGGAAGCGGAAGAGTCACTCCTTCTAAACATCCTATTTATCAAACTGGGTTTACAAGTTTAAATTAAACAATTACAACCTAGTCACCTTTGTATCTTCAGATTTAAACTAACAATTACAACCTAGTCACCTTTATATCTTCAAAGCGTTCTGGATCTAACCTTTGGAAATGGTACAGATAGTTACAACTATGGGATAGACACTTAACTGTTTACACTCCTTTGTCGTCAGACTTTTCTTCCAATCTTCGGGACCACCCTAACACGCCTCACCTGGGCTTTCAAACGGGCTGACCAACGAAACCTAGGAAGCCTTATCGTCCTTCTTGACTTTGGAGATACTAACAGATCTAAGGGTATCAAATCTCACAGAACCAAAGTATCTGCAACAATCTTTGGGGATAAACACAGAGATAAGAAGAATAGGGATAACTGTGAAGTAAAAGTTAATAAAAATGGGAAGAATAGGGATAACCGTGAAGTAAAGGTTAACTTGAACAAGTAATCACAGAATAATAAACAGTTTGAATGAACGGGAGGCTCAGCCTACCACCAAAAGATAGAACAATATAGACTGGCTAAGATAAAGTAGTAGATGAAGAATCCAACATATGGAAGTGGTAATGCTATCAGAAAATAAATGTAAAACAAAATAATGTTTGTTAGAGATAACATACTTTCAATGTAATTATAATGCCAAAAATAATTCAATATTTTCTGGATAACTATGGCGGCAGTGCCGACCAACTTGTTATAATCAAAGTAACTTACAACTGACCGGTGGCCAAACTTGGCTCTGATACCAAAAGGGGGGTAAGTTACATAAAACTGGATAATCAGGCAACTGGGCTCTGATATATCATAAAAGGGGTATGCGGAAGGTAAAATAAAATAGCCGACTGTGGCTTACATAAACTGGAAACCTCTAAGGTATTTCGACTATGAAAACCTTTGCTGAAGAGGAGTGCTAACTTCTGTTGGGAGG
Organism: Quercus wislizeni; assembly: GCA_023055345.1. Taxonomy (NCBI): domain Eukaryota; kingdom Viridiplantae; phylum Streptophyta; class Magnoliopsida; order Fagales; family Fagaceae; genus Quercus; species Quercus wislizeni. The sequence continues at coordinate 44,705 of JALGQJ010000061.1, forward strand.
GTAGAAGTTTAAAGCCTGCTGAAGACTGAGGAGTGAGCTCCTTTAAATAGGCTGATAGGAGCATCGGATGCTGCTGAAATTACGGAAGAATTCTGCTTTCACTTGGGTGAAAGACTTTTTCCACCGACTGTTACAGTGACTTGTCATGATTGCTGTGAATAGTGACGACTTTTTACTGTTCAAGCTACAGTAGCTTGTCCCCCTGCTTTTCGGATTGGGGTACTGTAGAAACAGTAATCTGCTGATGGCTGGTACTGTTCAAAACAGTGGCTGGTGCTGAATTTGAATAGTAACCGGACTTGATGGCTGAAATGAGGATCCTTCTGGAGAATCAATCTGTATCATATCCAGAGGGATATCCATCATAAGGATCAAAGGCTGGAGGGTCATCATCATGGCCGTGCTCATGGTATCTGTTAAACAGATTACAAAACCCACAATACAAGAGAGGCTCATATTCTGCTACCACATCTGAGTACTGAGGAAAGCCTGTGTGGTCAATCCTTTGGGTATTGAAAGCCTCTGAGTATGGCTTGGTAGTGAATACTGTAATTCTACCAGTATTTCCTACGAAGTGATAATCATCCCATAAATCACTGGCAACAGCTCGAAGTTCATTGTTGAAGTAAGTTGTCCAACATTTTAAAAGTGCCATGGGCTCTTCAAAAGAAAGGCCTGAATCACCATCATACCAGGGGCCAAGGTGTGAATACCCATCAATTAAAACAAGGTGGTGTGAGGGGCGGACTGTCATCCAATTGTCACTATCCCATTGTGGGAGAGTGCTCCAACATCTGATGGATACAAAAGGACTTTTGATCTTCGCGACCACTTGTTGGATTATCTTAGGGAACTGACTGATCTGAATATGGTTTGTTAGCTTGATGAGTCTAAGGAAACCATATTCAAACATTTTTGAGAGCCAGCTTGGGTTTCTATCCTCATCGTCTGCTCCGTCTTCATAGTTGACTATTAGACCGGGATAAGGATGTTTCTTTTCATAAACCCTGTGGCTGCTTCCAAAGTACTGGTTCCAAGTGTCAAGGATAAAGGCAGCATTGACTGGATCTGCTCCTCCACCAAGAACTGGGAAATGGGTGGTGACCATAATTCCAAAATGCCTGAACCATTGGTCACATGATTCAGTCATTGCCTTGCTTTCAAATATACGACTTTGTATATCGGAAGGCAAGTTGGCGATAGCACTTCTAAGCTGGTTTTGAGTCTTAAGGCTCAACCTAGCATAGTCTGTGCTCATGATAGTCGTTCTATCCATGGAATGGATATCCTCTTTGCCAGAGAGTTGACTAGTGAGAACCATATTTCCTTTTTCTAGTTCAACTAGATGTAATTCTAGTGCGGTAAGGGTTTTTTGGAAAAGGCTCTGGTGTTTTTGGATAAAAGCTCTTTGGAGATTGTCAAGGATGAATTTAGTGCTGTGGGGAAGTTCTGTATATATTCCTCCACTAAATCTTAGGGTCCTTTTCCTGACTCGCTCCAGAGTTATAGCCATAAAACCACTTGAATATGTAACCATTTCTGGATACATAGTTTGAAGGGATGTTGTTCCTCTATGGCTGATAGAGGAAGCGCCTTCATGCTTTTCAAAAGACTGTCCCATTGCTGGTAGTCTTTTGCTTTGTGGATAGTCCCTTGCGGGTACTTTCCCTTTGCCTTTCTTCTCTGCTGGAGAAGACATTATTGCTATTTCCTGCCAAGAAAATTTTGAATGAAATAAGATTTTTAAGGGCTGGTTAAAAATCCTTTCTCTTTTAAAACTGGTGGATGCATGTATGCAAATATGAATGCAAGATGATAATTGATTATGGCTGAAGGGATAATCAATTGCTTTGGCTGAATCAAGTTTCTGGGCTTGATTATGGGCTGTGAGAGTTATTGGTATAACCTTCCCTGGGTACTGTGATTGGCTGGAATCACCAGGTTTTTGCTGTTTGATATGCTGGACCACTGAAGTATGGGCTGGGGTCCAAGGTGATGGATTGGTTCGAAGTCTATCAAAAAGGAGTCTGAGATTTTGATAGAAATCTGAGATGTAATTGAGAGAACCTAGAAATCTCTGAAGCTGGGTTTTATCTAGGATTTCATTTGGGGATTTGCCAGCAATATGATGAGATGATAATTTATGAGGTTGACTGATACTCAAAGAATTATCAAATATGGTGGGTGGTACAATTTGATCAAGGTTCTGAGCTTGATTTGGACCAAATGAAGATGTGTGGATACCGAAAAGGTTAAGGCTTTTAGAAACAGAAACTCCTTGGAGATTCTCAATCTCTTTAGGTTCTGGGTTCCTAAGAAACTTAAACTTGACAGGTTGGGCAAAAGGATAAGTAGTGATTCCTTCACTATCTTTGGTGAAAGGATACAACAGACATATGAATGGGTTTCCTAAGATAACCCTATCTGTCATATTCTTGTTTATGACAATCCTGACTTTGGAATGCCATCTTGGGAAGTTAATCCGACTGGTGGTTTGCAAGAACGATCCATTGGATGGTTCTGGCTCTATTTCAGTAGGGTTAACTGTTTCATTTTCTTCACCATCGAAAGGATTTAGTGATGGTATTTCCCCATCGCTTTGATGTGAAGTTGACACTGGTTTCTTGATCTTGTGATCCATGAGACCATGATTAATCCTGAGGATGGTTAATCCCTGCTTTGGGTTTCTCAACCCAACTCTGTTATCCTTAACCAGGGCTTGGTGGAAAAGGACTTGCTTCTGGGTCTTAATGCTAGGATCTTCTATAGCCTCTAAGAGGTCTAAAAGAAGCTGTTCCTGGTTTTTTAATGCGTTGGTGGCTTTATTTCTAAAACAACCAGCTTTGCATGGTTTAGGTTCATCCTGGCTGCTAGAAGTACTGGTTCTAGAGGACTCTGAGGATGACCTGTATGTTTGCTTGAGATCAGCACCCGAATCAATCAGGGCTATGAACTCAAATTCAAAATCTTTGCTAATGACAATCCTGACTTTGGAATGCCATTTATGCAACTTAGTCCTAGTGATAGCATCTAAGACCAAATCTCTGCTGGGTCTTTGGATGTGATCAACTCTAGGGTCAACTATTTGATTATCCTTATTGTCTGAGGGACTTTCCTCATTGCTTTGACAAGAAGTGTTCTTCAAGGATTGGGTAAATTGGAAGGCTTGTAGATCTTGCTTTAGGGTTCCAATTCCTTTCTTGGTTTCCTTGGTTTCTTCTTGAAGGTCGTCGGTCCTGACTTCCTTCTTGGGCTGGATAGACTTATTGAAGGTTACTTCTAAGTCTACCTTAGGTTGCTGTGTCACAGGATTACTGGTTTCCTGGACTAAAGGCTGGGCTGTGCTAGGTTCCTGAGGTTCAGGGTTACCTATCTTTAAATGGGAGGTTCTGGCCTCACAATCTTTTCTGTAATGACCACGCTTGCCACAATAATAGCATTTCTGAGGCTTGTTAAGCTTCAAGGGCTGGTTTGTATTATGCTTCTGGGGTTCAAGGTTTCCTTCCTTGAAATGGGAGGTTGTTGCCTTACAATCTCTTTTGTGATGATTACGCCTGTCGCAACCACAACTTTTTTGAGGTTCTTTAGGCTTTGCTTCCTTATAAGCTTTGGAAATGGGTCGAGACTTTTCTTGTTCCCTAGCTTCTAATTTCCGGCGTGCCTTCTTGGCTTTTAAAGTCTCTTTGACTTTAGGAATTTCTTCATCTGTTCCAGAGGAAGAATTGCTGGAGGCTGTTCTAAGCTTTACTTTAAGCTGGCTAGAACTCTTTGGTAAAGAAACGGCTGGTTTCTTTGCTAGTTTTCCAAGTTTCTGGACAACTATATCTAAGGCTGTTTTGCCTTTAGAGCGGCTGGGGTTGGCTGGTAGAGATTCGACTAGAGACTGCTTAGGAATGGGTTTGCTAGCTTCATTCCTAGTTGGATTAGGTTTAGCTATGATCCAAATTTTTGTGAGGGCACAAAATTGCCTGTGCTGGTCATAATACCTTTCGAAGTAGATGAAGAAGGGGACGTTACGGGATATTTCCCTCATGAACAGTACCCAAGCATCATAAACTTTCTTCTTCCGATCTTCGGAATAATTGGCTCTGTAGGCTGTTCTTTTAGCCTTGTTTTCTTCAGAATTAAAGTCCTTTCCTAATTCTTCTAGGTCGGGAATAAACTCTTTGTTTAATGCTTCCTGATCAGGAGGCTGTTCCTTCACAGTAATTGAAGGGGATGGTGAGGACTTCTTACGATCGTCTTGCTTATTGACAATCGAATCCTTTTTGGTTGTGTAGCAAGGTGTGCTGAGTTGGGAATTGGCTTTAACTCCCTGAGGCTGGACACCTGGGTTTCTTCTAGATGTTGGGGATGGTGATCCTTTAGGTCTAGATGAGCTATGCTGGGATGACTGGTTAAAGATCGGAGATCCAAACTGGGATGTTTCCAGAGGCTGTCTGCACTCAGGAGTGCTAGGCCTAGATCTGTCGAAACTTAACTGGGGTTGGACCGGAGATCTAAACTGGGATGTATCCAGAGGCTGTCTACACTTGGGGGTGCTAGGCCTAGATCTATCGAAACACAACCTATTAATCGGAGATCTAATCTGGGATGTATCCAGAGGTTGTCTATACTCATAGTCTAGAGGAGTAGATAACCTAGATCTATCAAAGCTTAATCTAACTGAGCCGTTGGCTAGGTGCTGGAATAAATCCAGATTTATCCTGACTGTGCCGTTGGCTAGTTGCTGAACAAAATCCAAATCCGGATTCTGTGCTGGGTCATGGATCCTGGCTGTAGGATCTGCATGGATTTCGGGGATACTAATCCTGGCTGGAGGATCAGCAGTTGCTAATTGCTCAGATTCTTGGTCCGAGGCTTGACTGGAATTGCTAGAGGATTCCTGGATATTTAGAACCTCAACTGAAGGGGTGACTGGTTCCCTCTTCACAAGTTCTTCTAGCTTTTGGGCTATTACTTCTAGGGTTGACTTAACCTTAGATTGGCTTAGGCTGATGTGCCTTGTTGTTGGTCTGGCATGTTCCTTTTCACGCCATTTGAAGTGTCTTTCAAAGAATTCAAAGAAAGGGTAATTAATTTTATACTCTTTCATGAATGACTTCCAACTCTCTAATACTTCAATCTTTTGTTCCTGGGTATGGTTAGCTTTGTAGGATTCTCTTTTAATCCTATTTTTCTCAGAACTAAATTCTGTTTTGAGCATGTCCATATCCGGTGTAAATTCTATGTATGTATCTAAAGCGGGTCTAGATGAAGGTATATGCTTTTCTAAAGTTATTCTAGACTGTATAGGATTTCTAAGATTAGAATATTGTGGATTAAAGAATGATCTAGACAAAGGTATACTATCTAAATGAGATCTAGACAAGGGTATACTATCTTCAGAGGGTTGATTATAACTAGGTATGTATCTTTCTTCTAACTCCTGTTCTACATCTGGAAGCTGGTACGACTCCAAATTGTCATATCTATCTTCTTCTTCATATATCTCAGGTGGGTCTGTATTGCAAGAACAAATGGAAGCGGAAGAGTCACTCCTTCTAAACATCCTATTTATCAAACTGGGTTTACAAGTTTAAATTAAACAATTACAACCTAGTCACCTTTGTATCTTCAGATTTAAACTAACAATTACAACCTAGTCACCTTTATATCTTCAAAGCGTTCTGGATCTAACCTTTGGAAATGGTACAGATAGTTACAACTATGGGATAGACACTTAACTGTTTACACTCCTTTGTCGTCAGACTTTTCTTCCAATCTTCGGGACCACCCTAACACGCCTCACCTGGGCTTTCAAACGGGCTGACCAACGAAACCTAGGAAGCCTTATCGTCCTTCTTGACTTTGGAGATACTAACAGATCTAAGGGTATCAAATCTCACAGAACCAAAGTATCTGCAACAATCTTTGGGGATAAACACAGAGATAAGAAGAATAGGGATAACTGTGAAGTAAAAGTTAATAAAAATGGGAAGAATAGGGATAACCGTGAAGTAAAGGTTAACTTGAACAAGTAATCACAGAATAATAAACAGTTTGAATGAACGGGAGGCTCAGCCTACCACCAAAAGATAGAACAATATAGACTGGCTAAGATAAAGTAGTAGATGAAGAATCCAACATATGGAAGTGGTAATGCTATCAGAAAATAAATGTAAAACAAAATAATGTTTGTTAGAGATAACATACTTTCAATGTAATTATAATGCCAAAAATAATTCAATATTTTCTGGATAACTATGGCGGCAGTGCCGACCAACTTGTTATAATCAAAGTAACTTACAACTGACCGGTGGCCAAACTTGGCTCTGATACCAAAAGGGGGGTAAGTTACATAAAACTGGATAATCAGGCAACTGGGCTCTGATACCAAAAGGGGGGTAAGTTACATAAAACTGGATAATCAGGCAACTGGGCTCTGATATATCATAAAAGGGGTATGCGGAAGGTAAAATAAAATAGCCGAGGGGGGTAAGTTACATAAAACTGGATAATCAGGCAACTGGGCTCTGATATATCATAAAAGGGGTATGCGGAAGGTAAAATAAAATAGCCGACTGTGGCTTACATAAACTGGAAACCTCTAAGGTATTTCGACTATGAAAACCTTTGCTGAAGAGGAGTGCTAACTTCTGTTGGGAGGGTAGAAGTTTAAAGCCTGCTGAAGACTGGAGTCTTGGCTTCCTTAAATAGGCTGGAGGGAGCCTCGGATGCTTGCTTGAAGACTGCTGGAATCACGGAGAGTGAAATGCTTTTACTGGGGTGAAAGCTGTTTCCACCGAAAGCAATAGTAACTCTGAATGATGATTGTGAACAGTAAAGACTTTTACTATTCATGCTACAGTGTTCTGTCTGCTGGACACTGTTGATGATGCAGATACTGTTCAAAACAGTGACTGGTGCTGATCTTGAATAGTAACCGGATTGGTGACTTATCCTGAATGCTGAGTCAGGATACTTTTAGTCAGAATCAGGATCATCTGATGCATTTTGATCAGACGGTTCCCATGGGGAATCATTACTGCAATTATGCCCGTGATACCTAACATAGGTATTGCAGAGGCCACAGTAAAGGAGTGGTTCCCTGAAGGGCTTATTCCCTGTGAGGAACTCTTTAGGGCAGTCTGGCCCAAACATTTCCCAGTTCCTAATGGCTGAGATATATGGCCTCCTTCCAAAGACGTAGATCCTGTCTGTAGAGCCTATGAAATGGTAATCTTTCCAAAGTTCATGGCTGATATCTACAATCTGATTGTTGAAGTAATTCCTCCAACGCTCGGCAAGAGCCTTAGGGTAATTGTAGGAAATGTATGTATCTCCTTCATACCATGGGCCTTGATAGGAATAACCATCGATAAGGACAAGATGCTTTGAGGGATGTACTTCCATCCACCTCTCTTTATCCCAATCTGGTAAAGTACTCCAACATCTGATAGAAACGAAAGGGCTGCTAATTGTTCTGACAGCATTTTGGATAATTTGGGGCATCTGACTGATCTGGTCATGACTTGTTAGCTGGATGAGTCTGATGAAACCTGATTCAAACATTTGAGAGAGCCAGGCTGGATCTCTTTCATCTTCATCTGTTTCATCATTATAATTGACCATAAGTCCTGGGAAGGGATGCTTGTTTTCGTAAACTCTGGTGCTGTTACCAAAGTGATCTTCCCATTCGGCTTGTGCTAGGATGTCATCCAAGTTATCTGGATCATAAGGATCAGGGAATGTGGTAGTAACAAGTATTTTGAAGTGCTTGTACCACAGATTCCTGCTTTCATATAATGCCTTGCTTTTCAGAATATGATTTTGTATATCTGAAGGCAAGTTGGCGGTGGCACTTTTAAGGATAGTTCGAGCCTTAAGGCTGAACCTGGAAAAATCCGTGCCCATGATAGTCATTTTTCCCTTTGAATGGGAATTCTCTTTGCCAGAGAGTTGACTAATTAATTTTTCATTTATAGCCATGAAACTACTGGAATATGCATTCATTTCTGGATACATATTTTGAAGGGATGTTGCTCCTCTATGGCTGGTAGAGGAAGCGCCTTCATGCTTCTCAAAAGACTGTCCCATTGCTGGTAGTCTTTTGTCTTGAGGATAGTCCCTTGCGGGAGCTTTTCCTTTGCCTTTCTTCTCTTCTGGAGAAGACATTGTCGCTATTTCCTGCCAAGAAGGTTTTGGATGAAATAAGATTTTTAAGGGCTGGTTAAAAATCGTTTTTCCTTTAAAACTGATGGATGCAGGGATGCAAATATATTTATAATGAATGCATGATGGTAATTGATTATGGCTGAAGGGATAATCAATTGCTTTGACTGAATCAAGGTATCGGGCTTGATTATGGGTTGTGAGAGTACTGAGAGTTTTGGCTATGGAAGCTTTCTGGAGGGATTTGATTTCCCAAGGTGCAGGGCTTCTTACAAACTCAAATTTGACTGGCTGATTGAAAGGACGGGCTGTGAGTCCTTCATTGTCTGTGGTGAAAGGATATAACAAACATAGGAATGGGTTTCCTAATATGACTCTATCTGTTATGTTTTTGACTAAGACAAATTTTGTCATAAAGGATATGCCGCTTTGGCAAACCATGGCTTGAGGGATGTCATACTCAATTTGCATTCTTCCGCCACTTGCGGATGCTAGTCTTTCTTTAGACTTTCTGAAATATCTTGGGGGAATGATCCCCTCTTGAATACAATTAAGATCGGCACCTGAATCTATTAAGGCGATGACCTCAAACTCAAAATCTTTGCTAATGACAATTTTGACTCGGGAATGCCATTTATGAAAATTAATCCTACTGATGGTCTCTAAGAACAATTTTGGGCTGGGTTCTTGGATAGGATCAGCTGTGGGGTTGACTGACTGGCTATCTTCATCATCTGAGGGACTTTCCTCATTGCTTTGATGAGAAGTATTTTCCAAAAATTGGATTCTTCTATTAAGGAGATCATAATCGACCCTAAGAATGGTTAATTCTTGCTTTAAGGATCTAAACTCTGACCTGGTTTCCTTAATTTGCTTCTGAAGGTCGTTGACTGTAACTTCCTTCTTAGACTGGGTGAACCTATTGTAGATTTGCTCTAAATCTACTTTGGGTTGCCGGATCTTAATGGGAGGCTCACTAGTTTCCTTAACCAGGGCTTGGTGGAAAAGGGTAAGCTTTTGGGCCTTAATGCTGGGGTCTTCTATAGCCTCTATGAGGTCTAAAAGAAGTTCTTCTTGCTTGCTTAGCACATTGATGGTTCTGTTTCTACAACAACCATCTCTGCATGGTGTGGGTTCATCCTGGCTGCTAGAAGTACTGGTTCTAGAGGACTCAGAGGATGACCTATATAACTGCCGAAGTTCACTGTCACTAGCGCTGCTAAATGACTCGCTATCTGAGCGGTCAAGTTCTAGTAACTTGAAGATCTCATTTTTGCTGGGTTGGTCACTAATGAGAGTGTTGATAAGCGATTTAGCTTTGGCTCTACACTCATTCTTAAAATGACCATGCTTTCCACAGTTGAAGCATTTGCCGGATGCTTGTGGAATGGATTGCTTGGGTTTCCCTTTCTTATAGAAATCATCGGCCTTGTGCCTATGCTTACTATAGTACTTGGATGGCTTCCTCCTAAAAGGCTTTTCAAAGGATTCCTTTCCTTTGTGTTTGTGCTTCCTTTTGGAAGGCTTGACTGAGGGTAAGCCATACTGTGTACAGAAATGTCCTATTTCGTACTTGGCTTTGCTTTTACTAATATGGCTTTGGATTTTGAGATCTCTGCACATCTTCATCCCTTCACTTCGGATGGTGCTAGAGATATCTCCATATGTTAGGTTATCATAATCTATGATACCTAAGGGACTGCACAGGGTTTCCTTTACCTTCTGGCTGAAGAGGGTAGGTAAACCATTGATAAATTTCTCCTTCCAAAATGGAGAATTACAATCTTTCCTATGCATGACTCTAGTGGTAAAAACATCTTCATACCACTTATATTCTCCTAGGGTTTTACACCTAAGATTGCTCAGCTGTTCATATATCCTGGCTGTGATATTGCTGGGTTTTCCTATGAAGTGTTTCATGATCGTATAGATCAGAGTATTGACTCCATCAGGGATTCCCTGCTCAATCTCATTGATGATGGGATTGCCTTCCTCATCCTTCTGGATGGCATACTGAATGTCTTCTTTAGACGCTTCAGTAAGACAATTGTTCCACCATTGCTGGAGTTTGCCTGTAAATCCTAACGCCATCATTTCTATGACTTCTCTATGGGGACGCCTTTCGTCCAGGTAGTTGTTGGCTACCATAGTCATATGCTGGATTTTGTTTAGGATTTCCTGTTCTGATAAACCATCTATGTTCCATTCATAGAGTCTACCAGAGGCTACTGAGAACTGGTTACCAACGTTCCTTTCCTCATACCTGAGGTCAGGGGGTGAAGGTTTACTGAACCAATTCTGGGCTGAGCTGCTAGGATCAGGGTGGTAAAGCTTTTTTACCTCTAAATCCTGAAACTGGGTTTCTAATTGCTCAAACTCTTGGTCTGAGACTTGACTGGAATTGCTAGAGGATTCCTGGATATTTAGAACCTCAACTGAAGGGGTGACTGGTTCCCTCTTCACTAGTTCTTCCATTTTTTGGGCAACCACTTCTAAGGCTGACTTGTCCTTAAAATGGCTGAGGCTGGTATGCCTAACTGTAGGTAACTTGATCAAAGGCTTTTCTAAGACTTGGACCGGCTTACAAGAGTTTCCTGGCTGGAGGATAACTTTGTTTTCGATCTTGTCTTCTATCCTGTCAAGTTGCTTGCCTATGACATGGATGGCTTGGTTGGTGTAATTGTTTTGTTCAATTACCTTGTCAACCGGTTGGTGCCTATCAATCGTTACTTTGAAGGGAGAGGCTATAATCTCCTTTCTACGATGATCAAAGGTTATGGCTTCTAGGGGTGGATGGCTTGACCTAACAACCTCTTTGGTTGCATTGGGTCCTTCAATGGTCCAAGCTTTGGTGAGGACGCAAAACTGCTTGCGCTTGCCATAATACCGTTCGAAGTAGAGGAAGAAGGGGACGTTACAGGATAAATTCCTCATGAATAGTACCCAAGCATCATAAATTTTCTGCTTTTGTTCTCTGGTATAATTGGCTTTGTAGGCCGCTCTTTTGGCCTTGTTTTCCTCAGAAGTAAAATCCTTTCCTAACTCTTCTAGGTCGGGATCAAACTCTTTGGTTAGGACCATGATGTTCAATGGTTCCTGATCTGGATGCTGTTCCATATCAGTAATTGATGGGGATGGTGGGGATTGCTCATGATCGTCTTGCTCATTGACAATCGAATCCTGTTTAGCTGTGTAGCAAGGTGTGCTGAGTTGGGAATTGGCTTTAACTCCCTGAAGCTGGACACCTAAGTCTCTTCTAGACATTGGATATGGTGATCCTTTGGGTCTAGTTGAGCTATGCTGGGATGGCTGGTTAATGGGCTGTGTCGGAGATCTAAACTGGTATATATCCAGAGGTTGGCGATACTCATAGTCTAGAGGAGTACTCAACCTAGATCTGTCGAAACTTAACCGGACTGTGCCATCGGCTAACTGCTGGACAAAATCCAAATCTGGACTTTGTGCTGGGTTTTGGATCTGTAGAACATGGTTCTCATTTTCTAAAGTCCAATCTGCTGGGAATGTGATATCATTCCATTTAAGGCTTCTGGGAATACTAACCCTGGCTGTAGGATCAGTAGTCTGGATTAGGGTTGTTTCACCCTTCTTACTCCTATCAAGTGCTCCAACATTCATGTTAGTTCTCATGCACTTGTAGTATACTCTGTATATCAAGGCTATTTGACTGGTTCCCTGTACCATGAGGGTTCCGTGGGTCTTGATATTTAATGTGAGAGCTTTGATGACTGTGCTGTCATGAAGACAGATGCTGAAATCTGGAAAGCAATTAAAATGTATAGGACCATTAGAAAGACTGGTTTCTATGGAACCTAACAGACTATCGCTAAATCTGATATGTCTAGCGTCTCTAAGGGCCATGAGGATTGAGCTGTTCAAACCTCTTCTGGTGAGTGGTTTCACTCCAACTTGGACTAATCCTATGTGTAGGAAGTTATGTCCTTTGGCTCTATGCTTTTGGATAGCTGAAGGAGATAACAAGTAGCACGTTTCGTACTCTTTGTTTATACCATAAACTTGTTCTATGGTTTTAACATGGTAGTCTGTCTTGAAGGCTGTAAAAGGTGACCAAGAGGACGACTTATAAAATTGGCTAGTGGCAACTTTCGGGATATTCCAATCTCCTATGTCTAGATCTAGATCGGATAGCTCATAAGTTTCCGAATTAATTGCTCCTACGTCTGCTGGGATATCTGGGATAGATGTGGGTTGATTACATCTACTGCTGGTGGATGAGTTACTTCTAAATATCCTATTCATGATTCTGGGGTTACAAGTTTAAACTAACGATTACAACCTAGTTACCTTTGTATCTTCAAATTTAAACTAACAATTACAACCTAGTCACCTTTATATCTTCAAAGCGTTCTGGATTTAACCTTTGGATCTGGAACAGATAAATACTACTATGGGATAGACACCTAACTTGTTTAACTCCTTCGTCTTCAGACTTCTCTTCCAATCTTCGGGACCACCCTAACACGCCTCACCTGGGCTTTCAAACGGGCTGACCAACGAAACCTAGGAAGTCTTATTGTCTTTGTTGACGGTGGAGTTCTTAACAGGAACTAGGGTACCAAATCTCACAGGACAGTGTTTCTGCAACAAATTTTCAGGATAAACACAGAGATAAGAAGAATAGGGATAACTGTGAAGTAAAGGTTAATAAAAATAGGAAGAGTAGGGATAACTGTGAAGTAAAGGTTAATTTGAACAAATAATCACAGGACCACAAATAGAATGGTTAGATGGAGGCTCAGCCTACCATTTACAGATGTAAAAGAAGATAATGAAGTAATAGCAGACGAAGAAATAAATAACTGGAACTGGAAGAGTTATCATGAAATAGATGTAAAACAAAATATGGGGAATGGGAGATATATCCATAAAATAATTGAAAGTAATTATATGCCAAAATAATGCCAATATTTCTGGATAACTATGGCGGCAGTGCCGACCAACTTGTTATAATCAAAGTAACTTACAACTGACCGGTGGCCAAACTTGGCTCTGATACCAAAAGGGGGGTAAGTTACATAGGGTCCTTTAATCCTGAGGATGGAGCACAGTGTTTCCCAAACATTAAGAACCATGAGTGATCAAAGTTCTGATTCTGGAAGAAGAGCACTTTCTCAAAGGCTGAGGAGTGAGGAGTCTAAGGTATACTATCTAAATGAGATCTAGACAAGGGTATACCATTCAATATGTATACCTTAGTCTAATAGATATGACAATTTGGAGTCGTACCAGCTTTCAGATGTAGAACAGGAGTTAGAAGAAAGATACATACCTAGTTATAATCAACCCTCTGAAGATAGTATACCCTTGTCTAGATCTCATTTACATAAAACTTACAACTGACCGGTGGCCAAACTTGGCTCTGATACCAAAAGGGGGGTAAGTTACATAAAACTGGATAATCAGGCAACTGGGCTCTGATATATCATAAAAGGGGTATGCGGAAGGTAAAATAAAATAGCCGACTGTGGCTTACATAAACTGGAAACCTCTAAGGTATTTCGACTATGAAAACCTTTGCTGAAGAGGAGTGCTAACTTCTGTTGGGAGGGTAGAAGTTTAAAGCCTGCCTAAGACTGAGGACTTGGCTTCCTTAAATAGGCTGGAGAGAGCCTTGGATGCTGCTGGAAGACTGCTGGAATCACGGAGAGTGAATTGCTTTTACTGAGGTGAAAGCTGTTTCCACCGAAAGCAACAGTAACTCTGAATGATGACTTGTGAACAGTAAAAACTTTTACTATTCATGCTACAGTGCTTTGTCTGCTGGACACTGTCGATAATGCGGAGACTGTTCATGTCAGTGGCTGGTGCTGAACTTGAATAGTAACCGGATTGATGACTTATCCTGAGTGCTGAGCCAGGATTCGCTAGTCAGAGTCAGGATCTTCTGACTTATCTTCATCAGATGGTTCCCATGGGGAATCATTACTGCAATTATGCCCGTGGTGCCTGGCGTAGGTATTGCAGAGGCCACAGTAGAGGAGCGGCTCTCTGATAGGTTTTTTCCCTGTAAGGAACTCTTTTGGGCAATCTGGACCAAACTTCTCCCAATTCCTGATGGATGAGATATATGGTTTTCTTCCAAAAACATGGATTCTGTCTGTAGACCCTATGAGGTGGTAATCTTTCCAGAGCTCATGACTGATATCCACAATTTGGTTGTTGAAGTAATTTCTCCAACGCTCTGCAAGAGCTTTAGGGTATTTGAAGGAAATGTAAGTGTCTCCTTCATACCATGGGCCTTGATAAGAATAACCATCGATAAGGACAAGATGCTTTGAGGGATGTACTTCCATCCACCTCTCTTTATCCCAATCTGGTAAAGTACTCCAACATCTGATAGAAACGAAAGGGCTGCTGATTGTTCTGACAGCATTTTGGATAATTTGGGGCATCTGACTGATCTGGTCATGACTCGTTAGCTGGATGAGCCTGATGAAACCTGATTCAAACATCTGAGAGAGCCAGGCTGGATCCCTTTCATCTTCATATGTCTCATCATTATAATTGACCATAAGTCCTGGGAAGGGATGCTTGTTTTCGTATACTCTGGTGCTGTTACCAAAGTGATCTTCCCATTCAGCTTGTGCTAGGATGTCATCCAGGTTATCTGGATCATAAGGATCAGGGAATGTGGTAGTAACAAGTATTTTGAAGTGCTTGTACCACAGATTCCTGCTTTCATATAATGCCTCGCTTTTCAGAATATGATTTTGTATATCTGAAGGCAAGTTGGCGGTGGCACTTTTAAGGATAGTTCGAGCTTTAAGGCTGAACTTGGAAAAATCCGTGCCCATGATAGTCATTTTTCCCTTTGAATGGGAATTCTCTTTGCCAGAGAGTTGACTAATTAATTTTTCATTTATAGCCATGAAACTACTGGAATATGCATTCATTTCTGGATACATATTTTGAAGGGATGTTGCTCCCCTATGGCTGGTAGAGGAAGCGCCTTCATGCTTCTCAAAAGACTGTCCCATTGCTGGTAGTCTTTTGTTTTGTGGATAGTTCCTTGCAGGAGCTTTCCCTTTGTCATTCTTCTCTGCTGGAGAAGACATTATTGTTATTTCCTGCCAAGAAAGTTTTGAATGAAATAAGATTTTCAAAGGCTGGTTAAAAATCTTTTTTCTTTTAAAACTGATGGATGCAGGTATGCAAATGCATGATGATAATTGATTGTGACTAAAGGGACAATCAATTGTTTTGGCTGAATCAAGATTCTGGGCTTGATTATAGGCTGTGAAAGTTATTGGTACAATCTTCCCTGGGTACTGTGATTGGCTGGAATCACCAGGGTTTTGCTGTTTGATATGCTGGACCACTGAAGTATGGGCTGGGGTCCAAGGTGATGGATTGGTTCGAAGTCTATCAAAAAGGAGTCTGAGATTTTGATAGAAATCTGAGATGTAAATGAGAGAACCTAGAAATCTCTGAAGCTGGGTTTTATCTAGGATTTCATTTGGGGATTTGCCAGCAATATGATGAGATGATAATTTATGAGGTTGACTGATACTCAAAGAATTATCAAATATGGTGGGTGGTACAATTTGATCAAGGTTCTGAGCTTGATTTGGACCAAATGAAGATGTGTGGATACCGAAAAGGTTAAGGCTTTTAGAAACAGAAACTCCTTGGAGATTCTCAATCTCTTTAGGTTCTGGGTTCCTAAGAAACTTAAACTTGACAGGTTGGGCAAAAGGATAAGTAGTGATTCCTTCACTATCTTTGGTGAAAGGATACAACAGACATATGAATGGGTTTCCTAAGATAACCCTATCTGTCATATTCTTGTTTATGACAATCCTGACTTTGGAATGCCATCTTGGGAAGTTAATCCGACTGGTGGTTTGCAAGAACGATCCATTGGATGGTTCTGGCTCTATTTCAGTAGGGTTAACTGTTTCATTTTCTTCACCATCGAAAGGATTTAGTGATGGTATTTCCCCATCGCTTTGATGTGAAGTTGACACTGGTTTCTTGATCTTGTGATCCATGAGACCATGATTAATCCTGAGGATGGTTAATCCCTGCTTTGGGTTTCTCAACCCAACTCTGTTATCCTTAACCAGGGCTTGGTGGAAAAGGACTTGCTTCTGGGTCTTAATGCTAGGATCTTCTATAGCCTCTAAGAGGTCTAAAAGAAGCTGTTCCTGGTTTTTTAATGCGTTGGTGGCTTTATTTCTAAAACAACCAGCTTTGCATGGTTTAGGTTCATCCTGGCTGCTAGAAGTACTGGTTCTAGAGGACTCTGAGGATGACCTGTATGTTTGCTTGAGATCAGCACCCGAATCAATCAGGGCTATGAACTCAAATTCAAAATCTTTGCTAATGACAATCCTGACTTTGGAATGCCATTTATGCAACTTAGTCCTAGTGATAGCATCTAAGACCAAATCTCTGCTGGGTCTTTGGATGTGATCAACTCTAGGGTCAACTATTTGATTATCCTTATTGTCTGAGGGACTTTCCTCATTGCTTTGACAAGAAGTGTTCTTCAAGGATTGGGTAAATTGGAAGGCTTGTAGATCTT
This sequence comes from Quercus wislizeni, assembly GCA_023055345.1. Classification (NCBI taxonomy): domain Eukaryota; kingdom Viridiplantae; phylum Streptophyta; class Magnoliopsida; order Fagales; family Fagaceae; genus Quercus; species Quercus wislizeni. The sequence continues at coordinate 61,425 of JALGQJ010000061.1, forward strand.
GCTTTAGGGTTCCAATTCCTTTCTTGGTTTCCTTGGTTTCTTCTTGAAGGTCGTCGGTCCTGACTTCCTTCTTGGGCTGGATAGACTTATTGAAGGTTACTTCTAAGTCTACCTTAGGTTGCTGTGTCACAGGATTACTGGTTTCCTGGACTAAAGGCTGGGTTGTGCTAGGTTCCTGAGGTTCAGGGTTACCTATCTTTAAATGGGAGGTTCTGGCCTCACAATCTTTTCTGTAATGACCACGCTTGCCACAATAATAGCATTTCTGAGGCTTGTTAAGCTTCAAGGGCTGGTTTGTATTATGCTTCTGGGGTTCAAGGTTTCCTTCCTTGAAATGGGAGGTTGTTGCCTTACAATCTCTTTTGTGATGATTACGCCTGTCGCAACCACAACTTTTTTGAGGTTCTTTAGGCTTTGCTTCCTTATAAGCTTTGGAAATGGGTCGAGACTTTTCTTGTTCCCTAGCTTCTAATTTCCGGCGTGCCTTCTTGGCTTTTAAAGTCTCTTTGACTTTAGGAATTTCTTCATCTGTTCCAGAGGAAGAATTGCTGGAGGCTGTTCTAAGCTTTATTACTTTAAGCTGGCTAGAACTCTTTGGTAAAGAAACGGCTGGTTTCTTTGCTAGTTTTCCAAGTTTCTGGACAACTATATCTAAGGCTGTTTTGCCTTTAGAGCGGCTGGGGTTGGCTGGTAGAGATTCGACTAGAGACTGCTTAGGAATGGGTTTGCTAGCTTCATTCCTAGTTGGATTAGGTTTAGCTATGATCCAAATTTTTGTGAGGGCACAAAATTGTCTGTGCTGGTCATAGTACCTTTCGAAGTAGATGAAGAAGGGGACGTTACGGGATATCTCCCTCATGAACAGTACCCAAGCATCATAAACTTTCTTCTTCCGTTCTTTGGAATAGTTGGCTTTGTAGGCTGCTCTTTTAGCCTTGTTCTCCTCAGAATTAAAGTCCTTTCCTAATTCTTCTAGGTCGGGAATAAACTCTTTGTTTAATGCTTCCTGATCAGGAGGCTGTTCCTTCACAGTAATTGAAGGGGATGGTGAGGACTGCTTACGATCGTCTTGCTTATTGACAATCGAATCCTTTTTGGTCGTGTAGCAAGGTGTGCTGAGTTGGGAATTGGCTTTAACTCCCTGAGGCTGGACACCTGGGTTTCTTCTAGATGTTGGGGATGGTGATCCTTTAGGTCTAGATGAGCTATGCTGGGATGACTGGTTAAAGATCGGAGATCCAAACTGGGATGTTTCCAGAGGCTGTCTGCACTCAGGAGTGCTAGGCCTAGATCTGTCGAAACTTAACTGGGGTTGGACCGGAGATCTAAACTGGGATGTATCCAGAGGCTGTCTACACTTGGGGGTGCTAGGCCTAGATCTATCGAAACACAACCTATTAATCGGAGATCTAATCTGGGATGTATCCAGAGGTTGTCTATACTCATAGTCTAGAGGAGTAGATAACCTAGATCTATCAAAGCTTAATCTAACTGAGCCGTTGGCTAGGTGCTGGAATAAATCCAGATTTATCCTGACTGTGCCGTTGGCTAGTTGCTGAACAAAATCCAAATCCGGATTCTGTGCTGGGTCATGGATCCTGGCTGTAGGATCTGCATGGATTTCGGGGATACTAATCCTGGCTGGAGGATCAGCAGTTGCTAATTGCTCAGATTCTTGGTCCGAGGCTTGACTGGAATTGCTAGAGGATTCCTGGATATTTAGAACCTCAACTGAAGGGGTGACTGGTTCCCTCTTCACAAGTTCTTCTAGCTTTTGGGCTATTACTTCTAGGGTTGACTTAACCTTAGATTGGCTTAGGCTGATGTGCCTTGTTGTTGGTCTGGCATGTTCCTTTTCACGCCATTTGAAGTGTCTTTCAAAGAATTCAAAGAAAGGGTAATTAATTTTATATTCTTTCATGAATGACTTCCAACTCTCTAATACTTCAATCTTTTGTTCCTGGGTATGGTTAGCTTTGTAGGATTCTCTTTTAATCCTATTTTTCTCAGAACTAAATTCTGTTTTGAGCATGTCCATATCCGGTGTAAATTCTATGTATGTATCTAAAGCGGGTCTAGATGAAGGTATATGCTTTTCTAAAGTTATTCTAGACTGTATAGGATTTCTAAGATTAGAATATTGTGGATTAAAGAATGATCTAGACAAAGGTATACTATCTAAATGAGATCTAGACAAGGGTATACTATCTTCAGAGGGTTGATTATAACTAGGTATGTATCTTTCTTCTAACTCCTGTTCTACATCTGAAAGCTGGTACGACTCCAAATTGTCATATCTATCTTCTTCTTCATATATCTCAGGTGGGTCTGTATTGCAAGAACAAATGGAAGCGGAAGAGTCACTCCTTCTAAACATCCTATTTATCAAACTGGGTTTACAAGTTTAAATTAAACAATTACAACCTAGTCACCTTTGTATCTTCAGATTTAAACTAACAATTAACAGGAACTAGGGTACCAAATCTCACAGGACAGTGTTTCTGCAACAAATTTTCAGGATAAACACAGAGATAAGAAGAATAGGGATAACTGTGAAGTAAAGGTTAATAAAAATAGGAAGAGTAGGGATAACTGTGAAGTAAAGGTTAATTTGAACAAATAATCACAGGACCACAAATAGAATGGTTAGATGGAGGCTCAGCCTACCATTTACAGATGTAAAAGAAGATAATGAAGTAATAGCAGACGAAGAAATAAATAACATCCTTATCCCGGTCTAATAGTCAACTATGAAGACGGAGCAGACGATGAGGATAGAAACCCAAGCTGGCTCTCAAAAATGTTTGAATATGGTTTCCTTAGACTCATCAAGCTAACAAACCATATTCAGATCAGTCAGTTCCCTAAGATAATCCAACAAGTGGTCGCGAAGATCAAAAGTCCTTTTGTATCCATCAGATGTTGGAGCACTCTCCCACAATGGGATAGTGACAATTGGATGACAGTCCGCCCCTCACACCACCTTGTTTTAATTGATGGGTATTCACACCTTGGCCCCTGGTATGATGGTGATTCAGGCCTTTCTTTTGAAGAGCCCATGGCACTTTTAAAATGTTGGACAACTTACTTCAACAATGAACTTCGAGCTGTTGCCAGTGATTTATGGGATGATTATCACTTCGTAGGAAATACTGGTAGAATTACAGTATTCACTACCAAGCCATACTCAGAGGCTTTCAATACCCAAAGGATTGACCACACAGGCTTTCCTCAGTACTCAGATGTGGTAGCAGAATATGAGCCTCTCTTGTATTGTGGGTTTTGTAATCTGTTTAACAGATACCATGAGCACGGCCATGATGATGACCCTCCAGCCTTTGATCCTTATGATGGATATCCCTCTGGATATGATACAGATTGATTCTCCAGAAGGATCCTCATTTCAGCCATCAAGTCCGGTTACTATTCAAATTCAGCACCAGCCACTGTTTTGAACAGTACCAGCCATCAGCAGATTACTGTTTCTACAGTACCCCAATCCGAAAAGCAGGGGGACAAGCTACTGTAGCTTGAACAGTAAAAAGTCGTCACTATTCACAGCAATCATGACAAGTCACTGTAACAGTCGGTGGAAAAAGTCTTTCACCCAAGTGAAAGCAGAATTCTTCCGTAATTTCAGCAGCATCCGATGCTCCTATCAGCCTATTTAAAGGAGCTCACTCCTCAGTCTAATAGTACTGTCCTGTCAATATATATATATATATATATATCCTAATGGTTGTACATTATTAATAATGTTAAATTTGGGTCAAGCCCTCCTTTTTTTTACCTAGTACCACGTTAGACCCATTTGTCTAGCACGACTTGGCAGGTGGCCTTCCTGCGATTCATTTGTTCTTTTTTGGTCCGCATGCATGTACTGCTCAGGGGTTACATTTGCAAGACGTGATGTTTTGAAGGTGACATTATCAGCAGAGCTTTTAATAATATGGAACCTAGCCTATCAACTTTTTGCCACGTTGTGGTAATTAACGTGCAACATGAAGCCCTTTCCGTAGGAAGGCATGGTTCAAATTTTTTTGGTAATTAATTGAACGTATTTTGTTATGAGACATTCATCAATAAAATCACAATATTTTCTCTTCAAAAAAAGGGGGGGAAAAAAACACTGTACTTTTTTTTTAGAAAGAAAACACCCTTAGTAACTTAGAACCATTTAATCCCACAATCAAAATGAAAACCCAACGAAAAAACATATGAATTGATAAAACATTAAGATGCGTACCTTGTTGTGGCTATATTTAGGAAGAAGCTTCTCAAGTCTATCCTTTATAAAACAATTTCTTCTTTTAAAAACAAACCCTCAAAACCAAAACTAAGACAACATAATACGTACCCGAAGACTACCGAAACAGTGGAAAGTTACTTATAACTTGGTTTGACGCAGTAACAAATGATTTGGAAGAGATAAATATTAGATATGATTCAATAAAAAAGGGTAACGTTTTCAATAGTTAAGAGGTGAAAAAAAAAAATTTGATAGTTATTTGACAAACACCAAACTTCATGCAAACTTTAATGATAAAAATAATATTTTTTTTCCAAAATAAAAAAAATGACTAACTGCATTCACTTAAAATAATTATAAACAAATAAATTTAAAAAATCATAATAATAAAATTAACTAAAATAGTAGGTATCAAGAAAAAAACAATCACATATAAGTATCAATGTTAAACCTTAGATTTTCTCCAACCAATTTCACAAAACCCCCAAATTGGTAAACCCGAACTTCACAAATTTCACATGAGCATACATGCCCCCATTGGTTTGCGTGACAACTAGACAAGACAAAATCGTGAGAGAATTAGAGCAAAATGTAAAAGAGAGTCAAGAGGGGAGAGCAACTAGGTTGAGAGAGAATGTATCTTGTGAACGATCACTCACAGGACGATGGATCCCACAAGTGTTGAGGATTATATATAGTCTTAGAACGGGCTCATAAGAAAATTAGTCAGGCTGAGAAGAGTTTTGCCAAAATGTGGGCTAATTAACATTAATTGCTAATGGTGCACATCTATAAAACTATATATAAAAAATATTTTTATTTAAAGTTTAAATTTTTTTTAATTGGATTCAATATAGAAATTTTAAGAGCTCGAGATCATATAAATCAAAAAAAAAAAAATTTAAAATAAAAACCGAAAGTTTTACCATCCCTATTACCCCCCTGGTCCTAGTTTTCATTCTAATTTTTTAGTAGAAATTACTTATCAGCGTGTGTTTTATTTATTTTCTTAATTTGACTCCAATCAGAATATTTGTTTACTGTCCCTATTGACACAACAGCTTCCTTGGTGCTTCCCTCGTAACCAAGAAAGATTTTTTCAAACTGTGAAACTTTCTAGCTTCTAAAAATTATTAAAAATAAATAAAAATAAAAAAGATAACTATCATGTACTTTTCTTACCAATTACAATTATAAAATGGTTTTGGCGGTGTCGCTAATGACATTTTGTTTGAATCTCATCCATTTTTTAAACAAAATAATAAGGACAAATATAGGTGCTAGTGCAACTGAAAATTTTATTTTAATGCCGATTTTGAAAGATACAGTTGCATCTTTAATGGTCTAAATTCGTGCAGGTACAAATGTCCAGTAAATTACTCGACAAGATAATCCGTAGGTATCTTTCTATACTAATATAAAGTGAAATTTTCTTTTTCTTGCAATCAAACTTGGCGAAAAAAAAAATCTTGACGACAAAAATGTGGGCGCCTTGTTTTAGCTTATATAGGAGATGTTAGTTAGTTAAAAGTACTAATCAAGACCATTAATTCATCAAAGAAAAAATAATCTACATCATTAATCCTTAATTATTACTTATCTGCTATTGGGCTGTACAAGATGGAGATAATAATTCTAAGATACTGTACTCAAGGCCGTAATATAACATATGGTTTTTTTGCGTAACTGTATTTCATGGTGTTTTTAATGGAGAAATTTAAAGTTTTAATCCCTTCACATTCAACTATCAAATTGTTAAAGAAAGAAATGTAAGGATACCACTTAATTCAAGGACTTGTACCTTGTTCCAACTCCCAACTATCAAATTATTATAGAAATGTAGAAATACCAATTAATTCAATACTTTTACCTTGTCATATACCACCATAAATAAGTGCTTGGAGAGACTCCACTTAACCCAAAAGTTTAAACCATAGTTATTACTCGGACTAGACGTTGACCTTGGCTATGAGCCGGTTTCACTGGTCAATAGTTCAACCAGTGGGTCAACGGTCGAATCGTAAAGTCAAATAAAGAGATTTTTAAAATTATAAACAAATAAAAATAAATTTAAAAAAAGAGCTAAAGACTTCAACTTAAAGCAATAAACAAATAAAGCCCAAAAAATGTAAAAAGAAAAAATAAATCAATAAAAAGAAGAGAAAAGAAGGTTTAAGCAATAAATTATATAACATATACTGAGATACTCGTACCTACATGCTAATTGAATTCATAAAACTAAAAATTGCATTTTTATTTGTTCATTTAGGTTTTCTCTTATTTAAATGACCAAATTATCACATATTAAATAGTAAAGAAGTTAATGAGATTGACTTATTAATGTAATTTTACATAATTCACAAACTCAGCTAGGTTATTAAAACCCAACGAGTTTTAAGCAAACTGTGTGATTCGACTAGTTAGGTTTTACCAATTTTGACGGTGTCTTATGTACATCTAATCCAATTAATGACTCAAATCAATTTATATGCTTGGTCACCGGGTTACCGATCCGACCGGCCAAGCTGGGTTGGGTTTAATAACACTGGTTTAAACTCATAAATTTGGTCCTAATTATGTTATATTAATTCATTAAAATTTTTACTTTTTCTCTATGCAATACTTTCACTCACACATGTTTACTCAATGTCTTTATTTTTTGAGAAGGTACTCAATATCTTTAAAAGCTACATAAACATTAATAATATAATTGTGTTTGTAAATACCAGATTTTTTTTTTTTTTTTGATAAGGTAAATACCAGATTAGTTGTAATACAATAAAAGTTAATTGAGTGGGCCTGAGAACCCAGTTATAGGCCTATGATCACTTATATATATATTGGGCTTATTTCTTATGTATGGGATTAGTATCTCACTTCAAACCATTGCTCATAAAAACCGATAGTTTGCAGCTACGAATTCAAATGTGTATTTTGTGTATTTATGCATGTTTATAATCATAATAAACAAGATGGTATTGGTTTGTATGGTTTGCACGGTGTTAAGATTTTACTGATATTAATTACTACACAATTAAGAAATCTGTTCTAGCATGGAAAAATTCCTTTTGTTGCTTGCTTAAATGTCTTTAGCAAAGACTTAATTAGGTACATCTATTTGACTGGCCTACTACGATTTTCTACTAGATATATATATATATATGGTCGGGGAGGAATTTGGTTGAATATCACTATCAAAGTACCAATACGTGTATTAAAAAAACCTTCATTCTTTGGATAATAGCTTAAATTATAGTATGTCTCATTATGAAATCGAGAGGGCCCTCCTTGGTTGTGAAGGTAACTAAGTTCGACAGTGATTGATAATTATTTAGGAGTAACTAGTCTTCCGAGAGAGCTAACACGGCAATGAAAGGAAATATTTAACCATGTTTCTTGTGTTTTTTAGTGATTTGTCAGCTTCTGCACACAACAAATGATCTTCATACATATCGAATATGTTCGCACTTCACACCAGATCTAAATTACAAGCTTTACGCGTGCTTGCTTATCCTTATTATTTATCATTAAAGCTCACTAGTATGTAACCAATACAAATGCATAAATGCATTTAAAATTAAACACAATTTTTATTATAAAAATATAAATACTTTGTCAAATTATTACCAAAAAAAAAAACAATAGCATGTAACACAAGCATTAATGCACATGTATAGATACATATAAATTTAAATACAATTTTTATCAAAAAAATATAAATAATTAGCCTAATTATTTTTTTAAAGTAAACATAATTAGTTATATATTAAAATTCTTACCTAAATTTAATACTACTTACGATCATTTTTTTTTTCTAATATTTGATAAGATAGAATGTGTGGTCATTTTTGTTGTGTGGTCATTTTTATTGAGTATATGTGATTTTTTTTTTTTTTTTAATTTTATAGTTCATTAATATTAGATTCTTAGTATTTTGCACTCATTAAGTCACTTGACATAAAAATTAAAAAAAAAAACTTAAGTGGACACATGATATAAACGTAAGTGGATAATTATGGTATGATTCTTATATAAATTTAGACACACAACGCAAAATTAGATTATAATTTCAAATCCTAATTCAACTTTCTCTAAGCTTTACCTACTAATATATATATATATATATATATGAGCTTTTCTTTTTGTTCAAAAAAAAAAAAAGTATTTTAGGGCTTTCTTAAAACTATTTAACGTGGTGGTATTTGCATATGTTCAATACTTAATAGTAAATAAATAAATTCTAAAATAAAATTATTAAAAATGTTAGGTTCTAAGACTTTAGGTTTAAATGTATTAGAATTTCACTATGTAATGTTAGTAAACCATGATCAAAACATTTAGTCTTGTTTTAGACTTGCTCAAAGTGTGTTTATGTGTAAAGTTAGAATCGAGTGTACTATAGGATTTATTGTGTAAATTTGCAAGGCTCAATCGATCGAAAATTATACTCGATCAACCGAAGCTCGTGCAGATTGTTTTTCTGCAGAATTTTCCAACTCAGCTCAAGCCCGTTTGACGTGTAGGGTTTTATGTTTTGCCTTAAGTATGAAATGGAAAACCCTAGCCATGTTTTATTGTCGTTGTTTATGCTGTGTATATGAATTTCTTGTGAGATCTAAAGGTGTTTTCCTTCATACATACTTAGGGTTATCAAGAATCAAGATTCATGTTGAGAACTTGATGATTGTTTCAATTGTTGCATAAAGAGCTTAAAGAAACATAAGTGGGAGTACTTGTAGTTGTTATGAATCCAAAAAAGAAGTAGTCCATGGACTCAGAGCTGTCACGTGGTCCTGGTAGTAAGTTTCCTACTCGAGGTAGCAATAGGATGTTAGTGGTCTAAGACACTATTGTGTAAAGTTCAATTTTTTCATAGTAGATCTGTTTTACCTTGAGAATAGCTAAGTTAAATCCTCCCTAGGTTTTTTACCGATTTGATTTTCCTGGATTATCATATCGTTGTGTTATTTATTTTCCGCATTATTTCAATGATATGATTTATTTGTGTTAACCTAGATCTGCATAATTTATCTAAGTTAATTACTTGGCTAAATAAATAGGTTAATCTGTTTATGTTTGAGGGGTCTAAAAACGTACAAGTGGTATCAGAGCAGATTAGCTCTAGCATTAGGTCATTTGATCTAAAAGCTGATCCTCGACCCCTGTTGTTATGGAACACAGTCACTCTCTTGTGATCTCACCTCACTTTGATGGGAACAATTATGTCTATTGATGAGAGAGTTTGGAACTTCGTTGAATACGGATGGAAGAAGCCCACTACTCCAGTTAGTGAGTGGCAAACTTCTCAAAAAGAAGCAACCTCTTTTAATAGCAAAGTCATAAATACTATTTTTAATACTGTTTCTATGGAAGAATTCAAGAGAATCTCTAATATTGAGGTTGCTCATATTGCTTGGAATATTCTCCAAACTGTGCATGAAGGCACAAAGGCAGTTAAGATTAACAAACTACAGCAATTAACTACTAAATTTGAAAGTATTAGAATGTCTGATGATGAATGCTTTGATGAATTCTATGCTAAACTAAATGATATTGTTAACTCTGCTTATAATTTGGGTGAAATCTATAATCAACCTAAGATTGTTAGGAAAATACTTAGATCTTTGACTAAAGACTTTAGATCCAAAGTGACTATCATTACTGAAAGCAAGGATGTGGACTCCATCCCTGTCGATGAACTTATAGGATCTCTTCAGTCCTATGAGTTGGACCTACCTAAGACAAACAAATCCAAATCAATAGCTCTTAAGTCTGTTGATGATATTGATGTGAATAGATTTGATGATGAGCTCTCTGCTACAGAGATTACTTACCTTGCTAAGAACTTTAGAAATTTTCTTAGGAACAATAACAGAAGGGTAAGAGGCAAAAACAATGCTGAACCTAGAAACTTTAGGAGGAATGATCCCACTAAAATGAATAATATTGAAAAACCTAAAGAGAAAGTAGGTCAAATCTCTAATAATTCTATAGGTCAACAATATTTTGATTGTCAAGAGTATGGTAATGTGAAATCAGAATGTCCTATATTCTTGAGATCAAACAGTAAGGTTATGGCTATAACCCTTAGTGATGATGAAGTTTCTGATAATGAGTTTGGTAGTGATGACGATGGAAACTTCATTACTTTTACAACTACTGTTGTAGTTGATGAAAGTGTTGTGATTGATGAGAACCCTTTTGATGGGGACTCTCTGAAAGTGCTGATTTGCAAGAAGCCTATAATAAACTTTGCAAGGTTGTTGCAAAGGATGCTATGAACGTTGATTTAGGCTTACAGAAAATTGATTCTCTTGAACTTGATAAGAAAAAATTGCTCTTGAAATTGTTTAATGCTAATGAATTACTTGATAAGGTGAAGACTAAGAACATGTTGTTGCTTGATAAAGTTAAAAATTTGGAACTTGAATTATCTGTCGCTAGAGAACAAACAAATAAGACTGCTAGTTCCAAACTTGAACACATGCTGAGTATTCAAAAATCTCCCTTAGACAAAACTGGTCTAGGTTTTGAAGATATCATCACTGTTTCTAAGACTCATTGCATAAACTTTGTTTCTTCTTCTGAGCCTCTCATAAGTGAGATTGTCAAATTTACTGAAGTTACTTCTCCTAGGAAGATTATGGTTGATCTCAAAGAGTCTAAACCTAAGACTCCTAACCCTTCTAAGGACAAGGTGCATGATAGACCTGCATGGGTTTGTCATTTCTTGTGGAAATTCTGGGCACATTCATCCAAATTGTTTCAAGTTGCAAGCTGCTAAGTGAGCAAATAAACCAAAAGTATCTGTGCCTTAAACATAAGATCCTATGGTACTTATTAGTAAATTGGTAAAAACTTTAAACCTTTATTCCAATCCTGGAGTTGCTCAGCACTCTAATATGAATAATAACTCCAATGTAAAAGTTGCATCTAAAAAGTTTTGAATGCAAAATGCTCGATCTAATTGATTTTTTCTAACATGGTTCTTGTACTTCATCATCCTATTCTTTGTGACCATTCCTCTTTGTTGTTTTGTTCTCTTTGTTTTTTCTAGGATTTGCATTGCATAACATTCATGCATTTCATTCTACATTGTTTTTGTTATTCTTTTAAAAATAAAAAAATAAAAAATAAAAACAAAAAACAAAAAAAAAAGGAAAAGGGAAGGAAAACTATGTTTTGCATTATTTTCTTGGATTTGAAATCAAGGTTGGTCATATTATCTTTACATAACATGTTTATGTATCTTGTTTAGCTTGGATGAGTTTATTTTATTGCACTTTACTAGTTTGAGCTTTGTAGTGCATGTTGTGTGGGAGTTGTTTATAGTTTTTGATCACATGATCTTAATCTTGAAGTCACATGCTTTTGATTATAAAAACTAAAAAATCTTAAGAGAAAAGCATAAATAACCATCTCACCATTGTTTACTAGCCAATCATGAATACCTTAGTGCATATTATAAAGTTTTGTGCTCAAGAAAGTGTAGTGTATTCACAAAAAGAACATAAGGTGTAGCCTCAGCTTATAATAAATTTCAAATTGAAATATTATTAGTGTGTACATTATTTTGGCTATCTTAATAAGTTTCAAATCAAATAAAATTAGTGTATACATTATAAGGCAAATAAAAAAACTTACATGATTGCAAGCTTTTATTCTAGGAGATGTGAGAGTCATATAATGTAACTCTTTAGGTGATAGTCACTTTCAAACTTATGTAATGAATTTTGTAGAAATTTTGATTGATTACTATTCACATATCACCTCACATGTATCTCAAATTTTTGCTAATTGCACACACTACACAAGTTACTCTAGAAGTGTTTGCCTTCATACATACTTAATGTTATCAAGAATCAAGATTCGTGTCAAAAGCTTGATAATCATTTCAATTGCTGCATAAAAAGCTTAATGAAACACAAGTGGGAGTACTTGTAGTTGCTGTGAATCCAAGAAAGAAGTAATCTGTGGACTCAGAGCTATCACATAGTCGTGGTAGTAAGTTTCCTACTCGAGGTAGCAATAGGATGTTAGTGGTCTAAGTTGCTATTGTGTAAACTTCAATTCTTTCATAGTGGATCTGTTTTATCTAGATTAAATCCTCTACAGGTTTTTTACCGGTTTAGTTTTCTGTGTTATCATATCGTTGTGTTATTTATTTTTCGCACTATTTCAATGATATAATTTATTTGTGTTAATCTAAGTCTACATAATTTACCTAAGTTAATCACTTAGCTAAATAACTAGGTTTAATCTGTTTGTGTTTGAGGGGTCTAAAAGTGTACAAAAAAAAAGAAGAAGAAGATAATCATTAAAAAGAAAAAGTGGCATATATATGAGGTGTTGGAGATCAAAGAGCTAAACAATGGGAAAAAAAATTTAATGAAAGGCACCATAAAATCAATGTCAAACTATATTTTTTTTTCTCATATGTAAGAGTTGCTAACAGGTTATTACAAATTTGTCCACATGATACAACTAAGCTAAATAGGTATCACAAATAGCAATATTGTGGGAGAAACTCACAAAATTCTAGTGTTCCAAGAGAAAACAATGTTGCATTATTAATGAGAGTTTTATACTATATATATATATATATAGACCATAAAAAGTTACAAATAAAGTGTTGTAACTATTAAAAAAAAAAAAAAAAAGTTAGAAATAGTTTCCCCAACTGTCACAAATGATTAAATATCAAGTGATACAACCCTTGGCACTTAGAGGGTGTTTGGTATTGCATTTTAAACAATAGTTTTCAGCGTTTAAACAATATTACATATATTTTCACTCACACATATTTCTAAAAAATACAAACAATGTTACTAGAACAACATTACCAAAATGACCCTTAATCTTGAAGAAAAAGTAATTCTGCACAATCTTGCCTAAAATTTGGTTGATCGAATTTTTAACGCGAAAACTAAAACTGTCAAACGGATATTTTCATTGGAAATTCGGCCAAATTTGCATTCAACTTATTTTTTACTGGAAATCTGATCAAATTATAACAATTGTATTTTCCACTTACTTTTATAATGTTTCTTTCTCTTTGCTCCGTCTAAGGAGATAATAACATGTTTAGCCAAAAAAAAAAAAAAAAAGAAAAAAAAAGTAGATAATAACATTTGTCCACTTTCAACGTGAGATCAAATAGTATTGCTCTACTTCTAAAGTGGAATCAAATTTGTATTACAATCTATTTGAAAATACAAAATTTTCAACAAAGTCAAAGTTTTTTTTTTTCCTAATGAATAATAATCAATTTGTCCTTAGATTTAACAATAATTTAATCATTTCCTTTTCACGTCATTTTCACTTTATTCCAGATAGAATATTAGCATCCTTTCCTGGAGAGTCGACTATCATATTAATTTATAAACAGCTCTATACAATACCATGTGATGTTAATTTTTGAGATTTGATTGAAAAGATGAAAGGATTACTTTCTGGGATATGTTAGGATTTGAATCTCACTACTTTTTTTTTTTTTTTTTGGTCATGGATTCATGAGTCACGACATGTATCTAAAGATTCTAAACAGGTTTTTTTTTTTTTTCCCTAAGATGGGCCGTGCCTTCATTTTGGGGGAAAAAAAAAAGAAAAAGAAAAATATAGATAGGCCAAGGCCCAAACTCAATATGGAAACTGATATATGACCCACCACAAAGATGCAAGGAGTCATTATTCTTTGTAAAGGCCCAATACGTCAACTGATGCTTGGGCCATGGATCAAAGAATTTTGTGAACTCAACCAACAAACCCATTGTAGCTTCTAGACTATGGACTCTCCGGTCAAAGTGAAACCCCTGAAAATGAGAATTTCATAACCACACCAAACAAAAGAGTCTACGAGCAGCAGATAATCAAACAACAGATTTCACCTAAGACCACAAACCTACACAGCACCCTGTTTTGCAGGGAAATTTTTACCAAGTCCCTCAAGCCTAAAGATTGGCTTGGTAGGTCAGCACTAAGCTATATAGTCTCAAGGGCAAAACTTAAACAGGTGTATTACATTAGTTTCCACCCAATATATATATATATATATATATATATAAAGCTTAGAGAAAATTCAATTAGAATTTGAAATTAGAATCCAATTTTACATCATGTGTCTAAATTTATATGAGGACCAAACTATAATTATCCACTTAAGTTTGTGCTATGTGTCCACTTAAATTTTTTAATCTTTGTGCCAAGTAAGTTAATAGGTTCAAAATATTATGTTTCTAATATTAATAAGCTAAGAAAAAAAAAAAAAACCAATCACATAGAGTCAATAAAAATCACCACACAACAAAGATCACCACATGTTCTATCTTATTAAAAATTAGAAAAAAAAATTTATCATAAGTAGTATTAAATTTAGGTAAGAATTTTAATATGTGAATAATTATGTTTACTTTAAAAAAAAAATTTTGACTAATTATTTATATTTTAACGATAAAAATTATGTTTAATTTTAAATGTATGTATACATATGCATGTGTTACATGCTCTTTTTTTAATAATTTGATTAATTATTTATATTTTTATAATAAAAATTGTGTTTAATTTTAAATAAATTCATGCATTTGTATGAGTTACATGCTAGTAAAATACAATACAACCATATGTTTGAACTTAATTAAGTAATGTAATATATTGCATTTAAGGTCAGGGTGGGGCGAGAAAAGATATTTTACCATCTCTACTAAGGTACTTTTGATGCTAATAATGACATAGAAATGAAAAAGAAAAAATAAAATGCAACTATAAGAGTGCTAAGAGAGAGACAAAAGAAACGATTGTTATGGAGAGACCAACAAAATATGTATAAAAAATTAAATCATATATAGGGTTGGGGGAGACAAAACAAGACTAGCAAAATTTGTCCCCTCTTCAAGGTGGGCAAAATCTGCAAGGGCCAAAGTTGGGTAAAGCAATTTGGTTGAGGCAAATTTTTTAATATGTTTGCTATCTTTGTTCAAAAATTTGGGGTCAACTATAGACTCTTAACATATTAATCAACTTTGATCACATGAATAAAATATATGACATCAAGCACAACTTTCTATCTTTTCTTTTTTTAATCTTATATGCTTATACATATTTCAAAGCATTTATATAAAAAATTAAAAAAAAAAAGAAAAAGAAAAAGGAAAGAGGAGATGTAATTGTGCTTTTATTCAACGTAATTTGTTAAGAAATCTACGCCATCAAAATAAACTACCAATCCAAAATCTAATATAATTCCATTCAAAACAAGAACACAATTATGTTGGGCTTATTTTGGTCCAAAAAGGAGCTTGGTTCTTGAGCCCAAAACAGCTTAGGGGTAACTTTTGTGTGAAAGAGAAGTCCACCAATGTAAGAAATCTGGAAAAGCAGAAGAAAATAGCTATATATCCATGCTCTACCATAGTTGTTCCAAGTGATTTTAGAGAAAAACCCACTAAAAAATAACAAATATACCGAGGAGTTCTTCTAGTCTATGGTCTACACTTCACATATCCCTTTGATAGAGAACACAGATTATTTATAGGCTAGACTATGGTCCCCTTCCATCAAGAAGTTTAATTGAGAGCAACTTTAAATTGTTATTCATTGAATTACGTTCTGCGGTGTCTTTCACAACCATACTCATGGGTCTATCACACTTTACCATTAAAAATAAATAAAACTAAATATATAGTAATTAAGTAATTAAGATAAATTGTATCCTAAGCCATATTAAATTTCCTACCTCAAGGTGTGAAAATATCATTTTGCTCCTAAATGAGATTAATTGCGGGTTGTAAAATGGGGTGTTTACAACTACTTTTTAGACTTCTTGCTTGATTTATAATGATTTCCTTGTTCAAGGAAAGTCTATATTGTCCTTTCTACATCAAGTTTTTCTCTTGGATGGTAGTTTTCCACATCATCATCATATCTTATAATAATTTTTATGCGATTGGTGACACATCGTTTAATTTGTTGTTACATGCTTAACATGTTTACTTGTGAATTGGAAATTTGTATAATTGGACTAAGTAATTAACTTGGCTAATTCTATAGTAACTTTTATGAATATCACACCGTAAAAAACTAGTATTAAATTTACCACAAACTTCAAAGTAGTACAACATATTAAGCCAAAAGTTAAACATCACTGTGAGGTTTGTAGCTTAATGGGCAATTCTTGATGTTTCCACAGGAGACGCCCATGATTCAAATATCTCCTTTCCAACTATCGAATTAACAATAAAGAAAATTAAGGACTAGTTTATGGTTATACAGAAGGATATAAACTTCATTCTAAGTATTTCTCGTAAAGAAATATATCGGTGAGATTTTTGTCTCTTTAGGAATTGATGAATTGGGGGAGAGAGTGGTGATTGTTTTTTTTTTTTTTTGTTATTTATTTATTTATTTATTATTATTATATGGATGTGGTCAAGCAAAAAAGTATAGTTTGTATCTAATCATCGTCCCTAGTTTGTACTGTATAAGCATAATTACATCACCAAATATTGTTTTAAACTTAGTGTAACAATTAAAAACACATTTAAAATTTGAAGGATCAAATTCAAATTGATGTCGCGAAAGTTACAAGAAATCACGTTGCTTTCTAAATGGAAAAAGAAACTAAACACATTAGTTTTTTAATGAAAACCTTGAATTCACGAGGGGTTCTTTGAATCCACAAGGTGATCGGGTTCTAGAATCCACTAGAGAGAGATAGACAAAGCCTATATTTTTTTATAAATCTGAAAAACTGAATTGCCCTAGAGGCAATAATATGTGTAAATAGTAAAAAGAAAACCTAAAGCAACTAAGAAAACCCCTAAAAACCCTAATTCACACTAATAACATAATTAGGTGACAAAATAATAATTTTTGTCAAAATTAGCAAAATTGGGATAATTGCATAAATTGAAAAATACTATCTCTAAGAAATGTCTCAAAATAGACGGAACATTATTCTGACATTTAAATTAAAAGTTATTAAGGAAAAAACAAATATTACTAAAAATAGCAAATACATTGTTTTCAATGCCTTAACGAAGGAATTCACCTAAATTTGAGCGACCCTTGAATGAGTCTTGATCATAATGTCGCTTCTCTTCAATCTACCAAATTTCATGCAATTTCGACATCATCGCCTCGATAGCCTCTACTAACACCTCCCTTCATCTTGTGCTATGACTTCCAACGCCCTAGGTGTTCCAAGAAGGACTGTGCTGTCTTTTCTACATCACAAATTTTATATAAATTTCAGAGATGAAAATAAAAGGTTTAGTCCAATGTTGACTAAAATTTTTTTGACAAAGTTTAGCTATAAAATTGGTTATAGCCTAAAACTACAAAACCTTACTCAATATCTTTTTCTTTGAGGTGAATTTTGACAAACCCACTATTGGATTACATCTTCTTCTTATATACTCCATGCTTGCAAAATTTCTAGAAAATTGAAGATCAATAATTATGTTACCAATAAATTGTTTAAATTGTAAGTTTTTGTTGTTTAAAATTATGCATAAAATATAAACTTATAGATTATATAGTAAATAATATCCGATTGACAAAAAATTTGATATGTGTATTAAGAACGTAAAGAATATGTAATTTAATAGTTAGATTTTCAAAATATATAGTAATGTTTATTTTATTAAGTAAGGTTATAACCTTAGGCTACAACCAATCTTGTAGCTAAATTTTATCCAATTTTTTTATATAAAAATATTTAGATATGCTGCTTTAAAAAACAATTTGTTGATTGTTGTCTTTTCTAGATAAGAACAAAAAAAATTGGCAAAATAAAAGAGAACTGAAAATATATGACAAGAATGGGAAAATAGATTTTCTGGTTGGAACCTGTTTAAGTTAGCCTTTTTTTTTTTTTTTTTGACTTATCTTGCTTTAAAAAAAAGTTAAGTCAAACAAAAATACAACTTTAAAATGCGTAATTACAAATTTTATATGGAGAATTATTTAGTGTGTGTCTATATATATATATATATTGGTATCATATCTATTTAATCTTAATTGTTAATATAGGGTGGAGACCTTAGCAGCAAGAAACGCTCCAGAATTGGCAATTGAGATAGGAGTAAACCGGGTCACTCTTGAAGGGGATTGCGAGATCCTCATCAACACCCTTCATTGCAACAATCACTCCTTGGCACAATTTGGGCACTTAGCAAAGGATGGTAAATACGTTGCCTCCACGTTTCAAAGTTTTAGTCTTTCAAAATTGGTATTGTAACTCAGTTGCTCACTCTTTAGCTAAACAAGTAAAATTATGTCCTTATTTATTACTCTGGATGGAAGATGCTCCACCAGAAATTTATTATGTACTTCAAGTTGATCTAAATAGCTTCCTTTAATAAAGCGATGTGTCTTTCTTCTCAAAAAAATAAAATTTGTTAATATAGGGTATCATCTTATTTGATATATATTTTATAACAATAGTGGATGGTTAAGAAAAAAAAAAGTATATTTTCTCAAAAAACAAAAAGAAAAAAAAAGTATAATGACCCATTGTATATTATCTACTTAATTTATTGTTATGAAGTTTCTAATGTTACTGTCCTTTTGTTTTGTAGAATTTTTCTTTGATAGCAACATATGATCGCAATCCTTGATTGAGCCAAGATCTTAATTAAATAGCTAACAGTTAAAATGACAGTTTTGCAGTAAGGATAAAGAGACACCTATATCAAATCAATGTGGCCGACCTGTATGTTTTTTTTTTTTTTTTTGAGAAGAACTGTAGCAATATTGTTTAGTAAAGAAAAACTGATAGCTCTTAGTCTATTACGAATCTTTGGGAACAACCGAACAAGCATGCTAATAAGTAACTGCCCTGACCAAAACTTCTCCAATCAATCATTGAGGAACCAGTACGTAGTCCAGTACAGATACAAAATGACATTTTAGAAGCAAGAGGTTCAAGACCGTTCAAAGAGATACTTAGTATATCAGCCATACTTTTCCATAACAGCAATAAAAGTCAGTTTGGCTTAACAGTAATATAAGTCAGTTTGGCTGGATGAGTGAAAAGATTGGGAAATAGAAATTAGGGAAGGGATGGAATAGCACAGAGATATAAGAGATTTTAGTTTTAATCCTCTCAAGATGTTTGGTTACGATGGTGAAAAAGTGGAGAAATTGAATATTTTTTTGTTTGGTCGAGGAAAAAAAAAATGAAAGGATAGTAAATTTAGTTTGTATAAATTTACCATCATGATTTTAATAAAAATAATGCATTGTATTTTTACTATAAAAAATGTCTATGAATGAGTAAAAAGAGTATGAAAAGTAACAAAACAAAACAAAACAAAACAAAACATAGTAGAACTGTAGAAGAAATAGACGAAAGCATAAATGGGAAAATGACAAAAATGAAAAGAACAAAATAATCATGGTAAAATGACAAAAAATGAAAGAAACAAAATAACTAAAGAAATGTTGTTAGGAGGACATTTTTGTTCAAAGCCTTTGTTCTCCTTTTCAGTTTTTCTCTCCTATTTAGTATTTCTACTGATTTCAATAAAAATAGATAAATAAAGTATTTCTCCCTAATTTGGGAAAATTGTGTTTTGGTGGGCTCCACCAAAATCTCTCATATATATTTTCCCTCCTCAAATCATTCTTATTGGTGTTGCTTGTAGGTGCAACGCGTGGTTTGGGAGAGTACACCTCAGATAAGTGGACCGAGGCGGAGAAAACAAGGAGTCGCCACCTAGTTTTATAGTCTAGGAACCATGAATATAACACCCTTACATGGAAGGACTGGTCTTACTACCAAAGTATGGATTCGGAGTTTAGGTATGATTTTTGGAAAATGTTAAGCACCCAAAACCGCTTGAACCGTGGGTCGGTTTCCACTCATTGTGTCCTACATTTTAATCCTATTAAAGGCACATTCAACATTGCATCTTAACACACACACACACGCTAGCATACATCTAAGCATACAATATAACATTCCATCCCAAGACCTAACATTCATCTATCATGCTCACCAACCAACCCTGGCATACATCTATCATGGCAATCAAACAAGCCTAGTATACATCTATCATGCATAGCATCCATTACATCAAGGCAAAAGCATGTATATATTAAATTAAGGTAGAAACGTAGACATCAAACAAATCATATTATCATTCAAAGCATGGCACATAGACTTGCATATACACGTTCAACAAAGGGAGATCAAGCTCTTATAACAAGCAAATGCATGTGAATGTGAATGTATGACTTACCTTACTCACCTTACTGCATCTCAGCACCCATGGCATCAATGAACGAACATGTGAATGCATGTTCATGGCATTAAGCGAGAAGCTAAGAGAAAACCTTAATCTAATCATGTTAAGGACAAATAAACAAATAAACAATGGAATAGGGACTCAAAAGTATACAAGAAGATAAATACAGAGACATAATGTAAAAGGAACAAAGGAACAGAATCAAAAGACTCAGATTAGGGCTTCTGGGCACGAGTATGCGTGCGCATATGTAGGCTTGCGTACGCAGGCCAATTGTATGCATACGCATACTTCGAGCCTGCGTACGCATGCAGAAGCATGCGCACGCAGACATGCCCAAACCCTAACTTAGGAACACAAAAACATAGAAAAACGAATAAAACTTAAATCTAATAACCTAGCATGCATCAAAACATAAAAGAAACACAAAAACAAACTAAACAAACATGTTATAACATAAAAGAAGCAAAGAATCAAATTTTAAAACAAGATTAAATGCAGAAATGGAGAAGAGGGGTTAGCACATATACCTCAAAGAAAGAAAACTTTTTAGTTTGATTTTGACCGTTCTCCTCAATCAAATCTATTCACAATCAAAATAAAAATGATTAGTAACTTCAAAACTAAAGGATCAAGACCAGAAAAGGTCCTAATCACAATAAAATTGACTTAAGGATGTTTTGTGAAAAACTCCCTCTTTGATTCACTATTTCTAGTGAATTTTAGGTTTTCCCTTAGGATTTTCTATGTGTTTTGAAAAGGTATCATGTATGGCTTTATATAGTGAGAAAATAGGGATTTAAAACAGCTCCCAAACGATGTGGGATTCATTTCATACCTCAACATTAATATAGAAAACTTGCTTTTCATAGGTCTCTGAAACCCTAGCTGCATGCGCAATTGGGCCCTAAACCAACCTTGGGCCTTAGAATTTCGACATCATTGGAGAACGGGAGCCCAAGTCATAAAGGGTACAAAATGCGGTGTCAACAGTGCTAAAAAGCTATTGCTATTTTTAGCACCACCAACTACAAAATTAAGGCTCAATTGGTGGAGCCAAATCCAAAAATTATGGCTTCTCAGCTACAATGCATAGCCATCTTTGGTTGTGCACTGTAGCTCAAAAGTAAATAATAATAATAATAATTGTTTATTATTTCTCTCTCTTACTTTTCCCTCTTTCTCTTTCTTCTCCCACTTTTTCTTTTTTCTTTCTTTCTCTAGTTTCTTTGTCTGAATGCCTCTCTTCCTCCATTTCTTTCACCGTTCATCCCTTCTCTCTTTTCTTTTTCTTTCTTTATCGTTCTTTCTTTCTTTCTTTCTCTCACTTCTATTTCCTATTTTCTCTATCTCTCCATCTTTGTGAGTTTAGTGGATTTTGGCTGTGGTGGTGATTGATTTTGGGTGTGGGTTTCTTGGATTTGGTGGTGGTGAATGATTTTAGGTGTGGGTTTCTTGGATTTGGTGGTGGTGGGTGGTGGCAAATCTGGGTATTGTGGTTAGATTGTGGTGGGTGGTGGCTGGCAAGAGATGTGTATGGTTGGTTGGTGTGGGTGGTGGCGATGTTTGCAAAACGTCACTAAAAACCCAAAAAACACTGCTATAGATAGAAATGGTTTACAATGGCTTTTTTTGCAACGTTCAAAAACATCGCAATAGAGCAGTCCTATAGGTCTATTGTGATGTTTCTAAAAACATCACCATATGTGACTCTTTAATGGCTTTTAAAAACTTTTAGTGACGTTTTAGTAAACGTCACTAAATAATATAACATTTTCTATATAATGTAAGAAAATACATTTAGCAATGTTTTTAAAACGCTACAAATAATGACACCTATAGCGACGTTTCAAAAACATCACAAAAGCATCTGTCCTCTAGCTTTTTAGTGACGTTTTTAAAACGTCACTATAGGACTAATTATTTGCGGCATTTTGTAAGCGTCGCTAGAAAGGATTTCCTCTTACTTTTTAGCAAAAACCTGCTCATTTTTTTATTAAAATATTAAAAATGTTATATAAACCTGCTCAAAATTCAACAATAACTAACATAAACTTGTAATAGATCAATGTATGGGCCAAAAATACCCCAACCCTCTTTTGGGCCTAAGGCCCAAACATGATAGCATCATTATAAGGACCAGGCCTCATGCCTCCCTTAGGCCCATTTGGACAAAGTGATCTCAATCGTCCCCCGAGGATTCGTGACCCTGCTCGGCATTACAATTTCTCGGTAACTCGGCAAACCCTTGGGAGTATCGATGCCGAGCACATCTGCTGAAGTGAGAACCATTTCCAAAGCCACTCTCACCTAAAAGCCCACTTATCATTAACAACATTGGACCTATCATTGCACTAATTGAAAAAGTAATCATAGTCATCCCACTACTAATTGGCTATAAATATGAGAGGAAGAGGAGAAGATGGGCGATTGGAAAAAGGCTGGAAAAAGAGAGGGAGAGAAAAGTGATCTCATTGAGTCTCTGCTGAGAATGACCCAGAGTAGGAAACTCAAGCCCACTATACAAGTAAATTGTGAGCCCAAGTCTAGTCGGATCCAAAAGCCTTATATTGGGGGGTCTATATTGGGGGTCGCACAATCAAATATACCTATTGATCATCAATATTCCACAATAACAAATGTCATAACTAACACTCTAACACATTAACCATAGATTCAAATATATATATATATATGAGATGGGTTCAAGTTATACCTTGTGTAACTTCACAAGAGTTACACTTTTTTTGGACCATTGATTACTATTAGATCTAAGGGTCAAAAACACTCATAATAATGTCATTATTACTCCCTAGAAATTAGTGATTTAGGCATTAACTCTACTTATTAAAGGGGGGGGGGGGGGAACTACAGCATTAACTCTCCACTCTCCTCCATGTCATCATCTTTTTCCTCTCATCCTCTCTCACATCTTTCTTCTTGCACTATGTACTTTTAGGCTATCATTTCTCAACAGTATTTTGTCTTGAGGTATAGGAAATTTTAGAAGTATATGGCCAAAGTCACAATTGTTTTAGAGAACGATTGTTATTTTGTTTATTAAAACAAAATAAAGATAGCATGTATTAACAATTTAATCTTGAGCATTTTATGAATGGTGGAGGCTTGAAAGTATAGTGCAAAAAGAAATACAGAGGAAGAAATATAGAGCATTTTATAGGTCTCTCTCTCTCTCTCTCTCTCTCTCTCTCTCTCTCTCTCTCTCTCTCTTTATATATATATATATATATATATATATGTTTAATACCGATACATGTATCATCTTGAATTGAACAAAACACTCGTCTACCTACACACAAAAAATAACCACCTAAAGTATGAAAATATTGTAAACAAAGTACAATACTTCCAAAATAAATTTGGTTGTAACAAATCACTTCTCTACCTACACACACTCACACACACACACAACAAACTCCACCCAAACTATGACAATATTATAAACAAAGTAAAATAGTTCCGGTTGTTCAAAACAACTATGTAATAGCCCATGGAGTGCTTAAAACACTATATTTACCGCTTTATATAGTTTCTTGATGGGATGAAGCCTGCGATCTATAAGGAGTTGGAGATTGATGATCAAGTGCCGAATGGCACACATTTGGGCCTCAGCTCGAGGGCGTTGGGATTACGTTAAAACCAATCATTTTTTTATTTTTTAGCGATAAGGACGCGTCCTAGTTCATATTCTAATCATCTAAGATATTTTTTTTAGCCTTCCAGACTCTATAAATAGAGACTGGATCTCAAAATTCAGGACACTTTTTCACGCTCTCAGATTTCCCCTCTTTCTGACTCTCCTTTCTGGTATTTTTTTTCTCTTACGTTAAAGAGGTTTTGGAGGCTTTAGTCTTAAGAATTTCTTTTTTGTAAGCAATGATTTTTAGGTTTCAAAGATAATTGCATAAATTTCTTTGAACCCTAAAATATTCTCTCAAGAAAAAAAGTACATCCATGCAAGAGGTAGTTTTTCTTTACTTTTTCTTCTTCTATATCTTTTAATTTGGTGATGCATGAATAAATGTTTGTTTAGTTTTTATTTTTAAATGATCATATCATGTGTTGTCGATATTTTCTCTATTGGAATATGTTTTTGATGTTTTTGTTGTCAAGATCTTTTTTTTTTTTTTTTTCCTTTCAAAAATCTGCTTGTTATCATATCTTTTCAATAAAAAAAAAAAAAAAAATTGATTTGCATATTCATTATATGCAAATCTGAATTTTTCTTAATAAAAAAAAATTGATTTGCATCTTCATTAGATGTAAATCTGAATTTTTCTCAATCAAAAAACTTATTTGCATCTTTATTAGATGCGGATCTAAATTTTTCTCAATCAAAAAACTTATTTGCATCTTCATTAGATACAGATCTGAATTTTTTTAATCAAAAAAATGATTTGCATCTTCATTAGATGCAGGTCTAGATTTTTCTCAATCAAAAAACTGATTTGCATCTTCATTAGATGAAGATCTGAATTTTTTAAATCAAAAGACCGATTTGTATCTTCCTTAGATACAAATCTGAATTTTTTTAAATCTAAAAAACCGATCTATATCTTCTTTAGATATAGATCTGAATTTTTTTTAACATAGCAGATTTTGAAATGAAAAAAGAGCCATGAGTAGTTTTGTTTGTTTTGTTAGATGCATGCAGTGTAGGTTTATTTAATGAATATAGTCCTCTTCTAAAAAATCTTTTTCTTATTTTTTTCATAAAAGAAAAACAAATCTGATTTTTCCTATATACAAATCTAAATTTTTTGTTATAAAATAGATCTTTCTTTCTTTTTTTTATACAAACCAAAAACCAATTTTTCTAGTTCTCAAAAATAGATCTAATATATATATATATATATATATATATATATATATATATATATATATATATATATATATATATTTTTTTTTTTTTTTTTTTTTTTTTTAAAACTGAAAGACTTTGTTTTATTTAATAAACACATATCTGACTTTTCAATGCCAAAAACTTTTTTTTTTTTTTTAACATATACAAAAACAAATTTGATTTTTCTAAACCAAATCATTTTTGTTTTATCACAACACAGATCTGAATTTTTTAACAAAGAAGAGCATGCATTCATAAATAGACTTATGTGATTTAGTTTTTCATGTGTGCAACATATCATTCATGTTATGGATAAAAGGGGTACATTGGTCATGAGAGTCTAGAAAACTAGACTCTGTCTGGGCAGAAAGGGTGCCTAACACCTTCCCATTCCGCCACCTAGCCTCCGAATTTAGTGTCTTTGGATAGGTAGACCTAGGCTTTATCTTTACTTTTATTTTGGGTAGAGTGTAACTAGGACAAAAAGCCATGTATCTTTGGTAGTTTGTAACTAGGTCCCAAAGCCATGTAATACTCAATTTATCAAATATGTATTCTTTTTTATTCAATCAATGAGAAAGGAACAATTCAGTCATGTAAATTTGTATTTAATTTTTTCTTTTTTTTTGTATAAAAAATAAGTGGAGACTCCACACCACTTACCCAAAAAGAGAAGTGTCCTAAAAAAGTACCAAAATCTCTTTTTTGAGAGGCACCAAGTTTGTGGTCTCTCACAACTCCCAATATCAATTGCAACAACCTTATAACACCATGCAAGCCACCCGCTTGCTATAACACAACAATCCACCCAATACAATTATCATAATCACAAATATAGAATGCTTACAAGTATTGAAAGTCCAAATTTTCATAAAATAATAAACACTCCCAATATGAATGTAAACTGCCTTATTGCACCATGCAAGCCACCCAATTGCTCCAACTCAACAATCCACCCTAACACAATTATCAACATCTCAAGTATAAAGTTTTAAGCAAAAATTACTTACTATGCTCAAGCCAAGCATGCACCTTTCCAAAAAAAAAAAAAAAATCCAAACTTATCACAATAAGTGAGTGGTTAACCTGCAAAATAAAATACGACACTTAAATGATGTGGGACTTGGTACAATTAGGCAGAAAAATTAAAGGCTACTTTGCAAATAATATTTGAAGTTTAATTGTATCCAAACTTTGTCATTTGGTACACATAAGGAAACTTACCCATTATGCCTAAATGTCTCAACTAAAACAGGTGCTCCAAATCAACTCCATATACAGTCACAAACAACCTTTTACTGCATTCAATTGAAAAATCAAAGCTAAAGCAAGCATACACACACACACACACACACACACATGTTGAATAATGATAACACATTGAAGAAATAATTTTTAAGCAAAAATCCTTATCTAATGGAAGAATCTCCTTGTAGATATTAGTGGGCAGTGGGCTCTTTCTAAAAATTAATCTCAAGCTAGCTAAACCACAAAACCAATATCAAAAAATATTCAAAATCTACAAACTATAGAAAAACTAAGTAGAAATAAAAAATAAAAATACAAGATTTACAAACTTGTACATAAAGTTACAATGATTCGGCCCTTGATCCTCAGGTCCTACTCAAGAAGCCAAATTTGAATAAGAGCTTTCTGTACCAATTTCCAACCAAAATAGAAAAGGAGCAAAAATTAACACAAAACTCCATGACCCATTAAAGATAAACAAAATCAAAGCAAACCCATTAACCAAAAACAAATACTTACATTATAAAGAAACTTGAACAGCAAAAACTTTCCAACCAAAATTGAAAAATAGCAAAAATTAGCACAAAATCTCCATGACCCATTAAAGAAAAACCAAATCAAAGCAAACCCACAAGCCAAAAACAAAGAATTACACTCTAAAGAAACTTGAACAACAAAAAAGAGGGGAAAGAGTATGGTGGTGGCAGTGGGTCTTAGAGGAGGTCGACTCCAGCCGCGGTGGCTATGGCAGTGGCAGTGGGTGGTGGCTAGGGAGTACATGACAACGGTAGGTCAGCAGTGGCTTGGGGTTGCTACAGCGATGGCAAGGGCGGCGGCGTGGAGGGAAAAGATGTGTGGCGGTGTTGGAGAAAGTGGGTTACAAATGAAGAAAGAAAAGAAGATGAAGAAAGAAAACAAAGAAAAGAAGAAGGGGACAAACGAAGTGAAGTGAAGAAAGAAAAGAGGAATAAGTGGGACACGGAGTGGACAAAAGAAAAGAAAGAAAGGAAAAAAAAGTGTAGGAAAAAAAAGGGAAAAAAGTTTAGGAAATGAAAATAATGGCAAAATGTTCAATGGGGAAAGATGGGAACATATAGAGACATTTTGAAAATGTTGCTATAGAGTTTTTTTTTTTTTTTTCCTTGTGACATGTTGAGTACGTTTTCTTTAATCACTACAGCGACGTTTTCTTAACGTTGCTATAAACCAAATATGCGCTACTAAAACTATACTTGTTGCAACGTTTTAAGAAATGCTGCTATTATTTTGGGTGACAAATACGTTTTTTAAAAAACTTTGCTAAAGGGTCACTCTTTAGTGGCGTTTTTGAAAAATGTCACAATATACGACTTATAGCAGCGGATTTAAAAACGTCACTAAAAAAAATGCCGCCTAAACCAAAATTTGTGCCACCATGGTGGCAGAGGATTTGTATCTGAGAAAAGAGAGAGACAGAGAAGAAGAAGGGAGGTAAAGATGCGGATGAATAAAATATATATATATATATATATATATAAATGAAGTAGCTAAAAAAATAAAACTATTGATGTTAGGTGTGTTGTGAAATGGTAAGTTTTTTGTGGTGCTAAAAAACTAAAAATTTGCCTCCACCAATGTGGATGCTCTCAATCAAATAAACACTCATATCATTTTATCCCTATTTTTGTCTCACTCATTTTCATACTTTTACTTTTCACCCTAACCAAACATACTCTTAGTCAGATTTCTACTCACTGGTATAAGATTTTATTCAATAATACTCATGAAGTCTGTTGCAAAGAGTTGTACCGAAGGTTTTCTACATTTTGAACGTTTCTAGCACCTTGCGACAAAAATAGTTGTGTCCCTTTCATAACATTTTTTATTTTTGTAAAAAAACCATTGGGGGAGAATGATGTAGGACATAATTTTCTTTTTAATTTTGGTATTTTTACGTAAAATTTGTTATTTTAGGTTTAGGTTATTTATTTTCTTATTTTTAGGTGCTTTTAATGCTTTTTAGGTCAAATTTGGTTCCTGTTATGGTTAGGTATTAATTAGGAGTTATTTTAGAATATATTTTCTTGTCTGTCAAGTTTTACGGAACTCTTAAATAGGCCTTGTAAATACTCGATTTTGCACCCATGATTTAATCAAGGAAGATGGCTAGAATAACCATTCATGTACCCAAAATTCATGATTGCATTACATGCATTAATTTGTTCATTTCATATCATAAAAATGATCTTGAGGTTCTAACAGTCGTGACAGTATGCCCGATTTTCAAATTGGACCGTTGGATCAATAGATATCGCATGATCAAGTTTACACGGTCGGCATGCATTGTGTCTAGGTAGAGTCAACCACACATGATTAATTTAAATTAATTTTGATTGGTTAAACAATTAAAATTAATTAAATAATTTTGTGATTGGTTGATTTTTAGTGTCAAAAATAGGATTGTTTGCATAGGAATAAAGGGGATAATTGAATAACAATAAAATTGTGGATAACTTAGGCTTTATCAAGATTTTTTAAGAGTATTTATCTACAAGATAATTGTTGCTGAAAAGAGCTAAATTATCCAGAAACGAGTTTAATTTTTAGAATACGGATTAAAAACGTGTCTAAGTGCAAGTCCTAGCTCAAAAAAGGAGTCCAAAATGGACTAAAACTCAAAAGTGGGATTGGCACCATTCGGCTTTTTTGGAGTGCTGATCGGCACTTTTGGAGTGCCGAACGACACTTTCAAAGTGCCGAATGGCACACATTTGGGCCTCGGCCCAAGGGCATTGGGATTACGTTAAAACACATCATTTTTCAATATTTTAGCGATAAGTACGCGTCCCAGTTCAGATTCTGTTCGTCTAAGCTATTTTTTCGAGCCTTCCAGCCACTATAAATAAAGACTGGATCTCAAAATTTAGGACACTTTTTCATGCTCTCAGATTTCCCCTCTTTCTGACTCCCCTTTCTGGTATTTTCTCTCTTATGTTAAAAGGTTCTAAAGGCTTTAGTCTTAAGAATTTCTTTTTTGTAAGTAAGGATTTTTAGATTTCAAAGATAATTGCATAAATTAATTTGAACCCTAAAATATTCTCTCAAGAAAAAGAGTACGTCCATGCAAGATGTAGTTTTTCTTCACTTTTTCTTCTTCTATCTCTTTTAATTTGGTGATGTATGAATAATTGTTTTTTTAGTTTTGATTTTTAGATACTCATATCATGTGTTTTGGATATTTTCTCTATTGGAATATGTTTTTGATGTTTTTGTTGTCAAGATCTATTTGTTTCAAAAATCTGCTTGTTATCATATCTTTTTAAATTTAAAAAAAAAAAAAATTGATTTGCATCTTCATTAGATGCAGATCTGAATTTTTTAAACCAAAAAACGAATTTGCATCTTAATTAGATGTGGATCTGAATTTTTTTTTTTTTCAATCAAAAAACTGATTTGTATCTTCCTTAGGTGCAAATCTGAATTTTTTAAATTTAAAAAAAAAAAAAAAAATCTATATCTTCTTTAGATGTAGATTTGAATTTTTTTAACATAGTAGATTTTGAAATAAATTTAAAAAAAAAAAAAAAAAAAAAAAGCCATGAATAGTTTTGTTTGATGCATGTAGCATAGGTTTATTTCATGAATATAGTCCTCTTCCAAAAATCTTTTTCTCATTTCACATTATAAAGAAAAAAAAAAAACACAAATATGATTTCTTAAGGCTTTTCTACAAAATTGAATTTTTTTTTCTTTTTTTGTTTTTGTTGCAAAATAGATCTAATTTTTTTTAATACAACCCAAAAACCAATTTTTCTAGTTCTCAAAAACAAATCTGATTTTTTTTTTTTAAAACCAAAAAGACTTTGTTTTATTTAATAAACACAGATCTGACTTTTCTATGCCAAAAACTTTTTTTTTTTTTTTTATGTGTACAAAAACAGATCTAATTTTTCTAAACCAAATCAAATTTTTTTAATCACAACACAAATCTGAATTTTTTTAACAAAGATGAGGATGCATTCATAAATACTTATGTGATTTAGTTTTTCATATGTGCAATATATCATTCATGTCATGCATAAAAGGGGTACATTAATCACAACACAAATCTGAATTTTTTTAACAAAGATGAGGATGCATTCATAAATACTTATGTGATTTAGTTTTTCATGTGTGTAACATATCATTCATGTCATGCATAAAAGGGGTACATTGGTCATGAGAGTCTAAAAAACCAGACTCTGTCTGGGCAGAAGGGGTGTCTAACACCTTTCCATTCTACCACCTAGCCTCCGAATTTAGTGTCTTTGGATAGGTAGACCCAGGCTTTGTCTTTGCTTTTATTTTGGGTAGGTTGTAACTAGGACAAAAAGCCATGTATCTTTGGTAGTTTGTAACTAGGACCCAAAGCCATGTAATACTCAATTTATCAAACATGTATTCTTTTTTTTTTCAATCAATGAGAAAGGAACAATTCAGTCATGTAAATTTGTATTTAATTTTTTCTTATTTTTTTATATAAAAAATAAGTGGTGACTCCACACCACTTACCCAAAAAAAGAGGTGTTCTAAAAAAGTACCCAAATCTCTTTTTTGAGAGGCACCAAGTTTGCAGTCTCTTTTTTGAGAGGCACCAGCAACTCCGCTGGGGATGTCGAGGACTAAGTTTCATATTAGACTTAAGTGACCAAATGTGTACCCTTGTTTTGCATGGTCTTGCATGATATTGTTGTTTGTTTGTTTATTTATGTTTGTTGAGATATTGTATGATATGTTGTTGTACATATAGATTGTTAAGAGCTTTCTGTAACTGTCATAGTGTGTGCCATTAAAACAACAAATATGTATGCACCCCTTTCAACAACAATGTGGTGGTAGTAACCATGGATCACCAGTCATCATTAGATTCGGGTACCCAGTGATGAACTCACCAACTCATAGCCTAAAGTCACTAGATCATTTCTTGTTGACTATAAAGGACAAACCATGCCATTTAGATCAACGCAATGTTCATTACATTACAAGTTGGAAGGTGTAACGTCCTAACTATGGGAAACAATGAAACAACAAACCCACCTTACAACATAATTACTTAGAACCTACCCTTAGGCTGGTCCATGTTAAAATTACATTGCATGTTGTATGTGTTTGTTTGGTTGATTGATTGATTGATTGATTGATGCAGATGGGGACCT
Source organism: Quercus wislizeni (assembly GCA_023055345.1). Classification (NCBI taxonomy): domain Eukaryota; kingdom Viridiplantae; phylum Streptophyta; class Magnoliopsida; order Fagales; family Fagaceae; genus Quercus; species Quercus wislizeni. The sequence goes on from JALGQJ010000061.1 coordinate 93,207, forward strand.
AGCTTTGATTAACCTGACCAAGCCTGTCATTAGGGGAGAATTTGGTCAAGATCCAAAGGAAGGTTGCAAAGAGAACCTAAGGCCGACACCCAAGCCAGTAGCTCCAGTTCCAAGCCCATCACTCCCATTATGGTATTGAAGCCCATAAGCATAGAAGATACTCTGCTGCTACAACATCAAAATCCCATATTTAACCTACAAGATAGTTCAAGCCATAAGAAGTCTGAAGTTCCTAACACTACGGCAAAAGAGGGAAAACATTCAAACACCGAGAAACCTATAAACACTCAAGAGCTACTCAACATCATGGTAGTTAGTCAAATCCAGCTGAGGAAGGACATAAACCTTATAGTACAACAGTTTCATAATCTGAAAAGTAACCAAGAGGAGAACAAGACTGACCATAATCCACTAACCATAGAGAGTGAGAAGAAGATCAATGAAAGAATGAATAAAATGGAAAATATGATTAAAAGAGCTCATAAGATGGAAGACCTCATGGACTACGAATCCCTCTCACTTTTCCTTGATGTGAGATTGTCTCCAAAGTTCAAGATGTCGACCTTGGACAAGTTTGACTGAACCGGTTGCCCAAAGTCCCATCTGAAGATGTATATGAGGGCTATGCAACCCCTAGGTGGGACTAAAGAAATACTAGCTCAAATGTTCCAAAACACTCTGACCGAAGCTGCTCTTAGGTGATGCTAGAGTAAGGAGTTGGGAGGGCATTTGTCGAGAGTTTCACAAACAATACAAGTACAACATAGAAGTGGACATAACAAGGAGAGATCTTGAGACCATAAAGCAAGAGCCAAAAGAATCCTTCTCTACTTTCATTACCAAGTGGAGAGCTAAGGTAGCACAGATGATGAATAGGCCAAGTGAAGAAAAATAGTTAACTATGGTTGTAAAGAATTTATTACCTGTATACCCATAAGTACTTGTTTGCCCAATACTTTCCTAATTTTAAAGCTTTGATTGCTACCGGAACCCAAGTTGAGGATGCAATAAATAATGGCACTATAAAGAATGATGACCCACCGAGGTTTAAAAAGAATTTAGGATCTAATTCTAAGGCTGCAGAAGTTACTAATATCCATAAAAATGATCCTTATCAATTGATTGCACCCATTACACCTGTACAAGTATCACAAGGGCCTAGACCTAGGAGAGAGTTTCATGAGTTGTATATTCCCATCAACCAAGTGTTTGACAAGCTAAAAGCAAAAAGGTTATTGAAACCCTTAGACCCAAGACCAATTCCAAACCCGCTACCCTCAAGGTTTGATATGAATAAAAGATGAACTTACCACCAAGGCCCTGGCTATGATACTTACAATTGTTTTAGCCTTCGTCATGCAATTCAAAACCTAATAGACAACAAGGTGATTGCACCGCCTACAAGGTCTAGCATCACTAATAATCCCTTGCCTAATCACAATTTTAGGAGAGGACCAATGATTAATTGCCTAATGACCGAAAAGGAAAGTAAAGAAGACCCATCCGAACTGATTTATGACCTACTCGAATGCTTTATGATGACATGGGAAGAACTGATGGATAGGACATCCACCACCACCACAGGATATGATATATGGAATTAAGAAGTACCAAAAACCAAAAATTACTCAACATCCACAAATGGGGAGAGACACTTCAAACCCCAATCAAACAACCTAATACCTACAAATGAGGGGATACACTTCAAACCCCAATTAAACTACCAAGCACCTACAAATGGGGAAAGACACTTCGAACCCCAATTAGGGAACCCAACATCCACAAATGTGGGGAGACACTTTAAACCCCAAGATACCGATCCTAATGACCTAACAAAAATTGCCTACATCACAAGGGGGAGACACTTCAAACCCCCACATTTGGAGACAGACAACCCGGTAGAAGCCTTGAATAAATCTACCCAATAAACACCTGCTAAAGAAGATGAGGTCCTCAAGCAACTAAAGAAGACACAAGCCAACATATCCTTATGGGGTTTACTCATGGCCTCATAAAAAAACCGTCAAAACCTGGTAGACCTTCTCAACCAAATTTAAGTCCCTACAACCATAACTTCCCAAGATTTGAATGCCATGATTGGGTCCATAAATAGGGAACTTACTATTTCCTACTCTGACAATGATCTAACAAAGAAGGGGAAGCACCACAACGACCCGTTACACATTACTGTAGATGCCAAAGAGAAGAGGATACCAATGGTTTTAATAGATGATGGAAGTGCCTTAAACGTGTGCCCTTTAAAGACTGCAAGTTGCTTGAGTTTAAGCATTGAAGACTTTGTGCCAACTAAACAGCATGTGAGGGCATACGATAATAGTATAAGAAAGATCTTAGGAACCGTAACATTAGAGCTCACTATAGGGCCGATGATCAAGAATGTGGAGTTTCAAGTGCTTAACATAGCATCATGCTTCAATATGCTCCTAGGGCGACCGTGGATCCATGACATAGAGGTCGTGCCTTCATCTTTATATCAAAAGGTTCGGTTTCCGCATAAATGAGGTATTATGACTATATATGGTGATACTTTGACTGTGCCTAAGCCCATTTTTGGTATTGATACTAAGAAAGAGCCATTGACCTTGGATGGCTTTGAGATTGAGAAACCTAGCATTGAAATTAGAGAAGAAGAAGTGGAGAAGATTCTAATAGACTTTGCTCCCTACAACAACAACAATGTGGTAGCGATGATGAGAAGAATGAATTACCTTCTAGGGATGAACTTGGGGAAGACCATGAAAAAGCCTACTATTCAAGTCCCAATAATTCCCACTGCCACACCATCTTTTGGGCTAGGCTATAAGCCCATTGATGATGATATATTAGAGGTGGTGGTGAGAAAGATGGTCCTAGCCAAAGCTAAAGCAAAGGGACTTCCTTGTCCCCCAGAACCCCTAAAGCCCTATACTCCTACATTGAACGGAAAGTTTGTCAAAGCTGGAGATAGTCAACGCTATTCGAGATTCCCCAAACTGAGATTTGAACCTATGACAAGGACAATGGTGCATGGGTTCGAAGTACTACTTGATTGCAAGCAGCAGCTCAGATCGAGGTTGAAAATTCCCTTGGTCGCCATAGCTTCGATTCCGAGGTTGAAAAACCCCTTGGTTCCCTTTCGTAAGATTGAGGTTAAAAAGCCTTTTGGTCACCACAGCTCAAATCGAGGTTGGAAAGCCCCTTGGTTGCCACAGCTCCGGTTACGAGGTTGAAAGCCCCTTGCTTCCCTTTCGTCAATATAAAGGTTGAAAAACCCCTTGGTTCCCTTTCGTAAGATTGAGGTTAAAAAGCCTTTTGGTCACCACAGCTCAAATCGAGGTTGGAAAGCCCCTTGGTTGCCACAGCTCCGGTTACGAGGTTGAAAGTCCCTTGCTTCCCTTCCGTCAATATCGAGGTTGAAAAGCCCCTTGGTCGCCACAACTCCAGTTCCGAGGTTGAAAAGCCCTTTGGTTCCCTTTCGTTAAGATCAAGGTTATAAAGCCCCTTGGTCACCACAGCTCAAATCGAGGTTGAAAAGCCCCTTGGTCACCATAGCTCCGATTCTGAGGTTGGAAAGCCCCTTGGTTCCCTTTCATTAAGATCAAGGTTGAAAAGCGCCTTGGTCGCCATAACTCAGATCGAGGTTGAAAAGGCCCTTTGGTCACCATAGCTCAAATCGAGGTTGAAAAGCCCTTTGGTCACCACAATTAAGATCAAGGTTTAAAAGCCCCTTGGTCGCCACAGCTCCGATTTCGAGGTTGAAAAGCCCCTTGGTCGCCACAACTCTGGATTAAGGTTGAAAAGCCCCTTGATCGCCACATTTCCAGTTCCAAGGTAGAAAAGCCACTTGGTTACCATTGACATTCAAACTGAGATAGAAAAGCCTCTCGGTCACCTCAATTATCAAGAATCATTTCAAAATCCATCAACTATCAAGTAGGTCAAGTATTCACAATTTTCATTTTTGTCAAAAGGTAAAGCACTAGTTCTATGTTCCAAGATTTTATGTTCAAGGGCTAGGTAATCTTTGAAAATTCAACCTCAATTAAATCGTGGCCACTAAAATCAATGTCTTTGTTTTACATTGACATTTGCTTTCCAAGCTCTGTCAATGAAGGGCATTCTGTAGACACTCGATTTTGTACCCATGATTTAATTAAGGAAGATGATTAGAATGACCATTCATGTACCCAAAATTCATGATTACATTACGTGCATTAATTTGTTCAGTTCATATCATAAAAATGATCTTAAGGTTCTAACGGTCATGACGGTATGTCCAATTTTCAAATCAGACCGTCGGATCGAAAGATATCGCATAATCAAGTTTGTACAGTCAGCATGCATTGTTTCTAGGTAGAGTCAACCACACATGATTAATGTAAATTAATTCTGATTGGTTAAACAATTAAAATTAATTAAATAATTTTGTGATTGGTTGATAGTTGGTGTCAAAAATAGGATTGTTTGCATAGGAATAAAAGGGATAATTGGATAACAATAAAATTGTGGATAATCTAGACTTTATCAATATTTTTTTAAAAGTATTTATCTACAAGATAATTGTTACTAAAAATACCTGAATTATCCAAAAAAGAGTTTAATTTTTAGAATACGGATTAAAAACGCGACTAAGTGCAAGTCCCGGCTCAAAAAAGGAGTCCAAAACAGACTAAAACTCAAAAGCAGGATTGGCATTCGACACTTTCAAAGTGCCGAATGGCACAAATTTGGGCCTTGGCCCGAGGGCATTGGGATTATGTTAAAACACATCCTTTTCAATTTTTTAGCGATTAGGACGCATCCCAGCTCGCATTCTGATCATCTAAACTATTTTTTCAAGCCTTCCAGCCTCTATAAATAGAGACTGGATCACAAAATTTAGGAGATTTTTTCACACTCTCAGCTTTCACCTCTTTTTGACTCCCCTTTCTGGTATTTTCTCTCTTACGTTAAAGAGGTTCTGGAAGTTTTAGTCTTAAGAATTTCTTTTTTGTAAGTAAGGATTTTTAGGTTTCAAAGATAATTGCATAAATTTCTTTGAACCCTAAAACATTCTCTCAATAAAAAGAGTACGTCCATACAAGAGGTAGTTTTTCTTTACTTTTTCTTCTTCTATCTCTTTTAATTTGGTGATGTATGAATAAATGTTTGTTTAGTTTTGATTTTTAAATACTCATATCATGTGTTGTTGATATTTTCTCTATTGGAATATGTTTTTGATGTTTTTATTGTCAAGATATATTTTTTTTTGTTTCAAAAACCTACTTGTTATCATATCTTTTTAAATAAAAAAAATTGATTTGCATCTTCATTAGATGCAAATCGGAATTTTTTTAAATAAAAAAAAAAAAAAACTGATTTGCATCTTCATTAGATACAGATTTGAATTTTTCTCAATCAAAAAAACTGATTTGCATCTTCGTTAGATGCAGATTTGAATTTTTTTTTAATCAAAATTTGATTTGCATCTTCATTAGATGCAGATCTGAATTTTTCTCAATCAAAAAACTAATTTGCATCTTCATTAGATGCAGATCTGAATTTTTTAAACCAAAAAACGGATTTGCATCTTCATTAGATGCGAATCTGAATTTTTTTTAATCAAAAAATTAATTTGTATCTTCCTTAGGTGCAAATCTTTTTTTTTTTTAATAAAAAAAATAGATCTATATCTTCTTTAGATGTAGATCTGAATTTTTTAACATAGCAGATTTTGGAAAAAAAAAAATCATGGATAGTTTTTTTTTGTTTTGTTTGATGCATGTAGCATAGGTTTATTTCATGAATATAGTCCTCTTCCAAAAAATCTTTTTCTTATTTCACATAGAAAAAAAAAACACACAGATCTGATTTCTTTAGGCTTTTCTACAAATTTGATTTTTTTTTCTTTTTTTGTTTTTTGTTACAAAATAGATCTGATTTTTTTTAATACAAACTAAAAACCAATTTTTCTAGTTCTCAAAAACATATATGATTTTTTTTTCTTTTTAAACCAAAAGATTTTGTTTTGTTTAATAAACACATATCTAACTTTTCTATGCCAATTTTTTTTTTTTTTTTACGTGTACAAAAACAGATCTGATTTTCCTAAACCAAATCAATTTTTTTTTTTATCACAACACAGATCTGAATTTTTTTAACATAGAAGATGATGCATTCATAAATAGACTTATGTGATTTAGTTTTTCATATGTGCAACATATCATTCACGTCATGCATAAAAGGGTTACATTGGTAATGAGAGTCTAGAAAACCAGACTCTGTCTGGGCGAAATGGGTGTTTAACACCTTCCTATTCTGTAACCTAGCCTCCAAATTTAATGTCTTTGGATAGGTAAACCTAGGATTTATCTTTACTTTTATTTTGGATAGGTTGTAACTAGGACAAAAAGCCATGTATCTTTGGTAGTTTATAACTAGGACCCAAAGCCATGCAATACTCAATTTATCAAATATGTATTCATTTTTATTCAATCAATGAGAAAGGAACAATTCAGTCATGTAAATTTGTATTTAATTTTTTTCTTATTTTTTTGTATAAAAAATAAGTGGCGACTCCATACCACTTACCCAAAAAGAGAGGTGCCCTAAAAAAGTACCCAAATCTCTTTTTTGAGAAGCACCAAGTTTGCTGTCTCTTACAAGCCCCTAAGTCTGTAAATTTTTTTTCATAGATTATTATTAATAAAATACAAACTTTTTGTCGAATTCTTTCCCTGGTGGATTCCAGTTTATCTCATTGTGAATTCAAAGAACCTCTCGTGGATTCAAGGAACCCCTCGTGGATTCAAGGAACCCCTCGTGGATTGAAGTTTTACTACCTAGAAGCTAATAGTTTAGTTTTTGTTCATCAAAGAGAGCATCATGTGTGCTTTCTTCAGACTTCCGCAACATCAGTTGGTATCAAAGTCTTGTCATACCCTGGTTTGATGGCCAACTGGCGAGACGATGACCACCACAACAACGACGACGGTAATGACGTCGACAACACGGTCCTCACTAGGGTTGAGTTTCTCGAGTTTCATAAAGAGGCTTGTGATGAGAATCAACAATTTCTTGAAAAGAGTTAGCAAATTATAGGCGAAATCGTGCAAAAGATTGCTACTCTTCTTGCTAGGAAATCATCTTACAACAGAAATGATCAATATATTCAAAGACGCACTCCTAACTACAAGAAAATTTCATTCTTTGATTGTGATATGTGTAAGTTGGATTTTATTAACTAGCTTCTTGATTTGGAAGAGTATTTTAATTTTTGGAAGATTTGTGATGAAGAAAAAGTGCAGCTTGCATCTAATAAATTAGGCGATGAAGCAGAGGAATGGTGGGAAGACATTTAAATTGATAGAAAGCAGCGGGGTAAGCATCCAATCAGCTCTTGGCAAAGAAGGAAAAAGGTATTAATTGATTTATGGTTTCCTAATGACTATTATGATATACTATATTATACAAGTGCTGATTATAAATCTGTATATTCATATGGAAAGCAATGTGTTCAAAACATGAAAGGTTAACCACAAAACCAAAATTATCACAGTCAAGTCCTAATGTCAAGCAAAAAAAAGGGTTTGAGGGTTGAGAAGAAGCAACCTATTTCTAAAGAAAATTTTGAAGTGGTTAAAAAAGATCAAGACTTGCAACAAGTTGTTGAATTGAAAATTGAATATACCACTTGTCAAAAGTTTGATGAAGATGTCAAAGAAAAGAAGGATGAGTTGATTGTAGATAATGAGAGAAATCGAGAGAAGTTAATTATTGAGAATATTGTGGAATATCCAATCGAGGTTAAATTTAAGAATAAGTCCATCACCCACAATCACTAGGTTTCGATTGAATTGCTGAAGATGACTACAGAAAATGTTGATTTTCTTGGAGTAGAAAATTTTAATTTTATTATCACCACTTTGTTGATTGATGTTGAAAATAAATTGAAGGTAGATGAGAAGAAATTTTATGCTAAACCTTATGAAGTTTTCAACTTTCAGAACTGGATCAAGTTATTAAAGCATTCAAAGTATTTGTTTATTTGGAGCAGAAGATTTCAAATTTCAACTATCAACTCGAGGATGAGTTTTTTTCAAGTGGAGGGATCTGATATGATGTAGGACATAATTTGCTTTTTAATTTTTGTAATTATTTAATTTTGATATTTTTGTGCAAAATTTGTTATTTTAGGTTTAGTTAATTTATTTCCTTATTTTTAGGTGTTTTTAATGTTTTTTAGGTCAAATTTGGTTCCTATTATGGTTAGGTATTGATTAGGAGTTATTTTAAAATATATTTTCTTGTCAGTCAAGTTTTACGAAACCCTTAAATAGGCCCCCAAGTCTATAAGTGTCCATGTTCATTATCTTGGTAGAGTATTTACTTTTCTTTTTATAAAATTATTTAAAAAAATATGAGGGAAACAATATTAAATTTATGTGGAAGTGTTTAACTGCTTTTAAGATTAATAAAAGTTTCAAATATTGTATTTTTAATGGAATTCTTTTTTTCTTTTCTTTTTTTGAGAAGCCAAACTCATCGGCAATTTATTGAATGACTGGTAAGTCAACAGATACAAAATGATAAATGTCTAGTGGAACATCCTCCATCCAAACCAATAAGGAAAAGAAAGCCTCGCTCTCTGAACAAAGGCATGGGCCATAGTGTTGCCTTGTCTCCTTACATAAGAGAAGGATCTCGTTTGTAACAAACCTGAAATAGACATAACGTCTTTTACAATGTGTCCCATGCTAGGAAGAGAAAAATTGCCATCTACTAGAGCCTTGATAATGACCTCGGAATCCCCTTCAAACACAGAGTGCGAATTGAACTGCCCTGCAAGCTGCTTAGATCTCTACGATTTCGGTTGATGATGGTTTTGTTATTTTTTTGAATAACGCCATGACCTTTCCCGCCTTGTTTCAAATTACTACTCCAATTCCGGCTTGATCAGATTTTGCAAACATTGCCCCATCAAAGTTGGTCTTCAGCACCGCAGCTGTTGGAGGGTTCCATTTTACATTTTAATGGAATTCATACAATTCATTGAAAGATATATTTTGTGCCGCGCGTGTTTGTAACATAAAAACTAGGGACAAAGTGAGGTGCAACTAGGAAATCATACACGTTATTAACAAGTTTTTTATTTTACTTGTTTTATTTTTTAAATTTTTTAATAGGGTTTAATTTTCTTATTTAAGACAGTCTATATAAGTAATTTGGTTAAAATTTAATGTTTTCATGGTAGAATATTCATTAGAATCTTTTTAGGTATATTTTTATTTAGTAAGTTTACTTGTTAGAACTTAGAACTATTGTTAAATGATTAAATTTACAATTTCTTTACTTAACCTTTTGAGTGAATCAATAATTTAACATTCCTACTGACTTCTAATTAGCTTCTAAACTAGAAAACAAAATGAAAAAGTCAATTAATAAAGTAACAGACTTTATTAATCTGAAATTCGAATCTTCCACCAATATTGATTAGGAATCCACAGCTGTAATCAAAGCATGAATCAAGGTGGAATCGAAGCAGACAGAAACTTCATTCCTTAAGCTGAACTTGGGTTCATTATCTTGAGCAAAATTAAGAAACTTAAACCATGACAAGACTTACATTGTTCACGATTTGCCAACAATTAAAATATGAACCTAACATAAAGTGAAATGCAAGTGATCCAAACCCGCCTTATCTTACCACAAACAAAACACAAGCAATACTACATACACAAAAATTTTGACAACATTTTTATCATGTATTAATGTGGCAAACTCGTACTAATTCTCATCTGATTTTACAACTGAGATTACTTTTTTACCTACCACAATAATTTGCCATATCAACAATTTCATGGCATTATAATCGGGTTATTATTAGGTACTCTGGGATTATACTCCCTCCCTCTCACATGGTGGTAGATCCCATCCACAATAGAGCCCACTCCATATAAGAGATAGAGAGTATATTCCCAGACTACCTAATAAATTTCCACTATAGTCCATTCAACAAATTCTAGAAACTTTTCAAGGGCTTCACTAATGGAATGAACAATGATTTATTAATTTCTTGGCTAGTGACATCATCTCTCACGTCAAAGTGTAAAAGAAAATCTTGAATATCTTTAGCTTCAACCAGGTAGTAAAGCTATGTGGATTTGAAACTTGAAAGGGGAGGCTTCCCTTCATTTTGTGAGGAAATACACCATGCATCGGATGCATGTTTTTTCCCTTTCACATGAAAGTGGATCCCACATGATGCATGTTTTCTCCCTTTCACATGGAGATGTGGGGTCCACATCCATGTAAGAGGGAAAATACATGCATTTGATGTATGGTATACCTTCTCTCATTTTGTGGCCAATAACAAAAAAATCTAGATGATGTTGCTTATCCATAGTGATGCAAATGATTGATCTAAAGTGACAGGTTTCCAACTTATGACAATCAAATGGGACAACCTGGAACCCGGGAGTGTGATAGATCAACCCTCCCTTGGTGGTTTCGAAATTTCGATCAGTGTTTGGAGTTTGATTCCTTTTGCCGTTTATGGTTTGACTTTTTATATATTCTGCACGGTACTTTTGGGTTTTTTTTAGTACTGGTAGATAAGCAAGAAGAGCATAAATTATAGTATATGGTTGTATTTTTTGTTACTGGCCATAATTCTGCACGGTACTTTTGCGATGTTATTGATTACATCAAAGGAACTCATTTGATTTATGTGCTAGAAGACAAGTGAGCAGTACATAAAAATTTGAAATTCAGTTATCTCAAGTGGCTGGCAACTGGCTCGCAGGTAGGCCAACTATCCAATGAGTCGACAAGCACTTTGACAACTCATTTTTTTGTGACTTTTCTACTCATTCACCTACACTATATATACCCTCATTACCCATGAAATTCTAAAAAGAGTTTTTGAAAGAAAACCCTAAAAACATCATTTGAGAGTTAGTAATTGTGAGCCTACAAGTTACTACACCAATCTCTTAGATTTTCTCTATTCTCTCCCCTCTCCAATTTCCCTACCATGAAAGGAGCTTAATTCAAACTCAACTCATACACAATCTAAGTGTTGAGTGTGATTTGGAGCCTTGGGTAGCATTGGGTCTTTACCAATCTTTGGGGATGCAACCAATTAGAGTTGCGGGATCTGGAAAACTTGAGAATAAACTAAGCTAAGAAGTATGTTGGTAGCAGCGTCTTGGAGAGCCTAAATACAGTGGGTATATTATGCTTGGAGAGTCTTCTTGTTCATCTTTGTACTCTAACTTATTCTCATATTGGATCATTTGGACTTGTTGGGCCGCAAAGAAGTTTTTTAGCCAGGTTCTCCAATTTTTCTTTTCAATAACACATCCAATGCTATCTTGTGTTTGCACCCTCTTTTCCCTACTACTCTTGTTTAATTGCTTTAGTCAATTATGTATGTCCATGCTTTAGTTAATAGCTTTGGTTGATTAATTTGCTAATCACATAAATTCCGCATTAATTGAGTTTAGCTTAAAATTAATCTAGCCGTAATTAAAATTTCGGGGGTTGTACTTGCACCTAGTAATTAGACTAGTGCACTTTCAAGCATCATCCATTGCGTGGGGTGTAAAGGAAAATCTTGAATATCTTTAGGTTCAATCAGGTAGCAAAGCTCTGTGGATTTTAAAATAGAGGCTTCCCTCCATTTTGTGGTCAGTAACAAAAATTAAGAAATCTAGATGACATTGCTCATCTATGTAGCGCAAATATGTAGTACGACAAGGCTTTTTGTCGACAGACGTTAATGGCCTTTTGCCATCGGCACTACTAATTTGCAACAGCTTTTTGTGTTGTTGCAACGAACTCTAATTGTCACAAATATCAATTTTTTTAGTGACGATACGTAATATGGTGACATGACATTTCTTAAAAAATTGTATACAACAATCAATTAATTAATATTTATTTTTAGGTGTGTATATATATTTTATATTTTGAATAAGTTATGTTTATTTTGGATTTAAAAAGTATGTAACAACAAATAAACTAGACACCCATAAAAAGAGCTGAAATAAACAATATTCAAAATCAAAATAGAATTGAATTAAAAAATGATTTTTTTTTTCTTCTAGAATGTGCACTTGACACGTTTGGGTCCATGTCGAAGAAAAATCCATATCGAATACGTGTCCGACAACAATACGTTGGCGATTTTGTGGTGTTCGTGCTTCCTAGTTTCTTATCCTAGTGATGCAATTGATCTAAAAAGACAAAATCCAATTTGGGACAATCAAATGGGAAAAATCCACCCCGGGCCCTGGCCCTAGGTTTCTCCGCTTCTTTTCTAATTTTAGATGGAACAAAATGAAAGCTGCCCCTTGGTGCCTTCGAATGGGCCCTGGCCCTACGTTTCTCCGCTTCTTTTCTAATTTTAGATTGAATAAAATGGAAGCTGCCCCTTGGTGCCTTCGAATTTTCGATGAGGGTTTGGACTTTGGATTCAGTTCTAGAAGGACGGCAGACGGTAACTAAGTGATACTGTTTAACCGTTTGTGGTTTGACTTTATATATATTCTACACTATCCTTTTGGGTTTTTTAATACTGCTCCTAAGCTAAGCAAGAATAGCATAAATCATAGTATATGGTAGTAGTTAACTATTTTTTTTTTTTTTTTCAGATAGTAACAGGCAAATTGATTATATAAAGAGTATTCGAGGGTTGTTTTTCTAAGCAGAGTACCCATTCTTATTACTTCTGCTTGTAAGAATTTGCCTTTGGAATACTTGAAAGGAGAAGAAGAATATGGCAGAAGCAGAGCCGAGTTTCAAGGACCCAAGATGGTCTCTTAAAGGCGTGACTGCTCTTGTCACTGGTGGAACTAAGGGCATTGGGTTAGCTTAGCCTTAGCCGGCCATATATCTCTCTCTCTTGCTGTTTTTTCACATTTCTTTCTAAATTCCAATTCTATTTGTTCATTTGAACTATTCATCAGGTATGCCATAGTGGAAGAGCTAGTTGCACTCGGAGCGGCAGTGCATATTTGTTCCAGGAACCAAACAGAGATCAGTGAGAGGGTACAAGAATGGGAAAGTAAAGGGTTCAAAGTAAGTGGTTCAGTATGTGACCTGACATCAAAAGCTCAGCGGGAGGAGTTGATTCAGACTGTGTCCTCTGTTTTTCATGGCAAGCTCAACATCCTTGTAAGCTTAGCACCTACAAACTCTTCTCTCTTTCTCATCATCTTATTTTCTTCCCCCTCTAAGATTTTGGTTGATAGTCCTTAGATTTTACTTTAAATCATTATAATTAAATTTACAAACTTCCTTTTGTCCCAGAAACTTCTGCAAAAATTAACCAGAGAAAACGGATAGTTTAAGATTTATGATGACATTCTTCTTATTACAATCCGCATAGATAAGGTTTAATTAATTTTTTGATAATTTGAATAGTTACAGCAGAGGGGGATTTGAGCTAGGGGTGGCAATTCTTGTTCGTGTTGTGTTGACCAATTGGTATTCAACTATATGGGTTAATACTAACCTGACACGTTTATTAAACAGGTCAAGATTCCTCAACCCTTACACAATCTGTTTATTAAACGGGTCAGTTGTATCGATTTATTTATTAGATTTTATCTAAGCGAAAAAAATAAATAAATAAAATAAAATAAAAAATTTAGTATTAACCAAATTGATCTAAATTATGAAAAACCTAAAAAATACATTTTTTAATATAAAATTAAGAAGTAACGAGTAAATGTATCACAAATAATCATTTAAAATTAGAACATATCTCAATATCACAAACAATCAATCACAATATGTTAATGAAAATAAATCATGACAACTAATAAGTTTATATATTTAGGGTTTGAAGGGTATGTTTGTAAAATATCATTTAATTAAACAAGTCAAACGGGTTCCAATGATTGGATACTAACCCGACCCATTTATTAAACGGGTCTATTGTATCAACTCGAATATGACACGAACTCATTAAGTCTCAATCTATAACTTGCTAATTTCGTGTCGAATCGTGTCGTGTTCGCGAGTCATGTCAAATTTTGCCACCCCTAATTTGGATCTTAAATATAATGGACACACTAAAAAATGCTAACTAATTGAACTAAAAAGATTCTTAACAGGCTTATTTATTTATTTGAAAACCAGATAGACAAGATGATAATCTTCTAATTAGGACCAATTATTACCTAGCCTAGACACGTTTCATACCTTAACTTTGTTTTCGTTGTGATCAATGGAAAATCTCTTTCAAAAGTCAACAAAAAATTTTAAAACCAAAAAAAAAAAAAAAAAAAAAAAAGAAGGCTTTTCAAGTTTAACATTAACCACTTTATCGCGTTGGTGCTTTTATCCCTTTCATTTTTTTCTCTTTTGCACAATCTTCTCCATTTTACTTCAAATGTAAGAACCAATTTTCCTCCTAATAGATAAGGTTTATTTATTTATTTGATAGTTTAAATAGCTCTACTGCAAAGAGGGAGATTTTAACCCAAAATATAATTAACACACTGAGAGATATCAATTAATTGACCTACAAAACTTTTAACATGTTTATTTATTTATTTGAGAACTGGATAGTCAAGGTTAATATTCTTCTAATTAGGACCAATTATTATCTTGGTTAGCACCTAGACCATACGAAACAAGTCTAGGCTAGACATGTTATTGTCTTATACCTTTCAAATGATCAATGGAAAATCTCTTTCAAAAGTGAATAAAAAATTAAATAAGAAAAATAAAAATAAAATTTTGTCTCTTTAAGATTAACATAAACCACTTTATCATTCGTTGGTGCTTTTATCCCTTTCATTTTTTTCTCTTCCACACAATTTTCTCCATTTTATTTAAAATGTAAGAACCAATTTTCCTCCAGATAAATAAGTTTTATTTATTTATTTGATAATTTGAATAGTTACAACAAAAAGAGAAATTCTAACTCCAAAATATAATTGACATACTAGAAGATGTGAACTAATTGAACTATAAAACTTTTAACATATTTATTTATTTATTTGAGAATTGGATAGTCAATGTTGATAATCTTCTTATTAGGACCAATTATTATAATATTATATTGGTTAGCAATTGGACCGTATGAAACATGTCTAGGCTAGACATGTTTCCTGCCTTAACTTCATTTTAGTTGCTGTATAGAAAATCTCTTTTAAAAGTCAACAAAAAAATTATTAAAAAAGGAAAAAGAAAAGAAAAAAAGAAGCAAAATAAAATTTTGGCTCTTTAAGGTTAACATAAACCACTTTATCATTCGTTGGTGCATTATATCCCTTTTTTTTTCTACCACACAATCTTCTCCATTTTATTTAAAATGTAAGAACCAATTTTCCTCCAAACCGGCCCGTTAAAAGACTTTCCACCAATTTAGCGATTCAAAAAATTATTTTAAACAAGTTATATGAATCATTAAATAGATTATATGACTAAAATTACACATAGTTAATTTTATTAATCATCACATAATGAATTAAAAGAATTTGTCTCTATTTTAGAAGTAAAATTTTCTTGAAATGGAAAGAGTCCATTTTATTTATTTTCTGAATTAACATGTCATCTCTATATATTAAGATGATTCAGAAAGTTAATTATTGCTTTAAAAAATGTCAAAAAATACTCTTAATCTAATTAGATAATCTTTATTCTTAAAAAATAAAATAAAAATAGGGTTAAAATTGTAATTCAACAAAATTCAAAAAAAAAAAAAAAACTACCGGATAATCTTTTTTTCCTAAAAATTAGCACTAACTCTCTATTTGAATATATCCCACACACATTTAATATATTTTTTCTTAAAAACTAACACACACTAAATCTAGCAATTTATTTATTTTCAAATCCTAAATTTTAATTTCTCAAAAATTTAATTATGTGTGACCTCACTAATAATAAATAAATTCAAATTGAAAAATTGCATTAAACTCAAAATAATAATAAAAAAAGAGCCTCATCACACATACTCTAGTGTTATTATAAAATTTTAAGTGACATTACATTAATTGTATTTATAAACTTATAATATTTAATTGAATTATCGAATCGATCTTCAAATAAAAAAGAGATCATTGCTATCACTGCTATTATCACTATCGCCATCATCACGATTAATTTACAGTTGCCGCTACCGCTACCACATCACCTTCAAGTCGTCAATCACGATTGCTGTCACTACCATGCTATCGCAGCACTATTGGTGGTTGTCATTCCCGCTATAAATAAAGCATTAGCTTGTTACGATGTGTGGACCATTTCATCCTACTCCTACCAAATGGTAGTAAGAAAAGAAGAAAAGCAATTAAGGATGCATCCAAACGTCATTTTCAGCTTGTCCACTAGTAATGGGTATTTGTATTTTGTAAATCCGGAAATGCTACGACTTCTTTCTTTTTCTTTTTTTGGGTAGAAAGATATGATATGATATTAAATGGAAAGAAGTTTAACAATGAATTTGGTTGTAATCTAAGATTATAATTTCACACAATATTTTTTATTAGATGTTAATTTTAACAAATCTACCATTAGATTATGGTTTTAAAAACAAAACTAGACCAGTTGGTTGAACTGGTTCAATCAAAAACCGTGCACCAATCTAGTTCGATAAAACCCCTAAAACCAGCTAGAACCAGTCAAAAATCGAGAATTGGGAGCAAAAATAGTTCATTGACCGTACTGGTTTTTAAAATCATGCATTAGATTACATTTTTTTTCTTATACATTTCATGCTTACAAAATTTCTAAAATATCAAATGTTTAAATTTTAAATTTTTATAGTCTAAACTTACACAAAAAAATAAACTTACAGATTGAATAGTAAATAACATATGATTGGCATGAAATTTGATATATGTGTCAAGGACATAAAGAGCATATAATCAAACAGTTAGAATTCTCAAGTATGTAATCATGTTAATTGTTAAGTGGGAGTTATAACTTTAGGCTACAATCAAGTTTATAGCTAAATATTGTCCGATTTAGGAGAAAGTAGCAAGTGGCATAGCCACAACAGAGTTTGGTCTGCAACTTGCATACTATAGAAAGAGGTGCAATTGATTTGTGGCCCAAATTCAACATAAAGATTATGTGAAATTATTGAGTATCTCTCTTTGATTACACCTCTTCTCATACAAAGGTGGACCCATATGATAACCTTGCATAAAAGACTCACATTTATGTAAGAGAAGAGAAGGGTGTGATCCACCAGATATATTGAAGAATATTCTAAGAGAGGTTAAATTTGTTACACAAAAACTGTTTTACATACACCCCTAAAAGCAACTAAAGTCACAATTTCTATCGGTGTAAAATAGTTTGTATGTAATAAATAGTTAAACATTACTCTTTTGAGATATTACACATCGTAGAAATTACAATTACCCTAAAAATGATTAATCTTGGAATAATAGAGAGATGCAAAATGGATAAGATTAGTCGAATTAATCCAAATAGGATTCCCACACAAAAAAAGTACGAACTTATACATTGAAGACTAGCATGCCAAATCAATTCGAAGGACGGTGTTTGTTTTTATAACTTGAAAGCGTGACTTTAAATCTCGTTTTCAGTTATAAATCATAATGTGTGTAAAACACAGAGTGCAAAAAACCATCTTAAAATGAAAAATTAATACAATTAGAGATGGATTAGATCACAGAGTCATGCTGTTGGAAGCCGTAGTAATTAACAAAACTACAATATTGCCTTTCTGACTTGAGTGCTTAAGCTTCTACTGGACCTGGAGCAGCAAATGCAATTTTAAGCTCCTAGATTATAATTTCTTCTTTTATCTTTCATTGAAATCAGATTGCTTTATGGTGTCTATGCTCTTCTAAAGCTGATTTTTCTGCTTTAGGTAAACAATGCCGGAACAGTGACACTCAAAGAAGCTACAGGATATACTGAACAAGATTACTTGACTATAATGAATACCAATGTTGAGGCTCCCTACAATCTTTCTCAACTTGCACACCCCCTTTTGAAGGAATCAGGAGCAGGAAATATTGTATTCATATCCTCTGTCGCTGGAGTGATAGCTCTACCTAAACTTTCTAGCTATGCAGCATCCAAAGGCACGTCATTTGTCACTAAAATAAAATGTTCTTGCTGTCAATAACTATTGTAAATTTTCTAACCTTGGTGATTTTCAGGAGCAATCAACCAAATAACAAAGAACTTGGCATGTGAATGGGCAAAGGACAATATTCGAGTAAACACTGTCGCACCATGGGGTGTCAAAACCCACATTTTGCCAGCCGTAAGATCTTCCACCCCTGCGTCTCAATGTGAATTTCATGGTTGTGTTCCATGTTTTGCTCAAAAAAAAATTGTTGTGCTCCATGTTATTATTTTTCGGATGACTACTCAAAATGGAAATGGTTAGAATTGTGTGGTTAGATTATTATTTTTACCTTATTCTAATAATTTAAACTCTTGGAATAATCGTTAATTTAACATGGTATAGGAGGTTCTAAACTCGAT
Organism: Quercus wislizeni; assembly: GCA_023055345.1. Taxonomy (NCBI): domain Eukaryota; kingdom Viridiplantae; phylum Streptophyta; class Magnoliopsida; order Fagales; family Fagaceae; genus Quercus; species Quercus wislizeni. The sequence goes on from JALGQJ010000061.1 coordinate 111,675, forward strand.
TTCTATCTCCTCTACTTTACCTTCTATTTAAAATCTCACATGTTCGTCTCGGTAATTTAACATAAATGTTTGTGGTTCCTCCTAGTTCTAGAGTTTGTCATTTTTCAAAATATATACCAAGTATTGCGAATTATTAATAACATTTCAAACACCATTTTGCCTCAGGATGTTGCTCATGCCGAGGATTTTATCAAGTTAATCGCACGAACTCCTCTGGGTCATATTGCAGAGCCTAATGAGATTTCATCAGTGGTGGCGTTTCTTTGCCTTCCCGCCGCTTCATATATCACCGGGCAAGTAATTTGTGTCGACGGGGGATACACAGTGACTGGTTTCTAGCCAATTCATGCATGCGTTTTCATAATCTTCTATTGTGCCAATCCATCGAGTTTGTTTTCAGCTTTACATATAAAAATAAGCTTCTCATAAAAGTATAATAAGAAATCAGGGGAAAAATCTTCCTCTATTTAATGTGATGTTTTATGTTGTGGGGATCAAACTTTTAACATCTTTGTGGTGAATGACGTACACCGTTTAGTTCCTTTATTTTTGGGAATGATCTCTGTCGGTAGGGCGTTCATGTTCTAGTGTTTATTCCATGTTAAGCAGCAGCAGGAGCAAATATGGTGCATGCCCAACAAAAAAAAAAAAAAAAACTAAGAAAATAAGCACTTATGTGCAGATATTAGAGAATTGAGGTAGCAAAAAAATTGGTGAGATAAATTCAAAAATATTCTTTTTGGGTAAATTATTTTTTAAACTTTATATTTTAGGGGTTGTTTCCATATCTTTTCAAAAGCTATAAGTTAAACCTGGTAGTTTAAGACAGTTAAAAATTAAATCTTATAATTTCATTAATTTCAAACAAATTTTTTACTTTTAAAATCATCACAATTTATGCCTTGTATTTTTCAAGTTTGATTGAGGGGTTTAAATGATACAATTATTAAAGTTTGGGGTTCAATTTAAAACTCAAAACACTATAGGCTTTAATTTGTATCAACACCTACAATATAAGGATTAAAATGTCATTCTTCATTTATTTTAATGACATTAATAAAAATCTTCTATCTCGCTCCTAGTGATCCACTTTATATTTTACTAACTCCCAAATGTATAATTTTTTTTTTTTTCTATTTTAAACTTTAATTATTTTATAAGGAGAAAAAAATACGTAGCAAACTATAAGTGATAGAGCATAAAAGGGAACACTCAAAATAGAACAAAGGATTTTCATTGTAAAGACATTAGGCTAATGACATTTGGCTAGTAAAGGGATTGGGGCCTATCCTAAATTGAACACTCACTACGCTAGTGAGCCCAACCCATCAATATAAGCTAACAATTACAGGTTTGTGTTTGATATTAATATTGGGTAGTCAGACAACAAACTTGAACATAAATATGATCAATTACCTACAATTACTCCTTGTTTTAATTATCAGTATTTCTCTACAATAACTCCTTGTTTTAATTATCAATAGCTCTCCCTCTCTCTCAAAGCCAAGCCTTACTGTCAAGCGTGTTTGATAAATGAGTGAGTCAAGCTAATAAAAAAATGTTTATGAACAAACCCAATATAAACAAAGTTAAGTGAAGACTCGTTTAAGGCTCAATAAAAGGTATGATATGAGCTTGAATAATAAGTCCAAAATGATTTTCAAAGTGGGGGTTGATCCCCTTTTATAGAGGGAACTTGAGATTTGAGGAATGTCTAGGCTCATTTTCAGATCACGTATGAAGTGACTTCTAGTAAATCTCCTCTCTATTGTCGGTAACGCCTGAAATTGAATTCCCCGTGATAGTTGCAAAATTAGTGAAAGGTGTTCAATGTATTGTAGGTGAAGAACTGTATTTGATATAAGGACAAAATCACATTGCTTACAAGACAATTGTTAAGTTCTTGGCCAATCAAAAAGAGTTTAGAGGGAAAACAGTTACTTCAAGGGTAACTAACCTCCTGAGTTGAGAGAATTAGGGAAAGGGAGAGAGAGCAATTGGATTAACTTTTCTGCTTAATTCTTATTAAAATGCTCATCGAGTCTTATATACAAGAATGACCATTTTTTCCCTCCAAAATTTCCAAACTAACTAACTTCCTAACTAACATGCTAGCTCAACAACTAACAAACCTAACATACAATGCAATACACCAATTATCCATACATTTGTCCATATATCAATGACTATTGCTCTTAGAATTATCAATACAACAATGACTATGATACTTGGATGGCCAATCAAGAAGAGTTTAGAGGGAAGCCAGTTACTTTGAGGGTAACTAACCTCTTGAGTTGAGAGAATTGGGAAAGGGGAGAGAGAGAGAGTTGAAGAGAGAGAGCAATTGGATTAACTTTTCTGCTTGATCCTTATTAAAATGCTCATCGAGTCTTCTATACAAGAATGATCCTATTTTCCCTCCAAAACTACTAAGCTAACTAACTTCCTAACTAACATGCCAGCTCAACAACTAACAAACCTAGCATACAATGCAATACACCAATTATCCATACATCTGTCCATATATCAATTACTATTACACTTAGAATTATCAATACAATCGTGACAATGATACTTGGACTCCTAACAACTACCCACCCCATTAGAACATCTTGCTCACAAGATGACGGAACTATTGTTGAAGTGTCAAAAGATCCTCCCAGGTAGCATCCTTAGAGGAACACCCTTGCCATTGAACCAAAAGCTGAGTAATAGTCCTCCTGTGCAACTGGTGTGACATGGTCTGCAAAATTGCCACAATTTCAAAGGCAAGAACACCTTGGGAGTTGACAAAAGGCAAAAGATGGGGCATAGTCTTGTGACCCAACTTAGCCTTCAAGCAAAAAACATGAAACACCAGGTGAATAGAAGAACCAACAAGAAGATCCAGCCTATAAGCAACCTCACCAACCCTTTGGATAATCTTGAAAGGGCCAAAAAACCGAGGAGAGAGTTTATGAGAATCTCTATAGGCCGCAGATTGCTATTTATAAGGTTGGAGTCTCAAGAAAACCTAGTCCCCAACTTGAAAATCTCTCTTAGTTCTATGTAAATCATACTATTGCTTCATCTTGGCTTGAGCATCTACCAAATTTTGTTTGAGCAAGGACAAAATTTGTTGCCTAGACTGTAGCACAGAATCAACACCAGCTACTTGAGTTATTCCTAGAATGTAATCTAGTAGTCTAAATGGAGTAGTACCATACAGAGCCTCAAATGGAGTAAGTTTGGTGGCAGTGTGGTAATTGGTCTTGAACCAGAACTCAGCCAAATACAACCAAACATACCACTCAAAGGGTCTGTCAACAGAGAAAGACCAAAGATAGTGTTCCAAGCTCTTATTGACAACCTCAATCTACCCATTATTCTGAGGATGGTAGGCAAAAGACATTGCCAACTGAACACCTTGAAGCTTCATCAATTCAGCCCAAAACTTGGCAGTAAACACAGGATCCCTATTAGAAATCAGAGAAGTAGGCATGCCATGGAGTTTCAAGATGTTCTGAGCAAAGAGATAAGCAACCTTAGCTGCATAATAAGGATGTGAAAGTCCAATGAAATGCATATACTTTGTAAGTTTGTCAACTACCACTATAATGACATCCATTCTTTGAGATTTAGGCAATCCATCTACAAAATCCATAATTACTGCAGACCAAGGCTTATCAGGAATAGGCAAGGGCTGCAACAATCCAGCAAGATGACAAGTTTCATGCTTCATTTGTTGACATACTCCACACTCCCTAATATGTGTCTTCAAATCAGCTTTCATTTCTTGCCATAAAAAATCTTGCCATAAAAAATCTTGCCTTAGCCTATGATAAGACTTTAGAAACCCAGCTTGCCTCCTAAGGGACTATCATGCACCAAATGAAGTACTTTGGGTATTAGAAAACTAGTAGGCCATAGAAACACCCTCCCTTTGTAAAGAATTAGGCCATTATGTAATGAAAAAGATCTAAGACAGACTGCATCAAACTGCAAGTCCTTGAGGATTTGCTAAGCTTCGAGAGAAGAAGCATAACTAGCCTGCAACTTCTCAATCCAAGAAGGGCAAGGAAAAAAATCAAGCATAGGGAAGCTGAAGATGAAACCTAATCTACATCTCCCACAAGGTCATCATCCACCCTTCTGGAAAGGGCATTAGCAACCCTATTCTCACAACCTTTCTTATACTCTACAACAAACAAATAGCTTAATAGCTTAGCCAACCACTTTTGCTGAGCTAGAGTAGTAACCCGTTGTTCCAAGATGTACTTCAGGCTCTGTTGGTCTGTTTTGATGACAAATAGTCTTCCCAACAAGTAAGGCCTCCACTTGTGCACAACAGTAACCAGAGCTAATAGTTCCTTCTCATAGGTAGACAGATGTAAAGCCTTGCCTTTCAAGAGCTGACTGTGGAAAGCAACTAGCCTCTGATCTTGCATCAAAACAACTCCTAAACCCACACTTGAAGCATCACATTCTATAGTAAAAGGCTTAGAAAAATTTGGTAAGGCCAAGATAGGTGGATGACACACTGCAACCATGAGTTTTTGAAATGATTCCTCAACCTAAAAGGACCACACAAAAGCCTTTTTTCTTCAACAAGGAAATTAAGGGAGTGGCTATCTAGCCATAGTGTTGGATGAACTTCCTATAGTATCTAGTGAGGCCTAAAAATCCACGCAAGGCCTTAACATTATTTGGAGAAGGCCAAGCCTACATAGCAGAAATCTTCTTAGGGTCAGCACTCACACTGTAACCAAAAATAATATGGCTAAGATACTCCACTTCAGAAATGCTAAAGAAACATTTGCTCCTTTTGGCATATAGTTAATGCTACAATAGCAAGTTGAGAACAACTCTAAGATGCTAAAGGTGCAGCTCCAAACTATTGCTAAAAACTAAAATGTCATCATAGAAAACTAACACAAACTTCCTTAAGTATGGCCTAAAGACAACAATCATCAAAGTTTGGAATGTAGATGGGGCATTGGTCAAGCCAAATGGCATAACTAGGAATTCATAGTGTCCCTCATGTGTTCTAAAAGCAATTTTGGAAATATCTTCATCCTTCATACGAATTTGGTGATAGCCAGATCTCAAATCCAGCTTAGAAAAAAATACTAGAACCAACTAATTCATCAAGCAATTCATCAAGCAACTGGGATTGGAAACTTATCTTTGATTGTAGCTTGATTCAGAGCTCTGTAGTCAATACACATATGCCAAGACCCATCAGCTTTCCTCACCAACAACACTAGAGAAGAGAAAGGGCTCTGGTTGTGCCTTATAAATCCAACCTCCAATAGGTCATTGACAATCTTCTCAACTTTAGTCTTCTGGAAGTGAAGGTACCTATAGGGCTTCTGACACACAGATGCAATGCCCTCCTTCAGAATAATCTAGTGCTCATGAACTCTATAGGGAGGTAAGCCAGTAGGTGTTTCAAAAATAGCAGCAAATTTAGTTAATCACTTCTATTTCTGGAGCACATTGTGAAGAAAAAGAGCTAGTAGCAACCAATGATACAACATAAAGCCCTTCTTCACAGGTGGCCTAAAAAATTGAGTTCCCTCTTGAAAGGTCAAACCAATAGGTTGCAAACTTACTAATTTCATAGTGGAATTGAGATGTTGGAACACCATAGACATTTCCAAGAAGTACCATTGGATTAGACCAAGGGTTCTGAGCCACTGAGTACCTAAGACTAGTTCATAGTCACCTAAAGCCAATGCATTCAAGTCAACTGCAAAAACTTGACCTTGTATAGTAACCTTGACATTAGAACAAACACCCTGTGTTCTAATGGAAGCACCATTAGCTACCTTCACCTCAAAAGTTAAAAAAGAGTTTAAAGGCAATTGTAAAAATAAAAAATCCACAAAGTTGTGAGTACTTCCATGTCAATCAAGATAATAAGCCAATGTCCATTAATCTATCCTTGAGTTCTCATTGTACCAGGTGAGGGACTACCCAAAAAAGCATAAAGTGTGATCTTAGCTTCTACCATTTTAGGTTCAAACTTACTATTATTAGATTTATCCTCATCTAATTGTAACAAAGTAGCCTCTAAATCATCAAGTTCCACCAATTGAACATTAGAACTAGATTCTTGAAAAGGATAAAAACCTTTTAACAAGAAAAGCTTAGCAGACTTACATTAATGACCAGGCTGAAACTTCTTATCACAGTTAAAACAAAGGCCCTTCCTTCTTCTTTCCTTCATCTAAGCAGGTGATAACCTTTATAGGGGAAGCCTAAATCTGGATTCCAATTTCACCTCAGGCTTGGGACCCAAATTGAAGGCTTAGCATAGTCAATTGAAGACCTCTAACCTTTGTGGCTACTATTTAGGTACTCTTCTTGGATTTTTGCTAATCCAAAGGCTTCATTAAGGTTCTTGGGACTGAGCATCTTCATGGGTAACCTCACATCATCCTTGAGATCACTAAGAAAACAACTCAATTTGTGGCTATCAAACAAACCCTTAATTCTATTTGATGAGGCTTCAAATTGCCCTTTGTAAACCACAACATTGGTTGTTTGCCTCAATCTTGTGAGTGGTTCCATAGGATCATCATATGCAATATTCCCAAACCTTGTCAGCAATGCTTCCAAAAATCCTTCCCAAGTTGCAAACACCCCATTTTCATCACTATCTTGAAACCATACCAGGGCATCTCCATCCATGTGGAAAGAAGCCATTAACAACCTCTCATTGAATAGGGTTTGGTAGAAACTGAAATATTGATCGGCTTTGTATACCCAAGAAGTAAGATCATATCCTTTGAATCAAGGGAAATCAAGTCTCACACTCTTTGATAGATTTGAGAGAGGTAGAGAAACAGCTTATGATATAGGGGATTGAGATGAAGACCTTGGAGACATAACTTGTTGTCTCTGTTCTTCGGCTTTAGTGAGTTTCTATAGATCCAAACTAATGGCATTCAATTGTTGAGTGTTGGCATTCAATTTTTGAGTATTGTCATTCAATTGTTGAGTGTTAGCATTCAATTGTTGGTTGATCTCTTGTAAAGAATGGGTATGGTGGTCTGTGGTAGTTTTAAAAAGAGATAAGGAAGAAGAGGATCTAGTTTTGGCCATGGTTGCAGGAAAGCAAGCTTTGATACCAATTGTTAAGTTCTTGGCCAATCAAGAAGAGTTTAGAGGGAAAACAGTTACTTCGAGGGTAAATAACCTCCTGAGTTGAGAGAATTGGGGAAGGGGAGAAAGCAAGAGTTGAAGAGGGAGAGCAATTGGATTAACTTTTTTGCTTTATTCTTATTAAAATGCTCATTGAATCTTATATACAAGAATGACCCTATTTTCCCTCCAAAACTGCCAAGCTAACTAACTTCCTAACTAACACCAGCTCAACAACTAACAAACCTAACATACAATGCAATACACCAAGTGCAATACACCAATTATCCATACATCTGTCCATATATCAGTGAATATTACGCTTAGAATTATCAATACAATCGTGACTATGATACTTGGACTCCTAACAACACTGTACACAAAAAATGGTAAATTCCAACACCCCACCCCCCCCCTAACTAAGTGGTACACTTCAATCCCTCTTCCCCTTCAACTATAAAATTGACCAATGTCCTGCTAGAAGTATTGAAAATTAGCAAGTTAGCCCTTGCCATTATCAAATTTTGTTACATTAAATTTGATAATAGCATGGGGCAATTTACTAATTTCCAATACATTAAGGGGGACATTGCCCAATTTTAAAGTTTAGGATAAGAGGGGGAATTGAAGTGTACCCCATAGTTAATTGACAAAAAATTGTTTTTCTAAATTTGTGCATTGTTCATATTAATATGCCCATTAAATCCTTCATAAACACTAAAATAATAGTTTTTCTATATAACATGACGCCTAGATTCTTAATTTGAAGAGAAAGAATAATAAGAAAATATGAGAATCTTCATCTCAATTCTTGAAGAGGAAGAATAATAAATAAAAGTATGACAACAATCCTTAAAATCATCATTTCCAATGAATTTAAAAAAAAAATTAAAAAAAAAAAACAAAAAAAAAAAAAACAAACAAACAAAAACAAAAACAAAACAGTTTATATAACATTCTCTCATAGCCAAATTACACTAGCAAATCCCACTAGTTAAGAAATTAATTAAATCAAATCCCTCAAAAAATCCAAGCACCTCTACAGCACAACTATGCCTATCTTCAAAACCTAATACAATGGCTACACCACGATTCAACCCTTTTAAAGAATCCCAGTGGTGTACATTGCTAAAAAAATTCAGAATCCTTGGAAACACACGTTTTGATCTTCGCTCTTTTGCATCCTCTTTCTCCAAGCTCTCCTCCTTCAAAACTGCTAATAGCACCTATGGCCTCTTCTGGTCCGCATAACACCCTCTATCCCCTCCCCAAAACATTGATCATGACTCGAACTTACCACATATCCCCTGCTTAACTATTGGTTTACTTCAACCCCCTTTAAAACTGAGCAATGTCCCCCCTTCAGCAAACACTTAATAAATAGACTAGTTTTAGAGATGAATAAAATGGTCATTTTGAAAACAGTATCAAATTTGGAGAACCAAAATGAAAACATCAAACTTAAGAGATCAAAATGAAAACTCATAAACATGTAAGTTAATTTTAAATTAATGATGATTCCGTAAAATCCACTTTACTATTTTTAAATGGATAGATAGAATTTTGGAATAGCAAAGAGTGGAGATTAAAATAAAATAATAAAATTCTTGAGATCCTAATCCTAATCTCTTTAACGATTAAAGAATATATATTAAAGAAGACTATTTTTTTACGCAAGTGATAATTGAACTAAATTTATAGCCTCGTGGCACTCCTGACCGTCGATCAAAAGAACATCAATCTGAACGGCCCTAATGGTGCCACACACCAAGCCCTAGTAACGTCTGGTAGATTCTCAATCCAGCGTGAAACCTCATCGATTCGATTAAAGTCATTAAACAAAAGATAAATTTAAAACCTCACACTCCCACAAGCCACAAAGAACAAAAACAATTGTGTATTGTAATAATAAACAACTATAAAGTGACAACATCAGACCCACCACGTGTCGACCACTAAAGAATACATCGAACGCAGAGGAAACTTCTTCATCTTCCAGAAACTTCCAGCCAACTCGTGACTTCAAAAAAATATTAAACAAAATCCATCCTGCGGTCCTGATTTCTCCACGTGTCCATCAACCACGTGCGCATCCTACGTGGCATGTTCTATGTCCTTGTAAATGATACGCCCCAATTTTTGTAAGAAAAGTTATTCTTGTCTTTGAATTTGTCTCTTATTTTTTCTGTTTCACAAGCACTGGCTTTTGTCTCTGCACGTCTCTCTCTCCCTTTCATTGCTCAAAGCTCAAAGCTCAAAGCGTTTCCTTAAGGTTAACAAAAAGCTTTTGTTTGGTGTTTTTTTTGGGTTCAAAGAAAGAAAAGTTTGCGATGAATGGAAGTGAAAGAGAAGAGGGAGTGAAAGTGGAGGAATGTAAAGAAACAGTGGTGTATATGTGTGGATATATACCAGGAGCATCGCCGGAGAAATCTCCGATACTGTCTCCGGTGCCGGTTCAGCTTCCGGGTTCGGGCTACGGTGGAGATTCGTGGAAGGATGTTTGTGGTGGTGGTTGTGGATTCGCTATGGCCATTTCAGGTTGAATCGAGTTTCATATATATTGTCAGTTTTATTTTGGAGTTTGTGCTTTTTTGGTCTTGAACTCCTTGATTTGATTCTATTTGTTCTTTTTTACTTCCATTTTTTAATGGGCTTTCGATGTTATTGATTACATCAAAGAAACTCATTTGATTTATGTGTTTGAGTGTCTGGACTAATAAGACTGTACAACTGTAAAGCAGTTTAGGTGGTTTTGAAGTTTTTTTTTTTTTAAATTAAGATTTAGTGGTTTTCTGTATGATAGTGAATCAATAAGAGTGTGCATTGTAAAGGTTGGACATAACTTGATAAATTAATGCCAGCTGCGAGTAAGATAGGATTTGATTTCAGGTCTCCTTCCTGAACTGGCACTAGACTTTTCTAATTGAAACTATAGAACTCGAAAGCAGTTTTAGATTGTTTTGAATATTGTTAGGATTTTTAAGATTTAGTCATATTTCTGTAGCTGATATTTGGGAATGTTCATTGAAGTAGTTAACATATGTGTTGATAAATCCTTATGCCAAAATATACCAAATTTGGATTGTATTAATATAATTATGTGAGCGAGTTTGGTTCAAATTCTATTCAAAGATAACAAGGTTGTGGTTGGCTAAAAAATGATGAGTTGATATTTTTTGCTCATATCTTTTAAGTCCATAACGAATTATTGAGTGAAACTTGTTACATTGGAAAGTAGGTATCAGTGCTTCAAACACAAATTTGACACAGTTTGGATTTTAAATGAATGAGATATAACAGTTTGACGTTGGCACAACTATGTGGTCCTTGAGAGCTCGCTGTTGTATATATAGGTATATACAAGGATAGGTTATAATAATGATATAAGTTTGGAGATTATTCTTTTGTAAAATGAATAAAATGAAATTTTGAGATCTGGAATTTTCTTTGTGAAAATTCAAGTTCCAAGATGTTCTATTAGTCAAGACTTCTGTTTGTTCAATTGAAGTAGTGAGAAAGGCTTCTCGATGGGTCGAAGCTTTTGCTCGATCGATCGAAGTGATCAACAAAATTTATTTGAAGCTTCTACCTGACTCGATTGATGCCCGATTCCTATTCGATCAATCAAAAGGAGCCTTCAATTGATGCTCGATTCCTCTTGATAGATCGAGCCTCGCAAAATATGTTTTTGCATAATTTTCTGCAAAATTTGTGGTAACCGTTTTGAACATTGGGAAAGGTTTTAAATCTTGTGAACAGTTTTATGTGGCATCATAACTCTCCATTGGTACCTTTTGAAGGGTTATAACCCTATGGGTATAAATAGTGGTTCATGTTCACTTGATAGTAAGTTTCTGTCTCCCTAAAAAATAGTTTCTAAGAAATACAAGAAATCCTGTGGGTATTCTCCAAAATTGCTATTTGTAAAACCTAATAAACCTAGTTGTATCTTGGGGACAAATTTGTAGTAATCCTTTAGTAACTTGCATAGGGGGACAAATATTGTCTAAGGATACCATTCAATTGTGTCTCCAAGTCAATCATAAATTCTATTTAATTATTGTGTTCATTTTGTTCTTTCATTTTACTCCGTGATTTGGTGAAATCCCCAACACTTGCTAAACCCTTGCTTGAATGAAACTGCAGAAAATAATATACTGACTTTAACAGCATGTTTTCCTATATAAACCAATCCTTGTTGCAGAAATTGAGAGGAGAGAGCCTGTGGTATCAAGATTACTTTGAGATCAAACATTTTCTTTTTAATAATTTAATAGTAGAGCTACAAAGCTACAAAGCTTGGATGTCTCCATTGGAACCTGGGACGTCTCCATTGGAAACACCAAGAGATGCTAGTAGAGCTACAAAGCTTTTGGCACTTTGAGAGCAAACCTTATTAATCCTAAACAGTTAGAATACCCTTATTTGAGAGTTCCTTCCCTTGACTTGAGCCTGAACCGTGAGATTAAACACCATAGTGTTGTTCATTCAAGCCATAGAAAACCTAAACTTTTGACATTGGGTTCATTGGTAAAAAAGCTAGAAAGTTCTTTGGAGCATCAGAGTTCTAGGTTGTTATGGACAAGATTCATTTGTAGAAAGTCCACATAGAAGGATTCCAAAGTTCTAAGGACACTGTGATTGGAAGGCAAGCGAGGCATTCATTGAGGTTACATAACATCCAAGGTTACATAGAGAGTTACATAGAGAGTCTTGCTTCATTGTAAGTAGGCTATTGTAACTTTCTTCTATGGTGGATTTTCTATGGGGTTGGATATCCTGGAGTGTTTTTTCCTTTGAATGGGTATTTCATTGGTTTTCCACTTGTCACCAGATCAATGTGCTTTTTTACTGTTTTTATTATTATTACTTTCAGATTGGTAATTGAATTTGTGGTTGAAATACTTTTATATTTTGCCAAGTACGCGGTTGAAATACTTATTTGTACTATATGTTGGAATAATGGAATAAATCATAGTTCATTCAATCAAGTCACTATTTAAGTTTTTGGGGGTCTGAATCAATTTTTCAATTGGCACCAGAGCATTTAGAACAAATAGGGGCCAAAATGTTTTCAGATTGTATTGCTGGTGTGGTTACTGATGTGTTAGTCTGTTTTATTGTGGAATCAGAGTCCGGGAAGCTCATAACATGGGGCTCTGCAGATGATGAAGGTCAAAGCTATATGACTTCAGGGAAGCATGGGGTAATGAAGTGATCCTATAATTAATGAACTTGTTTCTTGTTTTTGCTCTCTGGAATTGATTTTTATCTATTTTTTACTGCAAATTTTGTTAAGGAAACTCCAGAGCCTTTTCCTCTTCCAACTGAGGCTTCAGTGTTGAAGGCAGCTGCTGGTTGGGCGCACTGTGTTTCAGTAACAGGTACTCATACATTTTAATTTCTGATTTATACGGTCGTAAATTGTAATTTGTAAATCTTAAAAAATTCATTGTAAAAATTGAGGGAAAACAGTTTGATTCAACTTGCTTGCATATGTGCTCTGGTGGAGCTTCTTGAATTGTTTGTGGCTATCTGATATCTCTCAAGAGAAAGACAGGCTCTTTATGGTGATTGAGAAAATGGAACCTGGAAGAATTATATATGGAAAATGACATTACTGTTGTGCATAGGTTATAATTTCAACAAAAATTATGTGCCTTAAATAGATTGAAAATTGAATATAGGCACACCAGCTTCAATTAGTTCATGTTTGCTTTTTTTAATAATGGCTTTGTACTCTTATGGTATCAATGATGAATAGCTAGTGTTCAAACACGCATTTTCAGTTGAAGCAGTTATATTGTTGCTGCTGAGCTGAAATTGTTTGTGTCATATACAGAGATGGGTGAGGTCTACACATGGGGCTGGAAGGAGTGCGTTCCCTCTGAAAAAATTGTGCGTGATTTGGTTGCTGGAGGAATATTCCAAACAGATTCTACTGACCAAGGTGATTTTTTTCTTGTATTGGAGAAAGAAACCATAATTTCTTTCAATCGTTCCAGAGTAAATAATGAAGATTGCAATATTTTACAGTGAGCGGAAAGGCTCAGGGCTCAAATTTGATTGGTGGGCCGGTATCTCATGTTGATAACAAAAAGGCGGCAGAAGAAATTGGAAAGAGAAGGAAAATTGCACCAGCTAAGCAAGAACTGGACAGCTCAACACCTGGGGATGAACTTTTTACAGTATCAGCTTGCCTTGTAAATATGGGTCCTGGAGTGAGGATCAGCACTGTTGCTGCTGGTGGACGCCACACGTTAGCACTGTCAGGTATATTCACTGTGTCTTGGATCACCAAACTCGATTTGCTTATGGTTCCAGGAATAGGTGTCAGTTCTTTGTGGTCACACTATATAGTTTTGTAGGTTGTATGAAGTTCGAAGCTATGGAAGATTTTTGATGTAAAGCAAGACACCTGATGCATCATGTTTTTACCAAAGTTTCAGATATGGGACAGGTGTGGGGTTGGGGCTATGGAGGCGAAGGGCAGCTAGGTTTGGGTACCCGGGTAAAGATGGTGGCTACTCCTCACGTCATACCTTGCATTGAGCAGTCTGCTTTGGGCAAAGGAAGCATGAGTTCATCAACACAAGTTTCTAAAGTTCCTGGAAGCTACATGAAGGGAATTGCTTGCGGAGGTCGGCATAGTGCAGTAATAACAGGTCAGCATTTGATGGTTAGTTGTGTAGGACTGTAGGTCATATGGCTGCACAAGCTTTTGTAGTTATCCCAGAGGATGATGAAGAAATTGCGGGTTCAGCTTCTTGTCTGAGGCCATGGCCTATCTTAACATTCTACTTTCTCTAATCACTTACATGAATCAATTGGGTTTAATATTATATGCAAGTTAGAGAATCTTAGAATTGCATTTTTTGTTTGGAATTGCCCAACCAACCTTTTTTTTTTTTTTTTGACATTTTTATTCACATTATAGTCTATCATTTGCGTTCATATTTGGTTCTATTGATCTGACATAGTAGAAAGAAATTTCAAGTTAATATTTGATAAGTATTATTCTGACATGATCTCTTCCCTTGAATAATTTTTTCTTTTCAATCACAGATGCTGGGGCACTACTTACTTTTGGCTGGGGACTTTATGGACAGGTGAGCTTTCTGTGGCTGTAAGGGTCTTGAACAGTCTTGCATTGAGTGGTTAGATGACTTTTTTTTTTTTTTTTTTTGGTCCCTTTGATAGCTTGTAATTTTTTCCCCCTGCAGTGTGGTCAGGGGACTAATAATGACCAGTTAAGACCAACTTGTGTGTCTTCTTTATCGGGTAAACAAGTGGAAAGAGTTGCTGCTGGACTATGGCACACCATATGTATCACTGGTGAGGGTCATGTATATGCCTTTGGGGGGAATCAGTTTGGACAGTTGGGAACAGGTGCTGAGCAGGCTGAGGTATATCCAATAACCACTGAGTTGGCATATTCCATTAATTAAGCTAGTCATTAGGTACAATTCGAATAATAAACCACCTTCATCGTTAGGCATGGAGCAGCTTATAACCCAAATATCTTCCTACTTATATGTGACTCAAATGTCTCTCATTTATCAACCTATTGGATTTTCACTTATACACTGTTGAAAACGCATATAATGCTAGCTCCAATCTACTTGTCTAAGATAATCGGTGACCTTGCTTTGGCAACTGTCAATTGATATTAGCTTGCAATACTGCAATATTTACTGCTTTAGGTTCACTTTTTGGAGGAAATTTGTGATATCAACTAAAACATTACTTTACCTGCTTCAGACTCTACCTAGGCTTTTGGATGCTCCAAGTCTCGAGAGTAAGCATGCCAAAATGGTATCCTGCGGGGCTCGTCACAGTACCATACTAACAGGTATAATTTTGCTACTGCACTAACGCAACCATGTAGCTCTTTCTAGACTGAAAGCATACAGTACACAACACTTTCTAGAGTTAAAGCTTATAGTACACAACACTGTTTTGGGGGTGAGGAAATTATTGTTTCACACTCTTGATTTACGCTTTGTACGCACAATATTCACTCTCACACAAGATATCCACTTTTTCCAAGAATATTCACGCTTCACACATGATGACACATCAGGTGTACAAAGAGCATGAAACAATCAAAGTCCTTTTCTTTTTTGGGTGAAAAGAAGGGGGAAGGGGAGGTTTTAAGAGCTATATTGCCTGCCTATCAAATGAGACTTTTTTTTAGCTAAGTGCCTATCATGAGACTTATCTATACACACCAGTAGATCAAGTTTTAATAGCCATTATATATGCACCTATGGTAGGATGAAATTGGGATATTTTTAGGCTGCGTTTGTTTCGGTGTAAAATATTTTTCAGGTATAAAATATTTTCAGGAAAGGAAAATATTTTCTAGTGTTTGGTTGCATTTTAAAAATTATATTAGAAAACAATTTTTAGTGTTTTGTAACATTCTGAAAATGCTATTTTCCTACAAATTTTTTACATTTTCTCAGCTTCTAAACAAATTTTATATCACAAAATCCACCACCACCCACATATCAACACCCAAAGAAAATCCACCACCATCCACACATCAGCACCCACAGAAAATCCACCATTATCCACACAAAACCCACCACCACACGACACAAGCCACCAAAATGCCACCACCCACACCACCACCACCACAACAAAAAAAAAAAAAAAAAACAGAGATCAAAGAGAGAAAGCAGATTGGCAACGAGATCGACCTAGAGGAGGAGATAAATCAACGAGTGGCAGACGACAAGATCGACCCAGAGGAGGAGATGATTTGACCCAGAGGAGGACGAGACCAATCAAGCGGCGGCAGGCTTCATGCGGCGTGATCTTGGCGGGACGATCTCGATGGCGCAAAGTCGACGGCACGATCTCACCGAAACGTCTGGGGTTGGGGCACAATCTCGCCGGCGTGTTTGGTTGCGCGATGTCGAAGGCGATGTCGAAGGCTCTCTACTCTCTCTCTCTCTCTCTGTGCGTCTGAGTCCGGAAATGGTTTGAAGTGAAAATAGAAATGTAAAACAATTTTCGGGTCAAAGCCTTTACTTTACGGAAAAATGAAATGTTTTTGCGAAAAATTCTATTTTCCATGCGCAATCAAACACATGGTGAGGTGTAAAATGATTTTCTAAAATGGTTTGAAACCAAAACAAACGCACCCTTTGTGTGCATTTGGATGTAGTTTATTTTCATTAATTTAGTTACTTTACGGTATAAACAACACAATTGTACTTTAAAAAGTGATGCTTTAAACCAAAGTACTCAAGACTTTTCCAAGTGTTACTGCCCGTGCAAAGAAAAATAATTATAAAATTTATTTATAAAAAGGGTTATAAAATACGATATATGTTATTTAAGCTAATATATTAAAAAATGAAGTTAATATTTAGACTTATAAAATATGAGAATTTTAAATTATATGCTTATACATATAAATAAATAAAAGTGTGTGTGTGTGTGTGTGTATATATATATATATATATATAGCAGTAACCTCAAAATGATATATTGGTATTAGATCAAATATTTCGTTTTTTTAGTCAAATTGAACTGGCCTCCAGTACAGTATTAACTACTTTGTTTAAGCTTATCCGAACAAGGTCTTAGTCATTCATTTCATGCATTGTCTTAAATAAAACGTGAACTTGAACATAGGCCTGATATTTAACAAGATCTTACTTTAAGTCAGATATTGACAATTTCTTATATATGCTTGTGTTCCTTCAAGAGGACGGCAAACTATTCAGCTGGGGATGGAACAAGTATGGCCAGGTAATTTTTAATTATTTAACTATAAACTATCTTAGTGTTTTATTAATGTTGCATTGACCTTTAGTTTCATGCATTGGTTGCAGCTTGGTCTAGGAGATTCTGCAGATCGAAACATACCTTCACTCGTTTCCATTGATGGTTCTCTGCCAACAAATGTTGCATGTGGCTGGTGGCACACGCTACTGCTTGCTGAAAGACCAGTTTGAGTTTCAAGATTGTTAATGGGGACAGAATGAGTGACATTTTTGTTAGGATAGAGATTCTCGACAAGTCTGTTTGTAGTTGTACACTAAGCTCTTTTATGTATGATGTACATAAAAGTCTTGTGTGCATGCATGCACGTGATGGTTTTATTCTTTTAGTTGCTAGTTTATCATTAACAGCACACCAAGAACTGTACGAGGTTTGTTCACAGACAATAAATCCATGTAGTACAATATGAGTGTCGATTACATCTGCGACTTTTGGTGTGTAATGTAACAGATATAATCAAGAGGAAGTAGATCCAGTTTTTCATCCAATAGTTTTGCACTAGGAGCATAAAACCAATTCACACCATTTCTTACAGATGATATGAATCAAATCCTGCATGAGTCAAATCCTGCATGAGATGGGTTTCCTTTTCCGCTGCCAAAGATGCATCAAAGGCCAGAAAACATCCATTCTGTGAAAGCCCCTGGGACCCTGTACACATTATGCAGCGATTGTGAGAAAATAAAATGACTGCAACACATTAATATTTGTAAAACATGGTTTAGAACCGTTCAATACCTCAACAATAAAATGAGCCCAGGTTTTGTTTGAACGGAGTTCCATGGTACCCTTCAAGATGGTTAACTCCGCACCTCTAATCACGTCAGCAATCTCCAAGAAAAACCCATGCTCATCGCATAGCATCTGCATTAGACATGAAATAAAAATTTTTGAGGCTATGGCTATGGCTATGGGTAAATCATTTGGAAAATAGTAAAAATATTACATATTTTACTACAAAAAACTTACAAACTGACATGGCAAGAACATGATTGGTGTCACTTAAATAATACAATAAATGAATGTTTGATGTCTTTTTGTAATTGGTGACACATCGGTTTATAAAATTTATGTAGTAAAATTTCTAATATCCCTAGCATTACTAAAATCTATCACGTGACAGTACAGACCTCTATCAGCATGTGTCCTGGGAATTCAAGATCTTCCACAACTATGGGGCATATTTGAAGTTCGGTGCCGAAGTCAAAAGCCCAGCTAGTCCCATTTTGGCTGTCATTTTTGGTTTCAGGTGAAACCCAATTATTGTGATTAGCCACCTGCATAAGTGCAAAACATTTTACTTCTGCTTGTTACATCAGGGATCATAATGTTACTAGGCCGATATAGCAGTCATAACTAATGGCCTGATTTTCTGACTATTTGTGAATTTATTATAATATGTGAATATTACAAGTGAATCAAAAGAGTTAAAAACACGACTATAATTTGCAATATGCAAACTGAATCTGAATCCCAACTGCCTAAGGTTACACTATGCATATACTTTTCCAAGTTAAACCTGTCTAGGGAAAAATCTAAATCCCAACCACCTAAGGTTACACTGTGCATTTACGTTTCCAAGTTAAACCTATCTAGGGAAATATCTGAATCCCAACCACCTAAGGTCACACTATGCGTATACTTTCCAAGTTATGGTTTATCTGGGGAAAATTATTGAACATCCCTCATCTTGCAGCCTTCCCCAGCAATCAGCATTTTAATCGCTAATACTCTGCAACAAAGATTTCCGTAATTTGATTATTTACAGTCAGATGGCTAATTTAAAAAAAAAAAATGTTTATTGTTTTTAATTGGTTCTGGGGCAATCAGACAGCAATTGGCAAGAGCCATACAGCAGGGAGCCATAATGTCAAGGCATCTGTGTGTGTGGTGGAGAGGTGGCAGCACCACTTACCAAAGGTCCCAAGAAGGCATTCTTGAGAAGGGTATATCTGTCTGTCTTCTATTCTACTACAATTGTATTAATAGAGCCTAAATACTCTTAGGTAAATTCAATTGATCTCCATGTGGTTTGGAAATATCACAATTTAGCCCACAAAGTTCCATTTGCTACATTTATACCCTTATAGTTTGGACTAAAGTGAAATTGCTAGGGTTCCATACAAATTTAACATTTTTTGTCAGGTATGGGATATGTGAGCAATTTTACGAGACTAGTTTGATAAAAACACCCTCTCACAGATCCAAAAACATTATTTTCTCTGGTTTCTTTTCAAGAAAGAGTGAGAAAACTTTTTCAAAAAAGGAGGACGAGATGAACTGAGGGAGCTCATCAATGGTTTGAACGGTGGTTGGTTAGGGATTACTTTTTTTTTGGATTTTAACAAAATTGGCTTGAGAGGATCGAACACATTGCAGGAGGAGCTGGAGAGTCTGGTAGAGGACACAAGAATACATTATGTCAGGTAACCAATCACGTCATTTGAGAAAAGAAGCACGATGTTTGTTGTGTGTCCAGTGAGTCAAGGACCAATTCTGAATCAGAGGGATCACAATGCTTGAGGGTTCAGGTGAAGGGATTCGTGATGGCTTAGAGCAAAATACTAGGGGAATTAGGAAGAGGCTGGGACATTGTGCAGCAGAGCATTCTGACCCAGTCGAGGACCAATACTAGTTAAGAGGGATCAAAGAGCTTGAAACTTCAGAAGTCATACACTAAGCACACCAAATTTTGATGTTATGGGTTGGGTTTGTTGCCATGGTTGTTATGGGTTCATTTTTTAATCTTGATTGGCGTGCATATATGTGCGTGTGCACGTGAAAGTGCCAGAGAGAGAGAGAACTCAGTTTTGAAGAAAAATGGGAGCATTTATTAATTTTGTTTGGTTTTGGACTCACCCAATGGATATGAAATTGGATTGATTTATACTCTCTGTAATTATTTATTGCAATTTTTTTTTTCTTTGGATTGTGCTTTGCATGCCCAATTCAACATGGAGACCAATGTTGGTTGTCTCCATTAATTCCACAGCAAATTCATTACCTAACTCAATGTCATTTGAAACTCTTCTACACTACTTCAAAATTAGTTCCTCATTTGTGGACAACCTCATGTTTTTGTTTATGTTTAAAGTTTAAACCAACCTCCAATATTGGTGATTGAATTTTGATTCCCATTTCTTTTAGATTGGATATTAGAGGAAGAAGAACACAAAGGGAAAGGAAATCGAGGGATAAATTTGTCAATAATATACAAAATCATTTAATTTGGATGGAACCCTAACAGTTTCAATTAACTTCAAACTATAAGGGTATAAATGTAGCAAATGAAACTTTGTGGACTAAATTGTGGCATGGTCAAACCCAAAGGGGAGTAAATTGTAATTTATCCAATACTCTATAAGACTAGAACTACATTTTTCTAATCAATGAAGCTCTGCCTCATCAATCAGAAAAATATTGTCAATAAAAGAAACACCTTAACAGATCCACCTGACATCAGTCAGTTTTTACTCATATGCCTCAGTTCTAAACATTTGTAATCTAGTTGAAGTAGAAGTTGCTGGTCATTTTCTCAAACAATTCCTATGCTGAAAGATTTCTAATAAACTAAACCCATTTAAGATCTTTAATCTGAAAGTAATACTTGTACGTATCTGAAAGAAAATTCAATGTTTATAGTGGTAGTTGACATTAAAAACAAACACACCCCCACACCAATATGAGAAGACTTCACATACCTCATGATGGGCCACTTGCCTCAATTTTTCAGCATGCTTGGTTACGCTTTTTAAATGCAGCATATGCTTTACAGCTCGATCTAAGAGACCATCAATGCTACACTGAATTACATAAAATAAAGAACACATTAAGTAAGATAGATGAGAAAATACCAAGTGATTACCTGTTTGAAGCACTACAAATACATAACCAAAACTGCACTCACCTTTGCAGAATTTGGGACAAGTTGTCGGAGCTCCTTGACCCGATCCTGAATCATTTGTCTATCCCTTGGCCGTTGCCTTTGATTTTCAGCAGCTCTGGCCCGTCTTTTGCCAACATTGGACGGCTTGGTTCCCTTCCTAGGCTGCATACATCCACTGTCTTTTTGTTGCTGCCCTTCATCAATCAATGTGCTCCTAATGCTATTGAAAGAAACTGAGGCTGAAGAACCATTGAAGGCACCTCTGTTCCTTGAAACAAGTGAAGATTTAAAATGTCTCCTTGAAGCTGAATCATCACCCACTAAAGCACTCACTTCAGATTGACTTTGTGACTGGAAGAAATCAGCATGTTGTCTTGGCAAGGTTACAGATGCCCTAACACTATTAGATCTATTAGTTATATTATCATCTAAACAGACAGGCACACTGGCGACTACAGCTTCCAAGAGAGAATCTTCATCATTGCCTTTGGCATACTGTGTTGGCTCAGTACCATTGAAGAGATCTATATTGCATATCAAACTTGATTTGCTATATGGATCCTCAACTGAGAAAGGTGAGTTGCACAGGTTGGTTTGCGGCTGAAAAGTTGCTCCAAGTGCTTTGTGTAGTTCAGATTCTATGGGAAAGCTAGAAAAACTGCTCACACTGTTATAACCTGTATCATTAGCATCTGTGTCTCCAAACAACTGTTCTGTCATAAATTCAGTAGAGAAAAGGTTGATTCCGCAGGAAGATTCTTCAAACAACCCCATGTTGTAGTTGTTACATTGAGAATAAGCCTGTAGTTTATCCAGACAAGACAATTCAAAGAGCTTACTCTCTAAAATCTCCAGGTGGTCAGCATTTAATGATTGATGTGGCGGAGTTGATAAACCAAAAACACTATTTGGAGTAACACCAGTCTTATTTTTGCTTGTACCATTGAGAATTCCTGGAAGATTTGTTCCAGACAACTGCATTGCATTTTCAACTGTTGAGGTTGGCACAACTGTTCTTATTTTTGGTCTAATGTGGCCAAATGCCTCTAAATCTTCAGCCTCTAAATGGCTAGTGCTTGTGGCTGAAGGCTCATCGAAATTCTCCAGGACACCAGACATTGAGGATGGTGACGATGTTTGAGCTTGAATGTCCCTGTTGGAGGTGAAAGGTACAATATTCCCTGCAACATTGTGAAGGGTGTTGAATCTATCTTTGACATATGCAACTATGGCCAGATCTTCAGCAACCTGAAATCTTGATAGGACATGAAAGCCACACATAAGATAATTACTAACAAAGCAACAAGAATGCATCTGTTGACACACAGGAGAGAAGGAAAAGACAACTGCTGAATGTGCAGTAGTTTTTCCTTTACCTTTATCCTTTTTCTTTTTCTGGGAGAAAGAGTTAGGAATATGTCAAATAGATGCACCATGACACACATCAACCCTAACAAAGTGACTCCTACGCCTTCTAACTGTTTAGGCTCAATTGTATACTATTCACTTTTCTTTTTCTTTTCTTTGTGTGTGTGTGTGTGTGTGTGTGTGTGTGTGTCAAATAGAAGTAACCAATGACAACACTACAACAGTTGGAACGAGAATGCAAACTATCATTACAGCCAACACGTAAAGTAGAGAATAAATTCATACCGGTTCCAATGAGCCAAGTTGCAGAACTCCATGTGGAAGTACAGGCACCAGCAAAATAGTCTGCACAACGTAAATAGTCAACTCATAAATCATTTGCAGATAATAAGAAGAGAAAATTGAGCAACCAAAATTGCAACTTCCCCCTAAACTGTGCCGTGGCACACTCAAATCTATCCAGTTGACAATAAATGGAATTCGATGTGTTGGTATGGTATAATTCAGAAAGTAATTACCTTGATACCTGCTCCAAATTGAAGTAGCCATTCATCTGGACACTGTCAACAGAAACAACTGCACTTGTGAGATATTTTGTCCAGTATTTGCAGGAGTTTCAAGAAATTTATTCTCAAATTAACTATTGTCATTAGAATCTTACCTCAGGAACTAAATTATAATTGAATTCACAAGTAAGATTATTTTCGAAGAGGATCCAACTATGGCTTCCTGTAAATGCAACTTCACCAACTACCCTGATAAATTATAGAAATCCAGGTTCAGTCACCATTACTTTTCAACCTCAATACTTCATATAATAGAGAACCTCACTTTTAATCACACTGTTTAGCTTACGATTATCTTCCTAAGCAACAAGGGGTATTGCTTTAAAACATGTTGCAGAGAGAGAGAGAGAGAGAGAGATGTGCAAAACAGTATCTTAGGACTGACATGACAAGAATAACCACAAGACACGTGGGAAAAAAATCTGAAAACCAAAGGAAATTGCTTCAAGATCAAAGTAAAAAGCTTTATCTTCAAAACTTCCTCTTAAGAAGGATTAATCAATCTAAAATTTACATGGATACTCACTTTTATAATTCTGAAGACACATTTTGTAAAGATATAAGTAAATAATTCCATTTGGAGGGTAAAGGCAAGTAGTAAACATGTAGCGATAAGGGTAAAGCACAAGATTATACCCCTCTCCCATGGGATAATGAAGACAAGACATATCATTCACTGCTAATCCAATTGGATATCCCCCTGAGCCATCATTGCATGTATTGGTTTCACAGCTTGAAGACCATATCTCATTCACAACCTTGAAGTAAATGTCATCTGATATATTTTCCACAGGTTCTATTGGTTTTGGATAATCACAATACCCGTCTTCCCAAGTCAAAATCCTGAAATATCAAGAAAACTAATATCACACCAGAGACATCACTAGATTTTTACATTCATAACAAACCAAAAACAGACACAGTAGACAACTTATTATTCAAGGAAAAATACTTTATTCATGTTACATATCAGAAAAATGGAAAAGTTCATTCCACTTCCTCATCTTGAAGATATCAGCCTAAAATAATGCCTTACAAACCTTATTTACTAAACTGAATAATTTGATCCATTTAGAATGCTTACCCAACAAGTTACTAAAATCTTTATTGCGGCATTAGCATTATAATATATTAATAAAGCCAATATATATATATATATATATATATAAGAAGAAATCGGTCCACAAGGACCACATATTCCAATGACTGTGGCTGTCAGAGAAATGAACAAGAAAAAATTTAAAGCTACTCATAAAACTCAGTGTCAGTATGACTTAGGCTAGCACAATACAGTACCAAATTTAGTGTACCTGACAAAAAAAACAACCACGTGATGAGATTAAACTCGAAATATTGGAAAAGAATTTCCCATCCTACTTTTCCAGCATAGATTTTGCAACTTTTCTTTTTATGCATCATAAAAAAAAAAAATAAACTTTGAACTGGTTATAGAATTAAACAAACGCAAATTCAAGAACTGAATTAGCAACATGTCATTGTAGGACTTGAAAGATTTTCTATGTCTTATAACTTAAAAACGTGAATGACAAATTTTAATTCCATTTTAAGATCATATTGCACTCAGTGCCTCACATGAATTGAAGGAAGCTCACTGGATTAGTCAAAACAAGTTCCGTTCTTCTCAAAAGTGTGAGAAGCATTCATCCTTTAATTCTAGCCATTGCATTTTCATCCCTCATCCACAGTCCTCAATTCTAGCCATTTAGTTCAATGTTGCTTTCAAATTAATGATCTCACTTACAATGATGCATTACTAACTACCTCAAAATTCTGTATGAAAGGCAAACACACTTCACAATTAAATCACACACACACACAAACAAGAGAGTACAGGAAATTAAGAAAAACTTACAATTGACCATGGTGCATAAGCTTCCAGAAAACCGCATATTTCCAATGCGAATTGCTGCAAAGGCTCTTCAAAAACTGCCTCAAAGCAGTACTCCCCATTACTTGGAATAACTCTCAAGAAAACCGCAAAGGTCTAGTAATACAATTTGTGAAAAAATAGTAATAATAATAAAACTAGCCAAATTTATCACAACAACTGAACCAGTCTAACTACCCCTGTATGAACCTCGTCCCGCCTGTTTTATTCGCAAACCCGCTCTTCGTTTTATTGGAGGCCCAGTCGACAATCGAGACAGCCGAAACCCCATTGCGTAAACTCTCCTCTCAAATATCAAGTACCAGAAATGTATGTAATTGATAATTTTACAAGAGTTGGGTAAGGTCAACAACAATTTCCTGAACCTTTTGGAATGAGCAGGACATGAAGTTTCAATTGTGAAACCAAAAAGCTCACGATGTAGTACTGGGTTTAAAGCTTTGAGAAGGACAGGTTGGAACTTAACTTAAAAACCTTAAACAAGCTAAAACCTTTCGATTCTATTAATTATATATAGTACGAAGTCAATAGTACAAGCAGAGCTGAAGCCCACAATTCACTGCCAAAAAGAACCAACTAATATAATCAGCTTATAAAAAGCAAAACCCATTAATTTTAAGAAGAAAATAAAAAAAAAATCACTCTGTTTGGTTGCTGAGAAACAAGCCCAGTACAACGTGCGGGCTTAAAGTTTTGAACTGGTTTAATTTCTGGGCAACCAAACAAAGATTGTTTATTTGCTTGTGTTTAAAAGTTTCTTACCAGGTGGTACTGTGAGAGAGTGAATGTCAAATCAGAGATATCGAAGATCTTCAAATTCGTTGGATTCCATGTCTTTTTTCTCTTTTTCTTTTTCTTTTTTTTTTTTTCTCTCTCTGTAGAAATGGATGTGGTCTGAGGAACAAGAAAAACTATTTGAGACAATGGCGAATTGGCGTTTTCCACTAAAAAAACGGGCTGCGACCTTGGTGGCTTTATAACGGTTCACAAATTTTGCGGATTTCAATTTTTCCAAAAGTCGGGTTTAATAAATGAAACTCGGGTCCAGTGGGATTCGGGGCCCACTAACTGGGTTTAATATTGGAGGTAGGCCCAACTAGGAAAGAGCATATATCACGCGAAAGTAGAGCGCGTGTGGGGTCACTCGTAGTTAATTTATCCATACTACTAGTCTCTAAGCTCAAAAACCTTTTTTTTAGTTAATAATTATCCTATTAAACAAAATTTTGTATCTGATTTGGAAATATTTTTTATTTATTTTTTAAATAAATAAAAATATAAACTTTAGAGATAATTAGTAGCTGTGAATTTTTTTTTTTTGAACATAGAGGAAAAAAATCTCAAATTTTAGGTATTCTTTTTTTTAATTCAAAATAAAATTTACTATTTGATATTTATGATTCTATTTCTAAATGAAGTTACCTTTCATTAATAAAGATACTTTTCAACCATATAAAAGTCTAGTTCAAAGAAATGAATTCTTTTATATATAGTATAAAATGGGTTCAAGTTACACGTGGTGTAATTCTTAAAAAGTTGTACCTTTTTTAAACCGTAAATTTTTTAGAAATCTAATTATTAGAAAATCACTATAATCAATTTAATCTTTAAAATATATTATTTTTCATATTAGCTAACCTAATTAATTTAAGAAAATAATATATTATATTATTTTTTATTTTATTTCTCTCTCTCAATTAATTCATCACTAACCTTGCACAAGTGCCTATTCTCAACGTTTTTGAGTTGCAGATTTTTCTGATCTGGACAGATAGACTTGAATTTCTGAAACCCAATAAACAAAACAAAACAAAACAGAATTTTCTCCAATATTCAAAGACAAAAATAACAACACAGCAAGCTATCAAGCAACGTGCAGGTATGAAATGCTTCCGAGTTATCCTTGGCTTAAGATGTCAAATCTTAGCACAAATTGATATTTGGTACATCAAACATATAAAGTTTTGTCCAATTTTTTCCATTCTCTCGAAGCCGCCTTGAATATTTTATATTTGCGTAGACCAAGGGAAGACATGGCTTGTTCACACTGTAAATAAAGCAAATATGTGGAGATCGCATGGATCTCGTAAGGGTATACTTTATTCTAGCAGTTGTAGGCTCCTTTTGAGTTCCATCTCTCTCTCTCTCTCTCTCTCTCTCTCTCGGTTTAAGGAGCCACCATCCAATAATAAAAAATAAAAAATAAGTGTAGGATTATCTAAACTTCATGTAATACCAAATAAGAATATAAGTTCATCTGTCCATGAGAAAGAAAATCTGCAACTCAAAAACATTGAGAATAAGTATTTGTGCAAAATTAGGGATGTATTAATTAGGAGAGAGAAAGAAAGTAGAAAATAATAGAGTCATAAATTTGGGAAACACGTGGATAAATTTGGACGGCATAATAAGTTACGTAGAAAAAATCATGATGAACCCCTTCCCTCCTAGGGAAGGTTTATGTGTAAAGTTATAAACTATAAAGCAATGTTTATAACTTTATACATAAATTAAAAGAAATAAATAAAAGCAATCTTTTTTTTTTTTTACTAGACTAGTCCACACTTTCAGGTTCAACCAATTCTTATTCGTTTGAAAAACAAAATTTACGTTTAAAGTTAAACTATTTACATGTGATTTAAGTTAAATTCATTTGTCAATTTTTTATTTACAATTTTATTTTCTATCCTCTTAGAGTTCGATTATATTTATTTTTAGTTAATGAATTTAATGTATGTATATATATATATATATATATACAAAGTTACACCATAAAAATGGTGTAACTCTAAACGATATTACATCACTTAATAACTTATTATTAAATAAGAATTTTGATAAATCTATCATTAGATTACATTATATTCATATACCCTTCATACTTGCAAAATTTCACGGTAATCAAAGATCAATAATTATGTTATCAATCAATTATTTAAATTCAAGTTTTTTAGTTTAAAATAATTCATAAATAAAGAGTTTATTGGGTAATGTAACATTGTTTAAAGTTACATTAGATGTAACTTGAACTTAACTTATATATATGTGTGTGTATAAACCATAAAAGTCACATAAAAGGTCATAATGCTATAAAAAAAATAGTCAGAAACAATTCCTGAATGTTCATAAATGTTTAAATATCAAGTTGTGCAACTCTTGACAAAATCCCCCCCCCCCAAAAAAAGGCGTAAATGCACTTTTAGTCCCTACATTTTGACTTTCTTCCATTTTGGTCCATACATTTTAATTTTACCACTTTTAGTCCCTAAACTAATTAACGCGTGTTATTTTCGTCATTTCCGTCAGTCAACCACTGGAAATATCTGACGTGGCTGACAGAAAAATTAAAATATTATAAAAAATGCCACATCACCCATGACACATCAGCATATAAATTTAAAAAATTAATTTATTAATTTTAACTAAATAAAAAAATCAAAACAAAATTAAAAATCAAAATTCACCTAAATTAAGATTTAAAGATTAAGAAAAAAAAAAACTTGTAGTAACTTTCTCAATTTTTCTTAAATTTTCTTGTCAACCAAACACAAAATCATCAATAAACACTAAACTTAGACATAGTGCCAACCTCATTTTTCATTTTCCTACATCTCTCTCTCCCTCTCCCTCTTGGGTCAAACTCCTCTCTTGGCTTTCTCTTATTTCTTTTTCTCCCTTAATGGTACTTCCACCGCCAAAGAGTGGACCAGCAATTGTTCAAGTCATTTTGGGCAGATCTGAGGCCAATTCCTTTGTCTTCAATGGCCCATACTCTTGATGTTGGTGGTGGGTCAGGTTTGGTGGCTATGAATCGTGGGTTAAGGACATGCAGCGGCGGTGGGTTGTCATGGGCTTGGTGGGTCAGGCCGTGGGTTGCCGTGAATCTGGTTTTGGCTAGGTTCGTGACTTTTGGTTGATTTGGGTTGCTAGGTTATGATGTGGTGGTAGTCGGCAATGGTATGGTTAGTGAGTTTGTGGTGGTGGTTTTCTAGGTAGATTTGGGTTTTCTGGGTCTGGATCGGCTAAGTCCATTGATGTGAAACTCATAAACCAAGCCCAGAAAGGACTCACTGTCATTCATGGTGTCATGGTCAACAACGAAGGATTGAAGCTTGAGGAGCTTCAGCCTGGGTTCCTTGCAATGAAATAGAAGTAGAGATCAAAGGTGGTGGATCTGGTGGGTTTGGAGGTTTCGGATCAGTGGCTTGAGTTGAGTTTCAGATCATTGGGTTTCAAATTGGTGGGTCGTTGATCGTTGGGTTTCAAACGGTTGAGTTTTTTGTTGGTTTCTCAGAAAGATAAGAGAATCATACTCTTTCTTTTCTTCTATTTTCTTTGGTGCCTGAAATTTTGGGTTTAGAGTTTAGTGTTTTTGTGTTTGGGGGCCAGAAATTCTAGGTTTGAGTTTTGTGTTTGATGCTTTGGTGGTGTGGGGGTTTGATTTTTCGGATTTGTACATGTATAATTTTGTGTTGAAGTGGATCTAATGCTAATTTTTTGGGTTTTACATTTTTTGGGTTTGTATTCTTGTTCAAATGTTTAATGTGTTCATGTTTAATTTCTTGTTAATGTTTAATATGATGTGGATTTGATTTTTCTGGTTTTGTATGATTTTTTTGGGTTTGTGCTCTTGTGTGTTGTTGATGGGGTTTGTATGACTTTTTGGGTTTCTGCCCTTGTTTGTTCTTGTTCAAAATGAGTAGATCTAGATTTATGTATTTTATTGTTTTTAATTATGTTTTTTCTTTTTTTATTTAGTTAAAATTGATAAATTTTTTTTTTATTTTAAATAAATGTTGATGTGGTATTTTTTATAATATTTTAATTCCTCCGACAGCCATATCAGATATTTCCGTTAGTTGAATGATGGAAATAATGAAAATAACACGCATTAATTGGTTTAAAGATTAAAAATAATAAAATTAAAATATAGGAAAAAAAAAACTAAAATGTAAAAATTAAAAATACATGCACGATCTTGTCAGACGTTCATTCCAACGAAAATTTCATTAGACACTCGTTAGACATGCACTATAAATGCACTTTTCCACTTAGGTTTTCGAGCTTTTCTTTTATTAACACCATCTCTTCCAAATAAATAATCAATACCCTTCCACTTACAAAGTGGGATCAAACGACATTCTTCCACTACTAAAGTGGGATCAAACTTATATTACATTTTAGTTGGATATACAAAATATCCAACAATAACCACCACCATTTTGATTAAACTGGGCAAGGTGGCAAATAACAAGTGAGGACGATTTTCTTTAACTCTAACTTGGCTTACATGTGCCCGTATTCATTTATGTTTATGGTGTTGTTTGCTTAAACTTTAAAGTTTAAGCAAACAACTTTAAATCTCAAAGCATTTCAAAAAAAAAAAAAAAAACTTTAAATCCCAAAGTAAAGAAGTGATTTTTTTTTTTTTTTAATGAAAAACAAGTTTGGTGGCATGAGGGAGGGAAAATTGGAACCAGTCATCTTCGTTTCAAGAGATGCAATTACCTATTGATAATTGTGCTGTACTTTTGAGTAATTAAAAAAATTGGGAGGTAGGAACCATTTCCATCCCTTTCAAGTTTCATCCCAGTTGATGTTTTGGTTGACTAGTGGACCGATGCGGAAGCTTCCTCGATCTTTCCTCTAACTTTTTTTAATAATATCCTTTACGGGTTGTAAGCGGATTAAATTATGGGTTGATGATGTGTATTTTTTCATAAGCAACCAAAAATATATATTAAATGTTAAAAATAACAAAAAGCTCAAAAATAAAAGTTAAATAATACATAGATTCTTAAGTTTACACAATTCAAAATCCATTAATGATATTGTCATCATAAACATTAGTTAATTTGCTGTTAAGTGCCCAAAACAACATAGTTTTGGTTTTTTGGTTTTTTTTTTAAAAAAAAATTAAAAAATTCATAAAGTTAAAAAAAAAAAAAAAGAATAGTAAATGCCCACGGCAATCTTAGGAGCGTCACATTCTTTTGACCCTCATCCTCTCAAATAAACTTGGTTATGCTTGGAAAGATGTTGGTTCACTTGTAGTAGATGAGACTAACAATGGTAAGGATGTTATGAGTTTTATTGCAAATTTTGGAGTTTAGATCAATGCTTTGAGCCTTTTGTCACACCAAAATATGTAGAGACATTGTTTCAATATAAGCTACATTAATGCTCTTAAAATTTATATTGTAAGCTCAATTTCTCTGAATAGCTTCTTGCTCTGTGATCAAAAAAAAAAAAAAACTTTTTGGTGGCTGCTATTTGATTCAATGTAGTCATTGCCTTTGGTTATATTGTATGATTTTTTTTTTTTTTTCAAATGTTTAAAAAAGGGTTGGGTCACAAGTCAACTAGTTTTTAAGTACTTAAGGTCAAAAATCTCAAGTTTGGATAGGGTTACTTGGTTCGAGTCCTATTTTGCCAGGTCTTAGAGGCACAACAAAATTATTATCCTTACACGATATTTGTACCCACACAAGTGTTGCTAATGTGATATTGCAAGTTTGTCCCAAGATACAACTAAGCCTATTAGGTTTTACAAATCGTTATTTTGAGAAAACCCACAAGATTTCTAGTGTTTATGAAATTTTATGATTAGGGGAAGAATGAGGGAGAAAACATTACATATAGACCATAAGAATCACAAATAATGTGTCATAATTTCTTAAAAATAGTTAGAAACAATCTCTTAACGTTTACAAATATCAAGTGGTGTAACTCTTGGCAAAATTTCTGCAATATATATATATATATATACACGAAAATCTCATTAGACACTAACTCATTAGAAAGTACTATAAATGTACTTTTCCACTTGATTTTCGATCATTTTTTTCTTTGAATAAAATTATCTCTTCCAAATATATAATCACTCTTCCACTACTAAAGTGGGATCAAACTTATATTACAACCTAGTTGGATATACAAAATATCCAACAATAACCACCACCATTATTGGGCAAGGTAGTAAATAACAAGTGGTGATAGTTTTCTCTAACTCTAACTTGGTGCTAGGCTCATATTCATTTATCTTTAGGTCTAGTTAACAGGTTCTTTTAGGATATTTGTTAATTAACTATTTTAGGAAAGTTTTAATATCATTTTAATGAAAAATTTAAAAAGTTGTCAAAAAAATCAATTACTCTTTTTTTTTCCCATAAAAAATTTTTTAAAATGTTTTCTAAATCAATATCATTAAAACATTTGTTAACTTTTCCCTTTAAATCCCACAGTAAAGAAGTACTTTCATTATTTTTCTACGAAAAACAAGTTTGGTGGCGCATGAAGGAGGGGAAAATTGGAATCAGCCATCTTTGTATCATGAGGTGTAATCTCCTATTAATTATGTTGTGCTTAGTCATTTCCGTATCATGAAGTGCAATCTCCTATATATAAATTATGCTGTGCTTTTGAATAATTAAAAATGGAAGGTAGAATTAGAAACCATTTCCACCCCTAGTTGCATCCCAGTTGATGTTTTGGTTGACTGGTGGGCCGGCGAGGAAGCTTCCTCGATCTTTCTTGCAAGTTTTATTAATAATATCCCTTACTAATTAGGGAACATAAAAAAAACAAAAAGAAATTGTTTATAGTTTTTTTTGTCTTTTCTTTTATGATCGAAGGCCAATGATATATATTTAATTACCATATATTCCTTCTTGAACCATTTCATTATTTCTGCTCTATAACGTAAGCATAGGAGTCTAGCACAAACTTCCAACATATTAATGATAAGTACAGAAACCATTTCAGCTCAATACCATAAGCATTGGTGTCTGGAGGCCAAGCTCTCAATATACAGTGATAAGTAGATGAAACTATCTTATGTACATGCATGTAGGGATTATCAATTATGCATATTTTTCTCCTTTTCTTTTAACATAATACCTACTACAACATTGACTAAAATTAGAATAGCAACAAATTAAATGACAACTTGGCTTGAATCATTCATAAGTCATAACAATAAGATTATTTCCTCAACAGTTATAATGTACAATTATTTGAACATTGAACATTATTTTCATAAAAAATAAATAAATAAATAATGTTGAATTATTTGTTTTCTTTGAGGGGTGGTGTTTGTTGGATATATATGACTTTCATTGTGTTATAAATTATGCTATTATATGATTAATCAAGTTTGGTTGTCATTTTCTTGTCTGAATAAAAAGAGACAAAATAAAAATACTTTCATTTTTGGTTTCTTTTATATATTATTGTCGTCACTAGTTCCTCCACATAGTTGAAAAATGAAATGTTTAATTATTTCTAATTATGCGGAAGCAGTGATGAAAGATTATCTCCTACTTAAACGTACTCTTGTCTACACTCTACCATCATATATACTCTTAATGTCAACTTAACCTGACTGAGACATGCATTTGAAGCTGAAAGCATCGCAGGTAGTCAATCAGAATCATATTTACTTTATCTGATTCAAGTTGCAGTAGGCCGGTGCTATATCTATATTCTATATACATTTATAGTAGACAACTTCGACAAAGGTTTAATTAAAGTTCAAATAAATCTTTTTTTAACAAATTGAAAGAAGAAGTTAGACCTAGGTCTTTTTCTGAAAGACCTAGTAATCATACTAATCCAAGGGGTAAGTTTGGGATCTCCTTTAGACTGTAGGGCATGGTAAACAAAGTAATATTGGACAAAATTCGAAAGGATGCTGCTATGCCTAGACAGAGAAATTAGTATGCACACATGATCACCAGAGCCCACAAGGCCTAGGCCACCAGTGGTCTTGTCTTTGTAATTATTTGATTGTTTATTCTCTAAAATGAATGAAGATGACGTGCTTGAGAAATTGAAATGAAACATTGAAAGAGAAGAAGTTCTACGCAGTTGCTTACTACAAACTCAATTAATATGACTATACTAATTATCGATTAGTGAACAGATTAATTGAAACACCATAAGATTTCTTTAAATACTAAAATAAAAAATCAACAAAAGTACATTAAAAGATAGCAATTCAACAAAGGTGGCCTATCACAATCGGTACTAATTTATTTTTTAGGGTTTCTTACATCCTTAAATTTGTGTTTGGAATTAAATTAAGTCAAGAATTTTGTGGTTTAATGGTATTGTCTACTCTTATTTATGAGGAGAATTAGAGTTCAAATCTCTTTCCCCATTATTGTAATTATTTAATTATAAATAAAAATAAAAAGTAATTAGAATTATTTTTCATAACCCCTGACCTGATATATAATTCCTTTTCTAATTGATTCTTAAGTTGGACTCTCTCGATCCCTTAAATTAATTCTCTTAATCATAATCAACCTTTAACAATATTTGTGCAAGTTACTATACTTTTTTAAATCATACAATAGTGTTGTTCTCCTTCAAACGCCCATAGCTTAAACATGATGTAAAATAAAAAACACATGTCTTTCTGGAACAACAAGGGTGCCTAATTAATAAAATCACAACATAAGACCAAGAGGTGCTAGTAGCAAATTAGCAATCATTAGGGTGATGGTATTGGAATTGCATGAAATTTGGCTAGCTGAAGGAAAATGATCTTCTAATCAAGAGTCATCGTTTTACCACGAGGTATGCCTTAATTTTCAAATTCTTTTGTTAAGGCCTTGAAAATAATATTTTTGCTGTTTTTAGTATTTTTTGTTTCTTTAGTCTCGCTTGTTTTGGGACGACCTTTAAGGTCCATAGTTTATGATTTTGCACTTAAGTCAATTTTTCAATTTGTTATGTAGTCTCCAAAGGTAATTAGACTATTATTAAGATTATTAAATTAAATTTAGAGTTTTTCTCTATTGTTTCTCTGGTGGATTCTAGACTTATCACTTATGGATTAAAAGAACTCCTTGTGGATTCAAGATTTATTGCCCAAAACTAAAAGTTTAGTTTTTGTTCCATCAAATTCAAACAATATATTAATAAAGAATATGATTTCCAAGGAAGACTTACGTTAGCAAGTTAAGAAATGTCCAAGACTATGATTCGAGGGAAAGAAGAAAAAGAAAAGTAAACAATCGAGAGTTGTCACTGACTAAAACTTCAGGTATGATTTGATCAGTATACGATTAACATAGACGTTGGAAGCTGGAGTTTTGATTAAATAAGTGAGAGAGCAATGTCAAAAATTTTCCCATTAAAAAAAAAGGTCAATTTGATAGAAGATTTCAATTTTCAAATTGATCGACATTGCTGGATTAAATAATGGAGAGTACAATGTCAAAAAAATATCATGAATTTTATTTACTTTTATCTTTTTTAAAACAGAATTACTCTTATTGGCAACAAATCAACCTGAACATAAAGAACCTAGGGCTGATCATTTTCACCACGTGGCTACTAAAGGGATTTCTTGAGCCAGATAGGTTTGAAATTATGTGATGGGTAGGTCTAAGTGTCTAACAGTAAATTGAAATCTTTTAATTAAAGGACATAAAATAATGCCGACGCAGTTGAATTACTATTGCTTCATAAAACAAAAGGTGAATAGTTAATGGATCATCCATTAACGGAGCCAGAGAGGGGGGGGGGGCGGCGGGCGAGGTGCCCCCCTGACTCCTAAAATATCATTTCATGGGTAGTCTACTCTAGTTCCTCTCTAACATAGAGAAAAAAAGAAAAAGAAAAAAAAGACTCTCACTTTAAAGTGACACGGGAAAAAGAAAGAAAAATGAAGTTACTCTCAAAGACCCAAGCATATACCTTTTCATCAATTTCACTATTCTTAGCTTTTGTCTGTCCTAGTGTTGCACTTATTTCACTATTTTTCTTTTTTATTTAATATCATTATTTTTACAATTTTGATATCTTTCACTGCATTTTATTCTTGAATGATGTTAGAGATATTATAAATTTTACTACTTATATCTTTCAAATTAGCATCTCACCAATCACAAAAAATAATTTCAAACATACGTTCATTATATTGTTTAGATAATACTAATCACATTTTTACCACATCAATTTTTAAAATTTGCATTAGTTATGATTATGAATTGGTTATTTTTGTTTATTTATTTTAATACGATGAAATATATTTATATTTTTTTGTAATTGTTTATTTA
The DNA here is from genome assembly GCA_023055345.1 of Quercus wislizeni. Lineage (NCBI taxonomy): Eukaryota > Viridiplantae > Streptophyta > Magnoliopsida > Fagales > Fagaceae > Quercus > Quercus wislizeni. Next base: position 147,399 of record JALGQJ010000061.1, read on the forward strand.
TTTTGTTATTATTATTGATTAATATTTTTTAGATTAATTTTACTTTTAATATTGTTTTTTAATTTTGCCTGCTCTAAGCCAAAATCCTGGCTCTGCCACTAAATAGATGCCTTAACTCTTAAGAGTATTGGTTGGTTTACGAAATATTTTAAAAGCTTTTTATAAGAAAAAATAATAATAACTGATTTTTTTACAATTTTATTATATTTTTCATGAAAATAGTATTAAAATTTTCTTTAAATAGCGCTATAACAGATGCCCTAAAGAATAAGAACCGCTCCCATTAATGGGACCCAAACAGAAACAAAAAATAAGCATCCCTGCAGATTGAATAACCAGAACCACTTTTATGTATAATTTCACCGCACATGATATCATTTTGAGGACCAGTGGTGCAGTGGACCACTTATCTGATATATATTTTTTATCCTTGGTCCATTATTAAACATGATAATCACAGTTGAGCAAAGCTTTTAAAGATCTTATGGCTAGAATTTTGATCTAATTGGTTTGGCGGTGTTTGTTTATTCTTTCTTCTGTCTCTCTCGTCATCCCCACCCAGCCCACTGTTTCTATTGCATCTACCTACCCGGTGTTCATATAAAAAATTTTAAAACCAGATAAGATACTACTACAAAATTGGAGAGATACAAAGATCACAAAGACTTGCTAATTATACGAATATACAAGTAGGTTGATGTTGCAACGAAGACCTGTCAGAAGTTGGCATAATTGGAAATTATATTATTTAGGCCGACAAAATTGAGTGAGTAGACGGTGGTGGATCAGTGGAAAGTAGTTCTGGCGGCAAAATGTTTCCAAGTACATTCACGTGAGTCAGGTCCTAACTTTACTTCTTATTTTTTTATCCTACTGATAATTTAAGCAACGCATACTTCTTTCATATGGCAATTATTTAAGGTCTTTAATCGATAGAAGGTGTTTTAATTTTGATTATATAAAACAATATTAAAATGTAGTATTTGATCCCGAATAGTTTATTAAGTAATTTGATTTTATAGTTTTTTTTTTTTGGTAATTCAATAGTCACAGTAGGAAAAAGATCTTAATTTAAATCCTAAATGTCTCTTGGTCTCCATTGTAAAACAAGGGCATACTTGAACTATAAAATTCTTAATGATTTTCTAAATTAATGCTTAAGCTTTAGGATTGAAGTTTTGTTTCGGAAAAAATGCAATCTACATTCTATAAATTTAGTAAATTTCATTTTAGTCCACTAGTTTAAATGTTGTCTTAGTTTAGTTTTTTTTTTTTTTTTTTTTTGAGAAGAAAATGTTGTCTTGGTTGGTTAACTTTGACAACACTATTTATCGATTAAAAACTTTGACAACACTATTATTTTATTCTTTCATTCTTTTTTTTTTTATAATAAAAAGCTATTAAAAATTTCTTCAAAATTCAAATAGTGCCTTCTTAGAAATTTAATGGAATTTTTTTTTATACAAGATAGAATTTCTACTTTAACCTAATCTAAGTGTATATGTGTGTGAAACTTCCTTCTGGAGACTTGAACCTCGGTCCTTACTCCCCACACATTGTGGAGTGACCACTGTACCAAATATGTGCGGTAGTTAATGGAATTTTTTCAAATGGCAATGGACATATTATTTATTTTTATTTTTTTTGAGAAACCAGACTGGAAGTCTGGAACAGCCTGGGCTTTATTAATAAAACCTCAATAAACATCAAATAAGACTAAAGGGGCAATGTCATCTTGGAGGTATTCCAACCACACCTACAGCCCCGTACAAAGTTTGACCTTTTTAACTAAAGCATCAGCCACATTATTAATTAAAATGATAGCATCATCAAAGTAAATGGACTAAGATAACAAAGTTTAAACATAATGCATGTACTAAAATGGTAATTTACCAAATTTATAGTTACAATTAAAATAAACCCATATACATTTTTGGGTTTAGTTTACCTCTATTACTTTTTTCATTGGAGGTCTCTTTTTATTTTAAATATACAATAACAAGTGGTAGTAAATTTTTATCTCTACATTTTATTTAGTTAATGAATGATGTGGTAGTTGTGGTAATTTCTCATTAAAACAAAAGAAGATTTTAGTTTAAAAAATATTGAAAGTAAGTCAAACCCCACATTTTTTACCATCTCTCTAAATTAAAAATATACATATTTTTATTGTTTACAAAAATAATTATCTCTTCCCATCAAACACTTCTCCCTCTCTCTAAAAGTACCATCAAACACTTCTCCCTCTCTCTAAAAGTACCATCTTTTGACAATAAATCACTGTTAAACCATTTTTTTTTCCATCTTACCCCTAAACTTGAGTAATACTATGGTCATAAATTATTTTACAATATTTTTACAAACTGTTGATGTGACCAAGTTTTTACTATTTTTCATTTATGCCCAACATTAACATCAATCTTTCATTTACCAATAACCACTCATCACATCAATAGTTTGTAAAAAAGTTTGTATTTCTAGCATTATTCCCTAAACTTATTTTGCATAGGTTATATTTAAGGTAAATAAATTTATTTCACTTTTTATTTATATTTTTCGTTATATACAATTGATGCGAAAAAAATTAGTATTAATTTTATTTTAGGATCTATTTTTGCTTACAAAGGTTAAGACAATTTGTACAGACTCTACAGAGTATATGGTGCCCTTTAGCAAAATAATGGAGCAATTTGCCAATGCTACATGTGTAGAGTAAAATAATAAAAAGGGAGGAAAGAAAGAAGACGAAATCAAAGGCTTGCTTCAACTCGCCGAGTTAAACCCATATATGGCTCAATGTGTTAATGACTTTTTTTTTTTTTTTTTTTTTGAGAATAATGTGTTAATGACTTAAGAGGGGTGTCAGCATTGAATGACTTGTATATATATATATAGCTAAGATATATAGATAGTTGCGTAACTTGCGTTGTAGGTAATTAACCTTTCGCCTGAATGCAAAGACATGCAGCCATTAACCTTTAGATAATGGAAAAGGCACTAACGCTTTAGAGACCGCTAAAACTATCATCTATTATGAAAACAAAGGGTGTCAATAATGTAGGCTACAGGTAGAGACCGCTACAACTATAAGTCTATAATAACACATTTTGTCCAATTTCAACCAATTAATTAAAGACTACTATGTTAGAAAGCACCAAGACACAGGTGTGTAATGGATCACTATGTGGGCGGTGCTATTTTTTCCAAGACTCAACATTGTCCTTCTTTGATAGAAAGGTCGTACGCAATGTCCAATGAGAGAAAGCAATACATCCTCTAAATCTAAACCCTAAACTATCATGTACATTATTTAGTGATTTTATTTTAAGCGATGTTGTGATAATGCTTTGATTTTCAACTTCTTTTTTTTTTTTTTAGAAAGCTTTGATTTTCAACTTTATTGTTCTATACTTTAAAGTTTATTTTATTTTAGTTATATTACAATTTTATATCGTAAGTAGTGTTTTAGAAAATTTGTAATTTTATACTGTTTCCACACTTTAAAATCATTATAATCTTATATTTTTCTACACTTTAAAAATCATTCGTGTTGAAGAACATTAGAAAATTTAGAAAAAATGAAAAAAAAAAAATGATATATCTAATTAATTAATTATATATATTCACGTAAAGAAAGCTAGCTAAAAGGCGTTGTTACCTGCAAGATTTAAATATTATCGAGCCAATCCTGCTCCAGGTAAGATTTACAGACTTTGTTGACTTGTTTTCTTCAGTTTTATTTAGAAGAAAAAAAAAGTGATATGACCTAACTTCTAAGTCATAACAAAGGCAAGCAGTTGAAGTGTGTATAGTTAATTTCAAACATGCATATCATTTTTTATTTTTTTTTGCTAAACTCAAAGGTGCATACCATAATCAATAATAATCAATAACGTTGCATGTAATCCCATATTGATCATCGATATTAATTAATTATACAGTTACAACCTTTGATTGGTGGATATGCTGTGCTGTGAGGTGTGTATGAAGACCTGATTAGATGTGGATTTGCGTGCAAAATGGCCTAGACGTGTTTGGTAGGGAAGGGCAATGGCAATAGGCAATAGGCAATAGGCTAGAGCTAGGTAGGTGCAGTAATTGCGTATATAAAAAAAAAAGTAAGCGAAGGACCCAAAGATGGAAAGATGGATAGACGAGCAAAAACTCAAAAGAGCAGACAGGTACTGTTTTGTGTAGTGTACGAATGGAGACCATTCATTTGCATAAATCCATATCATAGGGTATAGCCAGACTACTATTATTTCCAGCAAAAAAGCAACACTATTGTTATTGGAGAAATGCTGGTGACACACTTATTAACCCACACCCTCCCCCCTAAAATTTTCTAAAATTATTAGTGTAAAGCAATCACTTACTGACATGGAGAAAAAAAGAAAAAAGAAAAATGAGACTTCTACTTTAAAGTGACTGTGGCACCGGAAAAAGAAAGGGAAAAAAAGTTATCACACACCAAACCATGCTTTTGTCTTGTCCTAAGTGAAACTTGCATCTATTTTATTATTTTTTTATTTTACATCATTATTTACACTATTTTTACTATTTACTATACTTTTCAAAGCATTTTATCCTTGAATGATGCTAGAAATACTATAAATTTTACTACTTATATCTTACAAATTGGCATGTCACCAATTACAAAAAAAAATTTCAAACATTTATTCATTATATTTTTTAAGTAACACTAATTACATTTTTACTCTATTAGTTTGTAAAGTTTTTAGTAGCTATGAATTGGTTATTTTTGTTTATTTATTTTAATAATATGAAATATATTTATATTTGCTTACAATTGTTTATTTATTTTGTTATTATTTTTTATTAATATTTTTTAGATTAATTTCACTTTTAATATATTCTTTTAATTTTGCCCCCCCAAACTAAAATTTTGGCTCCGTCACTGCACTTATGTACAACTTTATAACGTAACTCGCCACATAGCAAGTTATGGTTGGTTAGAGTGTGTCTCCACATGGCCCACTAACACACTCTAACCAACCACAACTCGCCATGTGGCGAGTTGTGGCACAAAGTTGTGCATAAGTATTTGTCACCAACATTTCTCTTATTATTGGGGAAAATCTAGTCTAGACCATAAACTTCTCTATCCAATTTTTTTTCCTTAACAATGATGTAGCATACAGTAAGTAATAGATACAAAAATAATAATAAATTCATTTGAAAATGGAAAACAATTATTTTAACAGAATCCGATTAACACATGTTCCTAAGACATATATTAATAGAAAAAATTTAGGTACAGTACTTTAGGTATTGTTTCTTATATTCATCTCTTAAGATTCAGTTATGTGGTTATTTAACTAAAAAATATATTTCATTCTCATGAGAAAAAATTCATATAACAGAATCTTAAAATAGGAACTTAAGAAATAGATCCTAAGTATTGTACCTAAGTCTTGCTCTATATTAATAATCTATTTTAGGGAAGTTTTTATCGAGAATTGAAAAAATTGTCAAAAAATTTAACAACTTTTATAAATCCCAATAAAATTTTCTTAAAATAGTTTAGAGTATAAATTAGCAAAACACTTAATAATAATAATAATAATAATAATATATAATTAGAGTTGTAATAAAGTTGTGACAAAAAAAAGTGACAAAAGTTATACAATTTTTCTCCAAAACTGCCCACATCAGTGGATGTAAAAATGTGCATATTTGCACATTTGCTATAATAACAGTGCAAATATGCACGGGTACGGTAGCGATGTATAATAAATATATATTTTTATTATTATTATCTCTCCTCTATCAGACTACTTCATTCCAATGTTCACAACAACCCAGCAAAACATAAGAAGAAGAAGGAAGAAGCCGAGGATAACCACCAATCTAGTAGCACCACCACCACCACCGCACCTACCACCACCCAACCAACACCAACACAAATCATTTGAACAGTTGATAATCCACCACAAAGTTGACCCAAAATCAACTGAAAATTAAACCAAAATCAACACAAGCAACTAGAATACCCAACTCAAAATCAAGCCAAACCAAAATCAAGCCAAACCCACCAGGAAACCCAACTCAAAATCAATCAAAACTCATCGAGAAATCCAACTCAAAAACAATCCAAACCCATTGGGAAACCCAATTCAAAATCAATTCAAACCCACCGGAAAACCATCCCAAACCAAAATCAAAACCAAACCACAGATGTAGCATATAGTAATTGTTTTAACAATGATGTAGCATACAGTAAGTAACAGATAAAAAATAGTAATAGATTCATTTGAAGGTGATAAATAATTATTTTAATAGGATTTGATGAATACATGTCCTTAAGATATATATTAATAGTCTATTTTAAGGAAGTTTTTATTGAAAATTGAAAAAACTGTTAAAAAATTTAACAGCTTTTATAAATCCCAATAAAATTTTTTTAAAATAGTTTAGAGTATACATTAGTAAAATACTTCATAATATATATATATATATAGATTGTATTAACAGGTACCATAAGATTAATATATATATATATATATAATTAAAATTAAAATTGTAATAAAATTGTGACAAAAAAAATTGCGCACGAAAACCACTATTATATTATTAGAGATTACAAAGGGTGTGGAAAAAGGTGGAGTGCAACTCAAGGCACAGACCAAAAGAAAAATCGCCAGTGAATGGTACTCAGTGCCCCTACGTCACTGTTTCTTGGACGGGCCTCATTTTCTTCCTTTACAAAATGCACGCGCAATTTCCCTATCATATTCTACACACGCGCTAGCAGAAATGGGCCAATGCCTAGTGCTATCAAAAATAAGCAATGGGCTTTCACAGTACAGTTTTGACAGGCCATGGACCTTTAGAGCTCCATTTCAAATTGTGATATATACAAATATTAAACCGAGTGTTCGTATATAGGGCAGTTTTGAAATAGATGAGACACTAAGGCGACCTCTAGTTGCTCCATGCTCTTTTTTGCTTTGCCCCCTGGTTTTTTACAACTGCAGAAATTCATGGTTCTTCTGTTATTAGCAAAAGAACCAGCAAGGATTCATAAAACTTAATATTTGCTTGTCCATTAAAATTTGCTGGTGTAATTTGCTATTAGGAAGCACTAACACGGACATAAGCATGTGTACAAAATGACTACACAACAATTTAAAAAAAATTTAGGACACGATATAGTGGGAATACATATATTAATTAATTATTAAATATATTTTTAAATATTATTATTCATTTTTTATATATAATGTTAAATATATATTAATTTAAGAACAATAATGGATAAAGTGAATTTATGAGTAATAAGAATTAGAATACGAACCAAAAATAAGATCCAAAAGAGTAAATAAAAACTAACTAAATAAATGTCCAAGATTAAAACAAAAAAGAAATAAAGGATAACTGTCATTCTATTTCCCGGTCGTGTCTTGCAATATTTTTTTACAAAAAAAATGACTCGGTTGGGACATGAGCGCAAAAATGTCCTAGATGTGTTTCGTATCAATGTCATATTTAACTTGGATACAATACTCAAAATGAAATGTTCATACTTACTAAATTTACTGATTCAAAAAATTTTAATACTTCATTCAACAGATTAAATTAGCTAAGAAATTTAACAGAAGAGTAGTTAGTTAACTTATGCTGTGTGAGACAGGGGCGGCGTATAGGCCCCTAAAATAAAATTTTGAATAACCTAACTTTAAATTTTATTTAAACCCAACTGAAATAAACTTGAATATGATTATCTTAATACTACTTTCACAATATTTTTAGAATAAAAGGTTATGTGGCAAGTTGTAACTAATTTTTATCTGAATCTATAACTGACATCACTTTTTTACCTACCTTTAACAACTTGCCACTTAAATTTTTTTGTGATTTTTTTTGTAAAAGTGTTGTGTTAGTAGCACTACTCTTAAAATATTTAATTTTATAAAAAGAAAAAAAAAATGTTCCAATTTTTTGCTCCCTCGTTTAAAAAAGAAAAAAGAAAAAAGAAAAAGAAAAATGAAGACCTTCTCTCCAAGACTTTAGATTACTTTGGTGCTAACAGCAGAATGATATTGTTTTTCTCTGCACTTTTTTTTTCATCAACAAAAAATATACACCACCGTTACAACCAACAAATCTATATCTACATGTGATTCTTTTTTCATTCTCTCTATCTCTCTCTCTCTCTTCTATGTTTTCTTAGATTTTCTCTTTGTTTGATTAAGTAGTTTGAGCATCTAAAGATTTCTAAGTCCAAGAATTCTTTTATTACTTGCTCAAATTCCAAGAGAGTAACCACGTGTATGGTTAAAAAGTCATACACAAGCAAAAACTTATATTAGTTACTATTGTTTTTCTTAGTTTCACATTTACTCTTAGTTTTACTCCTAGGTGTGTTATTATTCTTCTTTATCATATATTTTTATTTAATTGATATTAAATATAATATAATAATTTATTATTAATTTGACAAAAATGTATGATTAGTTATTTAATTATATTTGTTTATGCATTCAATGGTTGTTATCTTACTGATCTTTAAATGTTTTAGACTATTGTACAATATAGTTGTAATGTATACTAAATTATATATATATATAATACTATTTTAGATTATTGTATATAATATGAAAGTTGCATATACATGAATGAAATTTATCATTTTATTTTTCACTTGCCCTTCATGACAAATTCCTAACTTCGCAATTACTGGTTTCCCTAGGAAAAAATCCTGGAGACGCCACTTGTGTGAAATTGCATAAACAAACATAATGACAATAATCTCACGACTTTGAAACCAAATTGAGACGTGTTGTGTAAGAAGTAAAAAAGTTAACCTTCATTAGAACCTTGAGATAGCTTCTTTCCCATTTTAGCTGATAAAGAGAGGCATGGAAAAACTAACTGAAGCTAAAATCACAGCCAACTATAATAAATGAGTTTGCACGGTTACAGGACCACCCTTTTGATCCCTATGTCATTAAAATCCATGCAATCCCAGATGACTGTAAAGAAATTGTCTACTAGTTCTGCAAAATTGTTGATGTGCAGCAACTTAACAATACACTACTATACTATCCCTTGCATTCATTCCCACAATTCTATTAGGCAGCTTTTTCAGTAAACATTCTTTATTCCTTACATAAAGGCTGCGTGTATATACTTTTGGGACCATAATGTGAAAAAGAAAACAAATAAATTATAAAGCCAATACGTTTCTATAGCATACTTTATGAAGTCAGACAAAACAACATGTGTTGCATTTATGCAATACATGAATGAGACAAGTGCTTGCTTGATAGAGGGGGCAATAAGCACGCGAGCATCCCAGTGGTAAAGTCACCATTTTAAAATCTTATCATTTACACAAACTGTTGATTCTTCATCCGTCAGACCTGTAAAAAGTAAAAGCTTTAAACTATAAACTAGTAAGAAGCTCAGATAGTGGGGGGAAAAAAGATGCATTTCATTAGAAAAGCAATACAAACAATGGATGGTCAGGACTCAGGTCCTTTCAACTTTATCCTGTTTGGTATGGCAGCTTCTAGAGAAGTGGTGAATGCATAAAGGTTTAATTATAGGCCAGTGCAATTTGCTTGTCCACAAGTGGGCCCGTATGGAACAGGGTGAAGAAGCTAGCTATCCTTCAACAGAATATTTAAGCCTTACCTTTATAATTCGACCTGGTAGTGTTCAAATTTTGTTCAAGCCCATGAGCTGAGGAAATTTACCAAATAGTTAGGTGCGAAGACATGAAAAAGTTGAAACATTGTAGGTCCTAGAGCCATTAAAAACTTAGAGTGTAAACTCACATACATCAACCACTATCGAAAGAGGCAAATTAGATGCTAAAATGCAGAATTTACTTTCGTTTTCTCATAATTTTTTGGGTTACTAGGTATGTACAATTTTGATCATCAATTAAACGAGTGAAGGAAATCATATTAAGGAGAAAAAGGAAAGAATTCATTCAAGATAAGCTTAGCTGCCTAGTTGGTCAAAGTCCATGACAATGATAAATATGGCCTCTTAAGTCTACTAGGATGCTTTCGTTATACAAAAGTCATATAAGATGAACACTGATCCCATATGGGCGGCGAATGGAGCTAGGTGTTTTATTCCTTTACAAGTATTATATGTTGTTGAATAAAAATTGATAAAAACAGTACTTTACGGGTGTTTCATTCTTGACTAAAGGAATCAGGTTTGGGACTATGCATAAAGTTGAGCTCTGTTGATATATTTGATAGCATGATTAGACCCTGATCCACAAAGACACCTTTAAAAGGAAGGAAACAACACCAAACAATCATCAGTTTGGTCCGACGGGAGACTCTCTTATGCTTAAGTTGACAAATGTAATTTCATCAAAAAAATAAGAGTTGACAAATGTAAGGTTTTCACAAAGTAATAGCTAGCAAGGGTTTCGTTTTGTGCATAGGGTGTATGATGGATTCCGAAGGGTAATTAAATTTTATGATATTCGCATACACTTATAACTTAGAGAAGTCAACCTCTGGAGAAGGAAGGTGGTCAATGTTGTGATCTATCCGGGCTGTGATTTTGACCGTGAAGACACCATTCACGCCCTCTGGAGCTGCCCTGTTCTTAGGCCGATTTGGGAGGTAGATGAGTTTACAAAAAAAAATTTGAAATATAAGTTTTCTTCATTTGCGGACTTGCTGGATATGTCTTTCAGGTTTAAAGAAGAAACGGATTTGAATCTCCTTGCTGTCCTGTTTTGGTCGATCTAGGAAAAGAGAAATACGGATCGAGTGAGGGGCTGTGGGTTGAGCTTTCATGACTTACGATCAAGGGCAGTGCGTTTTCTCCAGGACTTTGCAAACGCCCAAACTTCTACTCGTCAAACACATGTTTCTTTTCCAGCCCAAAGGGTCAGGTGGATCCCGCCAATCTCCCCACATTACAAAGTAAACTACGATGGGGCTATATTCAAAGAATCAGGTGCTGCTGGACTGGGTGTAATTATTCGGGACTCTGTTGGTAGTGTAATCGGTGCTCTTGCCGAGAGGATCTCTCTTCCTTCCTCAGTTGCAACGGTGGAAGCTCTGGCATGCAGGTGTCCAGTTTGTGTTCGAACTAAGTGTATTCGATGCTACCTTTGAGGGAGATGCCGAGACTGTATCTAAAGCGCTGTGTGCGGGAGGTTCAAACCACCCTGAGTTTGGTTTGATCATTAATGATTCCCTGAGACTAGCAAGTGGTTTTCGCTTTTGTAATTTCACTCATGTAAAACGACTGGGTAATTCAATCGCCCATTTCCTTGCCAGAAAATCCATTTCTGGTAGTGAGCTTAAGGTGTGGATGGAATTTGTACCTGATGACATAGCTCCTTTTGTAGTCCGTGATGCTTTGTAATCTTCTTCTTTAATTTATTCTAGCAGGCCTCCGGGTCTGGTTTCTCCAAAAAAAAAAAAAAACTTAGAGAGTGATTCTCGAGGCCTATGACTTTGAGTGTCAATCCTTTGATTTATGGAATTCTTTCCTGAAATGCTCGCTTAGGTTATTCCTATTGTTGTCCATTACTTGTGCCAATTCTCATACCTAACTTGCTTGTCAAGCCGGGCTTTAGGAATTCACATCTTCTCAACATCTAGTGGCAAATTTTTGATGGTTATAAAAACCGATATGGTCAAAGATTTGCTTTTGTTCTTGATCTTCAGTTTTTATCTATTTTTGACTAGTTATAGGATTTTTTATCGAACCGGATAGGTGATTCGGTTTCCGATTCTAGGTTGAACTAGTTTAATTGGCTGGTCCAATCCAGTTTTTAAAATATGCAAATTTTTCAAGAAACATGAGAAGAACATTAAAGAAAATGATGTGGTCTTCATGACTTACTACACAATATTTTTACCCATTAGAACTTGTGTATTCAGGATATATCATATATGTAAAAAAAACTCATGATTTTATTAGCCCAAATAATTTTATTACCTTATGATTTTGTATTTTTCATCCAAGACCCATATGTGTAAATATGGAAATTTATAGGGAATCTCATTATGTGATATATAAGAAATGATAAAGGTCATGCGTCTTGATCCAAGACGAAAATATGGACGTTACTGAACCCATTACATGACACGAGAAACACGGGATGTGAGCTTGTTTTGTGATTCAAATAAAATATAAGCCATGAGCCCAAGTGGAAAAGAAAAAAAAAATGTAGATCGTGAGCCCATTCCATGAAGAAAGGAAATATGGACCACAATTCCAACCTGTTAGACATAAGGAATTTTGCGAAAAGCCCAAGATTGTCCATATCCGCAATAAGATCCCTCCACGACTTTCCAGCAACCCAACTGTGATGCTAAGCCAGCGTAGTTATGGTCCACTTAATTAAGTGCCTCTAAAAAAGATAATCCAACCTTTCTTGGAGCCATTCCAAACTCTTGAACCCAAATTCAACCATGAGCCATCTATTCCTATGTGGGCCCTATTACAGTAATTGTTTGCCGAATGTGAAGCCCATAAATTAGTTCATGCCCACTCTTGTGTTTGTGGGCTCTCAACGAAAGTTTTGCAAATAAAGTTAGGGTTTTTAGGCCTAGTTACATTCAATCCTAATCAACCTTTTATTTTAACTAGACAATGTTCTGCACAATGCGCGGATACTTTATAATTTTATTTGAAATCATTTTTATATATATATATTATACTTATGTAATATGTATCTAAGTCTCAATTGACAGAAATAACAAATTATTTGTTCTTATCAATTTTTTTAAATAAAGTAACAATAAATAAACCTAAACAACACAAAATAGTTCAAAAGTTGAGAATTTAAAAATTAAAAATTAAAAAACTTCCTTAAGAGAAACCAAGAACTTAAATGGGTATCCCTTGTTTTGCTTCTTTATAGTAGATTTTCTTTAACACAAGAATGATTCTATGGAAAGACCATTGATGAATATATATAAGTTTTGAAATTTTGATAATACATTTTTAGTTGGAGTAGGATTTTTAGTTTGATAAAGTTTTAGCTAAATTAAATTATAGTTAAATCTTATCCCTTAATTCGAGGAAATATATCCTAACAATTAATAAAACGTAAGGTGCAACTTGAGGGGGAAAAGCGTGGGGTGTTGTGTGGGATTCTGGATTTCTGTTTTTTCTCCTAGGGAAGGAAGTTAAAAAAAATTATAATAGACTTTTAGTTTGAATATAATTTATATTTGTTAAAATTTAAATGATAAATTTTTATGTAAATTAAACTATTGTTAATTTTATCCCTTTTTTAAAAGAAAATATATCCTAACAATTAATAAAAATTTAATTTAATAATTAATGAGAGTAGTTTTTTATTAGGAAAAAATTTGTTCAAGAGAAAGAGAGAGAGTGAGAGTATCATATAAATTTATCAACTATGAATCTATAGAACATGTATATCATTCCAATACAAATACACATGCATAAGTTTCAACTCAAAAAAAAAAAAAAAAAACAACAACAACAACAACAAACAACGTGGGGGTGCAAAAGAGATTTTATGGAAAGACCATTGGCGAACACATTTAAGTTTTGAAATTTTGATAATAGATTTTTAGTTTGAATAAAATTTAAAATTTTGAAACTTAGATGCATGTTTTGTTATTTTATTTGAAGAAATTGATAAGAACAAATAAGTTGTTGTGTCTATCAACTTAAATTTGATGCATGTTGCATGTTTTTTTTTTTTTTTTTTTTGAGGAGTCATGTTGCATGTTTTGTTAAAACATTTATTGTTATTTTTATCTAAAATAAATGTTGCATGTTTTGTTAAAATATTTATTGTTACTTTATCTAAGGAAATTGATAAGAAAAAATAAGTTGTTGTGTCTATTAACTAAAATTTAGATGCATGTTGCATGTTTTGTTAAAATAATTATTCTTATTTTTATCTGAAATGCATGTTGCATGTTTTGTTAAAATATTTATTATTACTTTATCCAAAGAAATTGATAAGAACAAATAAGTTTTCTCTATCAATTGAAACTTAGATACATGTTGCATGTTTTGTTAAAACACTTATTGTTATTTTATTTAAATAAATTGATAAAAACAAATAAGTTGTTGTCTTTATCAAAAAATTTCTTTATTCAAAATATTGTTGTAATTTAGTGAAGCTACTAGGCACAACTACGGTTTTTAAGCTTAACTTTTATTTTATGGTATATAATATGATATATTGATGGATTGTGGGTTTTAATTAGCTTAACTAGCAAAGTCTCTGATATTTGTATAAGAGATTTAAGGTTCAATCCCCGTCTACACCAAAAACTGATTGGTGTTTTGGTCTGATGATAAAGAACTATCATCACACCATAAGTTGAAATTCACTCCAATATATATATATATATATATATATTGATGGATTAGAAAATCGTGTTAAGAGATGTGACGGAGTCTGCTAAAGAATAATTATAAGAGAGATGTTTGCCCCAGGAAGGGTGGCCTAGCGGTAAGGATCCTGTGTGCATGCACAATGATCCCTCATTCGAACCCCAGTGGGTACTGGGGATGGGAGGCTGGAGCACTCATGCATTGCGCCTTACTACTAGCTCTCTTGGGGTGCTAGGATGAGGTTTGTGGCACCCCAGTTACAGTAGTTATGACCTAATCCAACATTTCCTAACAGGGGGTGCCTCTATGATCACACCCAAGGGGGTGAGTCACATATGGTCGCTCCCACCCCCGCTTTTTCTCATTAAAATATATATATATATATATATATATATATAAAAGAGAGATGTCACATTTGTACTAACTTGTTAAATTCGTAGATTATTGATTTGTTTAGTAATTGGATAGATACATACTATTCTGCAAGCGAAAATGTCCAAATACCATCTTTTGGCCAAAATAATTAGCAATCTATCACTGTTTAAGAAATATTTAGCAATCTACTACTTTTTTAAAACTTAAGTTTGTAAAACTTGAGTTTGACAAGAACTCAAGTTCTATAATGGCGCCTGCTAACCTGGAAATTTTTAATTAAAAAAAATAAAAGTCGAGCTCTATGTACTTGAGTTATGCATCACAGAAATAAATTGTTGGGTGCAATTGATGTTTGAGAGTGCAAGTGGCAGATTAGAATAATTGTAGGAGAGTACCAATGCTAGAGTGATTAGTTGTAGAGGGCAACAGGTGTTTCTGACAGTTGAGGGGTAATGGCAGAGAGTTCACAAACTTCCTTGTTTGTCAAAAAACATTAACTAATGCTATACAATTGCACTGATTGAAGACTAAGTGAACGTTTGGATACAGCTGAAAATATTTTTCAATTGCATCCAACGTCTGGCAGTGGGTCCCATGCACTGTTCACATGACTCACAAACCTCTTTTTTAAGCAAAAAATTCATTAAAAATGGGTCTTACGGCACTATTTATACATTTAAAAATTATTTTGTTACAGTTTTTTCAGTTTTCAGCAATAAGCGGTATCCAAACAGACCCTAAGTTCACTTTGTTGACTTCATCCTAGAAAGTTCCTTGGCAGCGTGGATGACTTCAATTTGGGGAAGAAAGTTCCTTAGCAACTAGTTGCACTGATTGAAGACTAAGTGCATAATTGTTGGGTTTCATAGGTGGAACTTGAATTTCATTTTGATGGCCAAATTTTCACAAAAATCAATTGTATAGAGCTGGAGTTCCATTTTGCAAACTTTATTAACTCAAGTTCCACATAGATTTTTTTTATTTAAAAAAATGTCAAGTTAGCACATAATTAAACCTGAGTTTCGTGTAAAACTCAAGTTTCATAAACTCAAATTTTAAAAAGTGATAGTTTGCTAAATATTTTCCAAACAGCGGTAGATTACTAATTATTTTGGTATTTAGCCATTTTCACCATGTTCTGTATTTGAAGTGTTATCATCCAAACGAAATGTACGGGCAGCGTTACACCGTAACAGTGAACCAATGAGACACACACAAAATAACAACAATGATAATAACTCCAATATAGAAAAGTTGTACCTGTATCTGTCTGAAATTGAATCGAACAATTAACCAGTCCAAACTCAACTTAGGATCGTTATCACTTGTTTCCATCTTGATTGTCTGCTCTGGACAGGTACAGGTGGGTCAATAAGAAATTAATAATTATCAATTACTATTTCCTAATATTACATGGCAAAAGACAAAAGTTATCATTGCATTTTTAATTTAGTTTTACTTTGATTCTAAATATATTAATATTTATGAATTTAATTTCATTATATTCTGCTCCTTTCAGAATGGGCGGCCTAAGCGAGGTCATCAATCATTATAAGCTCAATTTAAAAAAAAGCACAAAATGATACTCTGCACCTTCATTGCCACACTAGTCATTTGGTCAAGAATGATACTTACAGTTTCTTACTTGAAAGAGAAGAATAGCAAGAAACAACTAAATTAATATAACAAGACAAAGCCCTTTAAGAGAAGTTCCGTCCCGTAAAATAAACAATGACTTCGGTACTAGTCATTCTTTTCATAGAAATTTGTCGGCAGTCTTATTCTGATGCATAAATAATAATAATAATAATAATAAAGCACACTGAGTTTTTGGTAAGGCTTTTCCATTTCCAGAAAGTTACCTTTTATTTTTTTTTTTTTTTTTATTTTTTTCTTTTCCACAATGTCACAGCCATTTGAAAGATTTTTCATATTTAAAACAACCAAAATTTGAAAGAAATTAATACACACGCCACACCGTTTGCAAATCTGGTTTGAAGTTCCAGCACCAATAGAGTGCTAGATATATTCATAATATAAGTCCTAAAATGACCATTCTATGTTATAAGGTGCATTTGTTTTTTTTTTTTTTTTTTTTGGGTATAGCATCTGATTTGATAAAGTTTATGTTTTGTTTAATAGTACTAAACCACCAAAACTATATACATCTGAAACAGGCAGGCAGATTTGGACGCTTCTGCCCAGAAGGCCTGAACACAATTTTTTTATTTATTTTTGGTTGATACAAGATAGAATCATATTTTAACTTAATCTAAGTGTATATATATGTAAAATTCCTTTCTAGAAACTTGAACCTCGACCCTTATCCTCACAACCCACAAACACTTATACTTATGGAATAATTATCACACCAACCAAAGATGTGAGGTGGTGAACACAATTTATACTTGTCACACAATATATCTGAAATCCAATTTATATAACATTTTAACTTAGCTTCTTTTTGGTATATTTTATAGACTAGTTTAATTTTTTAGGCAAATGTATAAAATAAGATAAAACCATATTATTATCTAAGTTATTTTTTAAGTAAAATAAACCAATAAAATAAATTATACCAAATACACACTTATTATTTCTTCTATCCAAGAAGGACAAAGGTTGGCTATGACTACAACTCTTACTAAAAAATAAATAACTTAACTGCATATTTTAAAAATATAAAAGTTGGATTGCATGATTTTTATGTTCTTAACATATATATCAAATTTTGTGCTATCAAATGTTATTTACTATTCGATTCATAAACTTATTTTTTATGTATAATTCCAAATTGAAAAAACGTGAAAATTTATACATTTTATTGATAACATAACTATTGATCTTTAATCTTTTGAAAATTTTATAAACATGAAGGATATAAAAAGAAAATGTAATTTAATGGTAGACTTGTCAAAATTTTATATCTAATAAAAAGATATTAGGCAAAAATGTAGCCAAAATCTATTCATCCAAGACTATACACTATAGTTGCTAAAACTCTTGAAAATGAAATTGGACAGGTTGGATTTGGATTTTGCACACTAGTTTATAGGATAATGTTGAGTTAAATTAATTCTATTGCCGAATGGAAGATGCAAACAGAATAACATTAATTTGGCCCCCACCACAAAGATTGTAAAAAGATTTAGAGGGCTAGACTTAAACATCTTTCTTTTTTGGATGAATGGGGATGTAACACCTTAGCCATGATAGTGGCCCGAAATGTTTTTGTATTAGTATTAATGTTGATGTCTCTTTTAAATTGTTTGGTTTGCCTCTAAATCAAAAGGAAAAATAATTCGAAGTTAGACCCTTGAAAGTGTGCAGTGTGACACTAGCTTGATGATCTCTCTCTTATCTTAAGCTCTCTTTACCTAACACCCCCCACATAAACTTAGCGCACGCAGTTTCCTTTTGCTTGGGAGAGCCTTTGATTTCAGCTTTGAAGCTAAAATTTCTAGTGGAGAATGAAAAGTACAAGAAGATCATTTTTTAGCCGTGTGATGATACGATGATGCGAACAATGACTTCATCTAGGATTGAGACAATGGAGTCGGTATTTGTGACGAAGCAAGCAAACCCCAATTGCAATTTTGCATTGTCAACGGCCTTTTTTTTTTTTTTTTTTTTTAATATAATTTTTAAATTTTATTTTATTTTTCTTGTCTTTTTTTTAATTAGATAAAATAAAATTATACAGTAAATCTTAGCAGCTAGTATTAACGGTTTAGGAGTACAAAAATTGGGCACGCGGTTGAGACTTGAGACTAGTCGTATATATAATATATATTAGTTATGTGGTAGACTAATTAAAGTTTGGCACGTTGATTTGATGAATATCGTTGACTATTATGATAGAGAATTTCAATTTAAACATTTCTTGCTTTGCTTGGTTTGCATGCTATCTTTTTTTATAGGGGCGGTTTCATTCCTAATCTGTGGAATTTTTCGTAGTCAATTTCTTTTTCTCGATTTGTAAAAATCAACAATAAAGATAAGAATTAGTCATTTAAAAAAATTTAAACGAGGAAGCTGCTAAGCGTCTTATCGATCATTTGATCATCGGTCAATTCCCGACAAATTCGTGGGTTTATCCGAATCAAAGTCTTGTAGATCTGAAGTACCATTTACACCTTCAAATTTCAAATACATATAGCTGGTTTTCCTTATGGTCATAAAAGTTAGACAACCTATAATTAGTAAATTAAAACAAAAAGTATTTTAGGAAAATTAACGGGTGGGCAATTGTTAATAGAATAATGCTAGAGATACAAATTTTTTTACAAAATTATTCACAAACAGCTAATGCGGTGAGTGATTATTATTGGTAGACTTAGATGAAAATTAATAAACAGCTGATCACATCAACGGTTTGTAAATATTAGTAGCCAATAGATTATTTGACAAATAAATACTAGTAGCCAAGTAGAGATTACACCACTAGGTTCCATGGTGTTTGTTGGGGGAAATTAAATAATTTAAATTACCAACTTGATGAATCTTTCACATCTGATCACAATCATGCTTTCATTTGCGTAGACAATTGGCCAAGCATGATTTGATTTTTGTATCACTCGTGTTAAAGTTACATTAATAATTTATTTCATAACTAAAACAAAAAACATATAAAAAATGTGACGATATGAATGAAACTAACAAGTTATTGAATGGTCATTAGTTTAGGAATGAGAAATTAAATAAACAAATAAAATAAACCAAAGTCGACCAATCTTGTTCAAAAAGTTAAAAAAGACCCTAGAACCAAACCTAATAAACGATATAAAAAATAAGGAAATAGACACAGATTAGAGTGAGATTTGGTAAGACGTAAAGACTACTAGCTGGGGTTGTAGTTTGGACAGAGCTTTCATTGTGTATAGCTTTCGAAATCAAGGTCTTCGTGCGGTTTTGCGTTAAAGTCTCTATGGGCTTAGCGTGAAGAGCTGGACTCCAATCCATTACTCCACGTCATCAACCCCTCTCATCCTTTTTTAAACCAATCCTTACAGCCCCTTCTTCTTCAATTCACTTGTTACTAACCATAATCACAATATCTATCTCTCTCTCTCTCTCTCTCTCACACACACACAACCAGAAACCAAAAATGGAAGGTCTTATTCCATTTGTATACAGGGCCATAATGCAACACAAGAATGGAAATCAAGCCCATTTACCACTTGGGTCATGGTTCAATGAGTCACCCTCTGCTTCCTATATGAGACTCCCTGGTGATTCAGGACGATTCCAAACCTCAGATGTACAACTATTTCGTTCTGAGTATGGGTTTTCTTCAACTTCTTCACCATCTTCCAAGGCTGTTTCTACTAAGACCCAAGTAATTGTGTCGTCTGGGGTTAAATCTTCACTTTGTTGTTTGACTCCTCGTCGAGTGGCAGCATGAATATTACAACTTGTCTGAAGAAAAAGATTAAGGCAAGGAACATGTTTTTAGTAATGGTCAGGTGTGATATGTAATTGCATCTAAGGCCATTTCTATGTGATGGTTGAAAGTTGAATCTTTTCTTTCTTGGTTTCTTTCTTTTAAGGCTGTAATGTAATGCATAAGCGTGTGGAAAAACCGAAGGGACCCTACGCTTTTGCTTTGTGTAATTGTGTCTGTGTGAATTTGTGAAGGGGGAAAGTTAGGTTTGTGGAGATGTATTGTTGTGGATGGTGATGTGGAATGGTAACAAGGTGGGTCATATCCTTAATTAACTGTAAATTCAATTAATGTAGCAGTTGCTTTTGTTCTTGTTGTGTTTCTCTTTCATTAACCCTTTTGTCTATGGCTGACGTTTTCTTGATATCCTCTTCTCTTTCTTAATTGTCATTCTTTTTTTTTCTTTTTTTTTTTCTTTTTTTTTTAATTTTAATTTATTTATTTACAAAAACATGGTAAAGACTAAGGAGATCCAAGAGTGGGCCAAAATTTTTTTTAAAAAAACCAGATAAGATTTTTTTGTTTTGTAGTGGGTCCAGTTGTAAGTTTCAAGCAGTCATAGGTGGTCCATTATTGCTGCTCTTATTTGCAAATTGTAATGTTTAACCATATTTTCAGCACAACAACAACAACAACAACAACAACAACAACAATAATAATAATAATAAAGTTCTCACCATCTCTCTACAAGATGTTCTAGATATGAAGGCGTGTTGGTACCTCCCAAAGCACTAAGTGCCATCTCTCTACAACCTAATGTTGTATATATCGAGGTACGTCGATACTTCCCTAAGTACTAAGTGGGCCTGGGGGTTGGGGGGCCATCTCTCTGCATGTTAAAGTTGTAGATAATAAGGTGAATTGGTACCTCTCTAGACTTCAAGCATTGAGTGCATGCTTAAGTTTTATTTGGTTGAAGGGGTGGAAAAATTGAAGGATAGAAAATGAGGTTGGAGTGGAAAAGTTTAGGGATAGAAAAAAAATTTAGTTTTCCTTCGTCGGTGTGTTTATTTGGAGGGCTAGAAAAGTGGAGGGATAGAAAACTCTTTTATTTAGTTGAGAAGAAAAGTGGGAGGATGGAATTAAAAAGGAGTTTTTATGAATTTACTCTTATGCTCCAATTACATAGTATATAAGAAATAATTAGGCAAATTATGAAGGTGACACAATATAATTATTACTTCTCTAATTATTTTTATACATAAAAAATAGGATAAATTAAAATATAAAGAAAAAAAATCCAAATTAATTGTGAAGAACATTTGTATTGTTTCTTAAAAAAGCAAAAAACAAAGAGTAATACTATAACAACAAACTATTTTACAATATTTTTATAAACTATTATTTTTGCCAGCTTTTTACTAGTTCTCATCTAGGCCCACCAATAACATCACTTTTTTTATTTACCAATAATCATTCACTATATCAGCAATTTGTAAAAGTTTTTGTAAAAAAAAAAAAAAAAAGTATTTCTAGCATTTTCCAAAAACAAAAACAAGCAAATTAATGTTGCATAGATTTCGAATAAAGACAATAAATATATATATATATATATATATATATATATATATATATATTGAAGTTAATTATAGAAGGATAGTAGCAAAGAGAGGACAAAAGTGGAAATGATTTTTTTTTCCTTTTTTAAAGCCTAGAACTCAATGTAAATGTGGCAAAATTGTATTTTGTTCTCCCATTTTCTTTCCAAATTAGAGAGATTGGTTTTTGGTGAGCCCCATTAAAAATTCTTCTACTTTTCTCTCCTTACCAAATAATCTTGAAACTTATTCTCTCTTCTTTTCTATCCTTCCTATTTTATCTCCAACCAAAAGCATTCTTAGGGATTGAGTTTAAACTGTGGAAGCAACGTATTCGTAAATATTTTTAATCATCTCAAAAAAGAAAAAAGAAAAAAAGGTTGAGCTAGCTATATGAAACAAGATTATCAGTAAATTTCTTCTATTAGGGTAAAAAAAAAAAAAGTAAAAAAAGAAATTCATTTTGAAAATGGGTCCCACAGTTGCATCTCTCTCTCCAATTGGTACGTGCTTTCCAGTTTCAAGCTATCCGGCAACAAATGACTAAAATTGCAACACTACTGTAGATCCCACTAATATCTCTGACAAACAACGGACCGTTCCTTTTTCCAAAAGGCTTCAATATGGACCAATTCCTCCAAGTGCCCTTTAGGATTAGGATATTCTTTAAAATATTGAATGATAATTAATTTAAAATGGCGTAATATTATGTTTTTCTCTATATTTCTGAAACAACAAATCTTTACCTTGAGTTTAACTCTTTTTTCATTGCCAAACTAAATGGAAAACTTCCTTTCTCCTGGAGTTATGGGCTTGTAAAAGAAATGCGATACAAAGCGTAATGTACCCTATTGTCATTGCCTCAATCATCTTTATTTTATAAACTTGGAAGGTAAGAAAATATGTATGATCAAGCATGCCAATATAACACATATATAATAACAGTTTTGCAAATAATCTTAGGGTGAAAATAAATTTATACCCATCAAATTTGTGGTCTCTTTTAAATCATTTCATTGACTATCAAAACTTATAATTTATATTCACAAAATGTTACAACAATGAAAAGAGTTTGAATTTATTAAAAATGAGATGTAAAACTCATATTTTACATTATTCAATAAGAGACTGTTACATCAGTATTTTACTTAAAATTCAATACATCCTACAACATTTAATAATATCTTCATAAACTCTTAATTTTGTTGGATTTATATATGAATATTAGAATTGATTGAGTGTAATTGTACTTATTCTTAAATATGTGATAAAATGATGTGACATGTTGGAATTAGAAGGGTAAAATATGAGTTTTGCACTACATCCTTACAAAATTTAATCTCCAAATGAAAAAAAAAAAATATATATATATATATATATATATATATATATATTTTCTATCAACACCTTGGAATCATGCTGTTAATTAATCCATCCATAAACAATGTCATTTTGGATTAAAAAAATGACATCAATTTTAGATAGGTTAATAGCGAAATTGTGACTTACCGTGATAGAAAGAACACATTAATATTATTTAAATAGTTGGAAGTATAAGAAATTTAAGGGACAGATTTAGAAAGATCAAGAGAAATAGGTCATCTCTTGTATTGGTTAGCATGCAACCAATTGCATGCAAGTGCTACGCACAGAAAAAATAAACAAATGGCCATAAGCGTAGCAAGTTACCAGTTTTATAAAATTTAAAATATGTGGTTCAAGCCAATGGTTTTTAGGTTAAATGACATTTGATTTAATATTTCCAAATTGAGATTTTTTTTTTTTTTTTTTTTTTCATTCAAATCCCCCTCCCACTTAAAATTTATATCAATAGCATTGATATTATTTATATAATTGAATGTCTCATGGTAAGGTATAAAATTATTGAGTTCTTGGAGGTTTTTTTTAAAATGCTTTTTTACTGCTTCTTCACTAGACTTTATTTTATTTTTGTGCATATTAGAAAGAGTCAACATTTTCACAAATAAAAACCCATTGAGAGAGAGAGAGAGAGAGAGAGAGAGAGAGAGAGAGAGAGAGATGGCTGATTCTGGCGAAAAAGATGGCTGAAATTACTTAGAAGAAGGGTAAAAATTTAATTTACACTATGGCCAATTTATAGGGTGTAATCATAAAGTTTAAACTTATATTAAAACAAAAATTATCACATAAAATGATTTAAAAATTTGTAGAGAAACAAAATAAAATAATATGTGTCCAAGTAGCAAGAAAATAATCGTGAGGTTAAAAAATTCAAAAAACAATTATACATAAAATTAGAATAAATGTAGGAAAATATCGCATTAAAAAAAAATGCAAATGTCCAATTAGAATATTCAAATTGGTAATAAAATTTATTTTTTAAATATTCAATATATAGTGCATAGCAAATTTTATTAAATTTGATCTAATCTTATAGGATAGAAAAAGATTTATTTAAAACTTATAATGTTAAATAGTTTAAATGTGGAATTCAATTAAAAACCTTCCACTATACTTTTCAAGCAAATAAATACATATAAATGTGTGCATAGATTTACATATATAATTGCATTCTATATATAAATATATGTGTGAATGTGTCTATATATATATATATATATATATATATATATATATATATATATATATATATATATAATTTTCTTTTGTTTTCATATTATATTTGGGTCCTTTGAGTAGAAGTTGTTGACTCTTATAATGAGGTTAATGTATTAAAGAATTTTAAATTAGTGTAATATTTTCTTTTAAAACAAAGATAGAATAAAAAATGGCAATTGAATAATGCTTCCATAACATGATTGGTATAATATTCAAAGGAGGAAAAGAAGTATGGACCTTTTTCTATTTTATATTTTTTTTCATTAACCCCACTCTTTCTTATAAGGTATAACCCACCATCCCCTATATGAAAAAAGGTGAACTCGAAGAAATAAACTTTAGAGTTGAAGTAATAATTAATTACCTAAAATAATTATTGTTTTTTATATGTTTTTATCAACATATTTAAAATTTATATGTTTGTAAATATGTTTGAATTATTATTTTTAATTAAAATACTAAACTATTGGCGTAAAGACGCAGTAACTTCTAGAGAGAATATGATGAACTAAGACAAATTGTCTCTAGTCACAATATGCATGTATAATCTCTTTGCATCAAGTTGCATAATTTGTGACGACCTTTAAAATAATCCTTATATATGTCTAGGGTTGTGAGAAAAGAAACCCTACACAAATACTCATGGATATGCATGAAATCAGATCTAGAAATTCTAATTTCGTAATCCTCGACAGATATAGCTTCTGTTAAGCTTCTATTGAGCTTCAATATTAATCCTTGATAGATATGATTCTATTGAGACATCTGTTGAGTTTTAATAAATATAACTTCTTTACTTGTTTCTTGGTTAGACTTGCATGATTTCAATACTAAACTTGAACACTTATTTCTTGAAGTATTAAACTCATCATAGATCTAACCAATTACAAATAAAATGTATTTTGTCAAAGGATTAACCAATTTATATCACATATGTTTCTAACACTTTCCACATATGTCCTAACATTTTAGAAAGGTTTTATTTTTTAATTATCTTTCTCAATTCAAATTCAAATAATACTCACTCTTTCAAATGATAAGGCTCATAAAAAAAAGTTGTCTAGTTGTATTAAAATGAATAAAAAAAAAATTAAAACTAAAAGTTTAATATGCTATAAAATTATTATATTTTAAAAATGAATAATTCTTATTGAAAGTAGTTCACATTTAATATAAAACTAACAAAATTCTTGATTATTACAATGAGTGATAAATACTCGCACCAAAATTAAGTAATTGATTATTTGACATGTGATACAAAATTAGACATTTAGACTTCAATTTTAGTGGGCTCAGTTAGTTCATTTGGTAAAGTCTCCGATGGTTGAATAAAAGGTTCGGGGTTCAATCTCCACCTATACTATTGTTCGCCTCTTCTTAGCACTGGACCTCGACACCTTCACTGAGTCATTGCTGGAGCCTAGAGAAGATGTTGAAGCAGCCTTTATGGATTTGGGTTGGTTTTTTGGACGTTAATACTTGATTTGGAATGAGTTTTTGTTTGTTTGTTTGTTTGGGTATCTTGATGCGTTTTTATTAGATTCCTAAGTAGTTGAGTTCACCCCCTAAGAAAATCTTATTGTATATTATGAGAATCTTATTTTTTTACCAGCTAATTTTGTTTAGGTTCCAAATCATAATTCTTGTGTGAAGAAATTTTTTTGGGGGTTTTCTTTGTATTTTAATTCCAGTACTGCTCTGCTATGAATTTTCTTTTGATAGGATTTATTTAGTTAGTATTAAACTCCTATCAATTATTAAAATGTATGTTCTTCAAATATTTGAATTGGTTGCTCTTTACTTAGAATGTACATAAACGTGAAAATACTTAAATTAAGTATTAATGTTTCCTAAAAAAAAGGGTTGAGAGCAATAAAAGGATTTAGTAGATTTTTTTTTTCTTTTTTTGGTTGAGAAGAATGATTTAGTAGTAAATGAATAGTCATTTTTAATAAAATATCTTTATAAGTCTTTTAGTTTTAAGAAGATATGATGTGTCATCATGATATGTTTGACAAAAAATGGACATATGTCATCGTTGTGTGCATCCTTTGATTTGATGATCTAACTTTTATAATATAAATATATATATATATATATATATATATATATATATATAATAGATCGATAGACATTTTTCCTCCTCATTTTCTCCAAATTTTTGGGAGATAAAGTTTTGGTGGACTTGGTGGCAAATACTTAGACACATACCTTTCCTCACCATTTTCTTTTGCGAACCAAACGGATGAAAATTTCTTTTTTGCTCGACTTATGCAATAAATCCAACCTTCACCCTCCACCTCACTCTTATAATTTGTCTTTTTATTTTTGTTTGTAGTTTTGTTTTGTTTGTTGTTTTTTCCTTCCTTTTTTTTTTCCTTGATGGATTTCCTTGTATCGATTTCTTCTTTATATAGTTCAAAACATAATTATCTGTGTATTATGCCGATGCACATATTAATTAAAAGTCAGAACTAAAAGAAATTTCAATAATGTAATTAAAATTCAATTATAAAATAGATAATAAAAATGAAATAATAAAAATCACTTCAAGTTACATGGTGAAAAGCAGTGTAAGACCATATGTTATTAAAACAAAGAATTAAAATATATTATAAAATAATTCAAAACAAAAATGATATTAATCCATTTAAATTTCATGAAACTTTTTGATAATTGGATGTCAATCTGAGTAATATATATTTTTAATAGATAATAAAGTTTCATTGGAAATTAATTTTTTTTTATATACATATAATGAGTCACATGATATAATTATGTTGTACAACTTATAATACTTGTAGGGTCCCGTTTTGGGAGGCTCCTTTCACTGTAGATGTGAGCAAACCCAAACCCAACAGGCCCAATACAATGAATTTGGTAGAGAAACGGGCTTGAGAACTGGGCCTTTGTGAGAACGCCTTCAACAGTCGGGCGGGATCGTTGGGTAACTGGATCGTCAACAGCGTGGCGGGGGGAAAGGTCAAAGCTCGTCATTGGTCCTCGGCCGAGAATGATTTCTTCTTCTCCTCTCCTGACACTCCACCAATAGAACTTCCTGGCCTCTTCCGAATCCTCCTGCTCTTCGTGAAATCTCCCTGGTTATATATCCTTCTGTTCTCTTCATCTTGGCCGTCCATCTGTCGATTGCGCAGGTCGCCACTTGAGTGTCTATCCCATCCAGCGCTTCCCTCAACTTGCTGTGAGTGGTAGTGGTTAGTATGGCACTGTTCAGGGGTCATTCCCTCATTAATGCGGCTCGATTGCCAGCTACGGGCATTCAATGCGGAGGTGACAGGCTCTCCTACAATTGTCCTTTCACCCTGCTCCTATAGCTGCCCTTCTACGCTAGTCCCTTTGTTTGGGGATGATGGAGAGGGCAGTGGTGGATGACGTACTGCCCTTTCTTCTCAGGGCATCAGTACGCCGAGGACATGATGCTCCTCGGCGATTTCTCTTAGTAGCTTTGGGCCTTCCTTAATCATTCTCGAACGTTTTCCTCCTCGGCTGGGCCCTTGGGCTTATCATTTGAAATGGGCCGGGGTACCCAGGTCCTTTGACCCCACAATACTTATATTGAGTCAATTATAGTATTGATATGATGCGTAAGAGATCCCACTTTTATTATTAAACCAAAAAAACAATAGTAGATCACTAAAAATAATTTTTTTTTGTTGAAATTTAATTTTTAGAAATTCTTGGTAAAAGAATTTTAATCAGAATAATATTTTTGAAACTTTAGCAATAGAATTTTAAAATAATTATGTGATTCACTTTAATTTACTTATAGGGATCACATGACATAAGAGATATAAGGGAAATAAATAAATAGGTGAGGGCATCCGCGTGCATGGTGCAATCACAGTGCATAGGACACAATATT
Source organism: Quercus wislizeni (assembly GCA_023055345.1). Taxonomy (NCBI): domain Eukaryota; kingdom Viridiplantae; phylum Streptophyta; class Magnoliopsida; order Fagales; family Fagaceae; genus Quercus; species Quercus wislizeni. The sequence goes on from JALGQJ010000061.1 coordinate 175,576, forward strand.
AATTATATAGTATATATATGATATATTTTGGAGATTAACTTATAATATATGTAATTTTATTGTAAATGTTTTAGTGACAATAAGTAAATGACTAATTATTATATAATTTTACAACCCTTATATAGTGTATCATCAGTCTTATAATTTTACATGGAATGGTTTTTTTTTTAGATAGATTTTAGTTATATAACTTATGATTTTATATATATATATATATATATATATATATATATATATATATATATATATAAAAAAACAAAAATAGGAGAAAATAAGAAAATAAGTATTTCAATCTAAAGGAAAGAATACAACATAAAAGAACAAACAGAGACCTTTGAAAAATGATAAATATTCTTTTGAAAACTAAATCCCTCTTTTGAGATGATATATGTTATTTTTAAAGATATTTGTATTGGTTAAGTATTATTACGTACACACTATCTTTATGATATATATAACAATCCCAACCTAAATTGTGTATCCTTACATTTACAAGTATGCATCACTTATAAAATAAAAAGCTCATATATACTGTTAACTCTCAACGTCTCCTTTAGAAATAATAAGAAGTGTAAGTTCAATTATAAATTAAAGCTGTTGGCGCTATATTTTATTATAATATAAAGAGAGAGAAAAAAAGAAAAAGAAAAAAAGGTTTGTGAGGATGTAACATAGATTGTGATGTCTGAACAAAATGATGAGCCATGGCCAAAAGACCTTATCCTTAATTAACTATATAATTGAATATATGGGTTGCTTCTGTAGTTCGTTCTTCTTTCCCTTTCTTTCTCTCTCTTGGACTTGGTCTTGGGGTGAGGTTGACGTTTTCTTTTTTCTTAGTCGGCAAGTTTTGATTTAAAAATTTCCATGGAGATCGAAGGATGGGTCAAACACATGCAGATCGAGATCCATAATGACTAAACTTTGTTTTATATTTTTGGTCCAATAATTTTTAACTTTTGGACTGAATTCGACACGATCATTTGCACTTTAGATTGTTGCCCTTATTTGTAATGCCCAACCTTATTTGCAAAATCGAGCACTCATAGTTGGCGAAGTTAAGTTTTGTCTCGATGGACACCCCACAAAGCTCCATCAATCCGTCATAATTTCATATAACAAACAATTCTTTTTATATGGGGGAATCCCTTCACAAAAAATGATGATTCACAAGTAAAACAAATATGGTTTTAATGAACAGAAGTTTAGTGCCTTTGATATTAAAACCTGCACCATTGTTCTGAGCCTTCTGACGTAAAAAATTCATTGTCAAATTCTGCTCCGATGATTGTTCCAATTTATCATTGAAATGGAATACTTCGATATCAGTTGATTTCAGCATACTGTTCAAGGTTATTATTATTATTATTATTATTATACACATACTAACCATGACACACTTGTTTCACACATGCGATAAGACTTTTTATTTTTTTTGGGTTTACACGTTTTACTCATGACAATTTTATTTTATTTTTTATTTTAAGAAAAAGTTGTGTTAGTACTTGACTACTAATATGAGAGAGAAATGTGGAAGTGGAAAAAAAACAATTTAGTGGTAATAGAAAATAGTATGTTTGTGGAAAAAAAAAAGTTTTATTTCAATTTTTTTTTTTTCAATAAGTTGTGATAGCTAAAGTGAGAGAAAAATGTGGAGGTGGGAGAAAAAACTGTTTTTTTTTTTTTTTTAAATTTAGCTAAAAATTAGGAATATATATATATATATATAGCTACAAAATCGGTTGTAGCCTAAAGTTACAACCTTACTAAATATCTTTTTATTAAAGGTGAATTTTGACAAATCTACCATCAAGTTACATCTTCTTCTTATATCTTCTATGTTTACAAAATTTCTAGAAAATTAAAAATTAATAATTATGTCATCAATAAATTATTTAAATTGCAAGTTTTTGTAGTTTAAAATAATGCATAAAATATAAGCTTATAGATGATATAGTAAATGATATTTGATTGACACAAAATTTAACATATGTATTAAGAACATAAAGAACATACAATTCAACAGTTAGATTTTCAAAATATATAATAATATTTATTTTATTGAGTAAGGTTGTAGGCTTAGGCTACTACTAATTTTGTAGCTATACTTTGTCCATCTTTATAACATATAATATTATACCATATTATTTATGAATTCAAAATCAAATACTGCACATTCTTAATAACGTATAACGTGTCAAATATGATAAAGTAAATGAAAAAAAAAAATGTCATGTATGGGTAAAGCAAATGAAAAAACAAATTCTTAATTGAAAAAAAAAAATCATAGGTGAGTTAAGTAATGAAAAAAGTTGAGTAAAATGAGTTCAAAAAAAAAAAAAAAAAATTTGTTCACATTCGAATCGAAATCTTCATACCGATTAGAATTTAGTAGAATGGAACAAAAGGGGTCAGAATTTAGGCTGTGGTAGAATAGGGGGTCAGGGGTGTTTCGCATCTATAAACTAACGTGAGCGATTTTTTCTAACCGGAACAGAATGAAATTGACAACAACGTACAAAATATGAATCACGCATGCTAGCATTACACATTCTATCATTCATTATAAATTTCAATTTCCTTTTTAATCATAGGACAAACTACAATTTTGTCATAGTCATGTTAGTATGTTTATTTTTTTTTTACAGACATTGAGATTGTAAAAATACTGTAATTTGTGGTAAGGAGAATGAAGTGTCACCTCATTTTAGACACAGTTGAGAATAATGATGTGGCAATTCTACCTGAGCGCGAGAAGATTGTTTACTAGAAACAACTAACCAAGTCAATTCTCTCCGCATACAAGTATATTCATGTCAACCTAATCCATTGGCATCCAAGATAATATTCACAAGATAAAGTATAAATCAGGAAGGCAAGTTAGGTTGGATAACTTAGTTAATATCTCAGAGGAATTGATCTGTTGAACAAGCATAAATAGGGAGACAGTTGTCAAAATAGGTATGAAAAAGTAATCCTTAAACTACACTTTCTAGTCCTCCTAAAAGCCTGTGGATTGACCTAGGCATCGGAGACTTCTCCGCTAGCCAAACTCCCATATATCTCTACTATTTTTATCCCCCCTTTCAGTAGGTATTGGGGTAGGGTTGGATAGTTGATAAACTGTATCATCAGTTTGTATTACAAACAATTGTGTGTGAGTATAAAACAAGCAATGGGTGGCCAGTTAGTATTACATAAATTAGGGGGGAAAAAGAACATTACAAGAAATACAGTCTATTGTAGCACTCCAAAAGCTCCACTAAAACCAATATATCTCATATATAGGGACTCTTTAAAAAAAAGGCCGTAATATGTGACATATAGTGGCAGTTTTTGAAACCTGCCACAATGACTTAAATTTTTAGTTGTGGAAGATGAAAATTTACCATCTTGATTAGCAGGCCACCAATTACACGTATTAGGCTGATATCTTGATGGCATGGGTTTAGTACATTTTCAGTTTTCTTAATTTCAAAATAAGTGATCCACAGTAGTTTGTCATTACTGATAAGAATGACACAAATATTCTATTGTATGTCATGATAATGATAAGGTGTAAAATTTATGCTTTCTATGGTGCTTTCTTCCCTCTACGAGAGATATCACCAAAGGAAAAAGTTAATAACTGTTTTAAGGGTATTAGTTTAGAAAATACTTTTAAAAACTTTTTATGAAAAAAGAAAGTAACTTATTTTTTAATAGATTTTTATATTTTCCATAAAAGTAATATCAATTTTTTTTTTTTAAATAGTCTACTAATAAATGCTCTAAGTTACTCATTATCCAACCCTATCATGAATTACATGCTCTGATATCATTGAAAGCTAGTACGTGGCACCCTCACTGCATTTCATCAGCAGTGGAAAGTGAAAATAGTTAAATTAAACCCATGAAACTTGTTTTGGAAGGTGAACAAGGTGATGGGAAGCTAAACAAGCTGAAGTAGCTTTGGATCTTGAAAATTTTAACCAAATAGATGAATCACCTATTTAGATAATTTTGATCAAAATTGACATACCGTATCTTCATCTCTCAAATTAAAGATGGTGAGACAGCAGTTTTGGAAATCGTCAAGGCCTCGTCCTAAACAACCCACTTATGTGATCTCTCTAAGTCCTACAAATCCTTATGGGAATGGGGAATGTCGTTTGTTTCTTGAATTGAACCTGGCTGAATGGTTTCACCAAGCCAAATCAGTGAGACTTGTTAATGCAACAACTACATTAGTTTTCATCCAAAAAAAAAAAAAAACCTCAGCGAACAGTCATGTACTTTAAGGCACACAAGGTTAGCTAAGTTAAATAATTACTGTAACTAATAAATAATAAATATATAGTACAGTACTACAGGGGTTTGATTCCATTAATTTCTGAGCACAAGAATCTTCGCCGTAAACATGGACCTGCATTTAAGGAAACCTTAAGAAACCCAAAAAGTTTACGATTTGCTTGCCCCATATTTTATTCAGAGAGCACGTGCTCTTTTCTCCTAAAGCATTGGTAACATCAACAGCCCATTTGTGCCGTACGAGATTGGATGGACTATCCCCTAGTTGAATTATAATCTAAACATATTTTTCTAATTTAGTTTCATAGCAGAAATTTTATTTTATAAGAAATGAAACACACTGCCTATAAGTCTAAAACGGAACAGTAAATGAGTTAGCCTGACCAATTAGAGAGCACTTCCACCACAAAAGTTCAAAACCACTAAACCTTTAATGGAGTACAATATGCTCCCTCTCATAGTCCTAATAGTAACATTGCTATGTTTCACCGAGTGTGTCATTGCAGCAAAGCTTTGCGAGGACTGTGGTCACACTCTAGTGCCATATCCACTTAGCACCGGACCTAACTGTGGTGACCAATCCTATAAGGTTCAGTGCAAAGCAGGCACACTTTGGTTCAATGCACTCAATGGATCATCCTACGTGATTACATACATCAATCCTCAGATCCAAAGGCTAATTCTCCGACCACCCGGCTTAGCCAAGAACACATGCATGGCAGCCGATCTTTGGAGCCATGGAATACAGCTAGACAATAACCTCCCATTCAACATCACTAGCAGCAACACAGTCATGCTTATGAACTGTTCCACTGAAATGCTTCAATTTTCAATGAATTGCTCATCAGCTAGCATTTGCCATAACTACATTAGAGGTACTGCGGCCGTGGCAGCCGCCTGTGGATTCTCGCCAGTGCTATGCTGTTGGTTTCAGACAGGTGGGTCTTTCAGCGAGTATAGGATAAGAATTCGACAGGAACGGTGCTCAGCCTATGAAAGTTTTGTAAATTTGGATACTTCTTTGCCTGTGAATGAATGGCCACAGCCAGGATTGGAGATAGAGTGGGCATTGCCACATGAGCCAGCCTGCAAAATGCCGGTCGATTGTAGAGATTTGGCGAATTCGGAATGTTTATTTAATTCGGCCAGTGTTGGACGGTGCTTATGCAAGGCTGGGTTTCAATGGGACCCCATCAATGGAGTTTGCAAAAGTGAGTTGCACTGTTACATTGACTTCTTAATTTCTTATTTTCTTATTACTACTATCATAGTAATTATTTTTGGTGGTATAATTGTTAATTTTGGAATGGAGATCTTTGACCATAAATGATCTTCTTTGATAATCTGACACTTATATTATTTTTCACCATGTAATGCGTGCATTATATTATAGTTTTCTAGCTTCTTGCAGCTACCAACCACAGAATGCCATGTAAAAACCTAGATTTGTGAGTAAATTTATGGCACAAACGTGATTTGGAGATGCACGATGCTAACCTGGCCATGTGCTTAGAGTCGTAGAAGCCATTGATTCCCTAGTATTCTTGTTTAGTACGATGTTGGAAACACAACTGAAGGTCATGTTAAAGGTTTCTTGGAAAAGGAACTGGGATTCATCAATTAAGTAAGAAAAGTGATACGTTTTCACAATACTTTTACACAAAATCTTAGTTGGTAGATTGTTATAGGTTTTTAATTTGAATTCACCACTGAAATTACTTTCTTTGCCTACTAGTAACAACGAGTAATAACCTGTCACGTAAGATTTGTTATGAAAACGTTGTGAACATAATATTTTTCATTAAGAAATTACAATAGTTAATTATCAAGTATTGCTATATAACACGAAAACTTCTTGGGGGTAATTTTGTGCAAAGTCACACTCGATTTCATTCTCTTTCCTTTTTCCTTTTTTCACAAAATTTAGAAAGGAACTTTAGTCTTCCACCATAACCATTGCGATCACTCCCCAAATGTGTGCTTTTTCCCAAACATAATACAATTGGAAATACTAATGCTCTGTTTAGTACGTAAGTTCAAACACATGTTTTCAGCTTTTAAACAACATTACACGTATTTTTATATACTTTTTCACTCACACGCATTTTCAAAAAAACTGAAAATTATTGTTTAAATACACGTACCAAACGGACCCTAAATTATCAAACATTTCAGGTCGTCTTTATCATTACTCCCAAATACTTTGCACCTAGAATAATTGATCTCTCAAAAGCCAATACAAATTGGTAGCAATCAAATCTTTTTTGAAATCTGCGATGCACAATCAAAGACAGTTTTTTCAAGTATTTCCATAAAGAAGCTTGTGGTCTTTTGAATCTTTGATTATGTTGCCCTCTTGCTTTTGGCAGACGTGAAATGTCAACATGGAAAAGGTTGCCATGGTAGAGAGAGCCCAACTCCACTCATTGAAGGTATGTACAAATTCTCATAGAAACTCTCTCTCTGTTTGCATTCAACTTTTTTTTTTTTTTGGTTGAAATTTTACATTTGTTTATTTATTGAAAGTTCGTTAAGATATAGTTATACTTTAAGAATTTAAAATTTTAAAAAGTATAAAACAATAAGCTATAAAGTAAAAGAAAATGCAAATGTAGACTTTATAGTTGCTGCATTTTCTTGTACGTACGGTAGGACTCAACTTTGTGATCATTATATATTTTGTAGGCTTAATGTTTTCTGGAGGTGCAATGCTATTCGGAGTCTTAATTTCCGCTATAGTGTACAAGCATCGACAGTGCATTAGGAGAAAAGCCCAATCAAGTCTAAGCAAGGTGCAGAGAGACATGTTGAGTGCCAACAACAGTTGTGGCAAATCAGCCAGGATCTTCACTAGCAAAGAAATAACAAGAGCAACCAACAACTTCTCCAAACACAAACTGCTTGGCTCCGGTGGGTTTGGCGAGGTCTTCAAAGGCATTCTTGACGATGGAACCCCCATAGCCGTCAAGCGTGCCAAGCCTGGAAACACAAAGGGTATTGATCAAATTCTCAATGAAGTACGAATTCTTTGCCAGGTCAATCATCGAAGCCTAGTCCGACTTCTGGGCTGTTGTGTTGAGCTTCATCAACCTCTTCTAATCTATGAGTACATTCCAAATGGAACCCTTTTTGATCATCTCCATGGGACTCATTCTAGCAAGCCAGTGCCACTCTCCTGGTACCGGCGGCTTACCATTGCTCACCAAATAGCTGAAGGGCTCGCATATCTCCACACTTACGCTATACCACGGATTTACCACAGGGATATAAAATCAAGCAACATTTTACTAGATGAAAAGGCTAATGCTAAAGTTTCAGACTTTGGGCTGTCAAGGCTGGATGTGAATGAAACAAGTCATATTACAACATGTGCTCAAGGAACTTTAGGTTATCTTGACCCCCAATACTATCTAAACTTCCAACTGACTGATAAGAGTGATGTTTATAGCTTTGGAGTTGTTTTGCTGGAGCTGTTGACTTCGAAGAAAGCTATTGATTTCAACAGAGAAGATGAAGATGTGAACTTGGTTGTTTTTATGAAGAAGATATTGAGAGAAGAGAAGCTCATGTATGCAATCGCTCCAATGCTTAAAGAAGGCGCTAAGAAGGTAGAATTGGAGACTATGAAGGCACTGGGATCTCTAGCAGCAGCGTGCTTGGATGAGCATAGGCAAAACCGGCCGTCAATGAAAGAAGTTGCTGATGAGATTGAGTACATTATTGGTATTGTTTGTAGTGAGGTTTCTGCTACTTATTAGGTGTATATTGGTACTTCTTTAATAACTTGTGAGTTGTGGCAAGAATTTTTGTAGCATTTTCCCTCTTTATAAATATGGTCTCGAAGTCAGTAGGACAATCTAAAGTTTCTAAGAAAAGTAAGCATGTATAAGAAACTGGAGAATTTGTAAGCACGTTTACACAAATGCAACGATAATATATGGGATCTAATGACAGACGAGCCGGTTCGTCTGTATCTTTTTAGTTGGAGAAGTATAGCATGCCGCATTTTGATTATCACTTGTGCATGAACAAATTAAAGTCTCATGTTTTACTAGAAAAGTAGAAATGTTTTACTTTATATTTTACCAATTTCAGTATTTCAAAACATCCGTCAAATATTGGAATACAATAATATTCTTAGAGGTCTAAGTTCACCATGCTTGGCTTTGATTACCACCAAAAAAAAAATGTGGTGTTCTTGAACAAAGACATGCATGCTTGGCTTTGATTACAAGAACTTTACACAAAGGAAAAAAAAATTCAGAAGCAAACATAAATAAAAGATGAATTGCTTATGATTTGAGGAGGATTTGCTTTTACACAAAAGGGAAAGAGTTGGACAATGGGGTTGACAACCCTTGAAGGTAAAAAAAAAAAAAAAAAAACAAACAAACAAACAAAGATGGGGTGTTACATGTTTGTGCAATGAAAATGTGTTTAAAAATAATAATGTTTATTACACACAAATTATTTTACACAGTTTACACATATCTTAAAAAGCAATTGAAATATTAATTTTACGAATGCAATTGCTTTTTGGGATAAAATCACGATTTCAGTTGTTTTTTGGAGTGTGTGTAAAACAACTGAATGTTAAAGATAGTGAATTTGACATCTTGTACTTCTCTTTAACTTATTTATTAAAATGTGATACAAAAATAAATAATTTAGCTTTTTTTTTTTAAAGTTGAGACGAAAAAAAAAAGGTAATAATTATATCCAAGCCTCTTTGTCTTTTGGCAATCCAAGATGTGTCTATCTACTTCTCTACGTTGATGATATTGTTATATACCACACGCAATGTTCAATCTGTTATTACTGCCCATATCTATCAACTCTCAACACATTTTGAGCTCAAGGTCTTAGGGCCCCTCCAGTATTTTTTGGGTCTTCAAGTTGATTACATGTCCCCTTGGTTATTGTTCATCAATGGAAATACATTCTCGAACTCTTGGCTAAATTTCACATGTCTAATTCAAAGCCTTGCTCCATCCCCCGTCTCCTCCTCCTCCTCTACTTTATGCATTTCCACTACTTCACCTCTCTTTGATCCTACTCAATCTCATAGTTTGGTTGGTTCTCTTCAATATGCCGCATTTACTAAACTTGACATTGCCTTTGTTGTCATATTGCCTTGTTGTCGTCAAGTTTCAACACTTTATACCAATTCATGCATACTCCCAATTAAAGAGCAATTATCATGAAGTAGATGTTATAAATTTATATTTTATTTTATTTATATGTACACTCTCCCAATTAAAGAAAAATTATTATAAAGTAGACGTTATAAGTTTATATTATATTTTATTTATATAATAGTCCCATACATACACTAGTTTCATTTTGTTTAAGATATCTAACTTTTTCTTTTTGATAGGTTAATATATCTAACCTTTTTTTTATTAGCTCTAATTCTAACAAGTGCTGTGGTTGACTATGATTTGAAACTTACCATATGAACTAATGTTCTATTAATTCTACCAACAAATTACATATGAATGCTTGCTTTGATAAATCATTAATTGTTTGAAGTCTACACCTTTTTTTTCTTGGATAATAAGTGGTAGTTGGTTTTAATTTTCACATTTTATTTAGTTAATAAGTGATGTGACAATTTCTCATTAAAACAAAATGGAGATTCCAGTTAAAAAAATACTTGAAGTAAACCAAACCCTTTTTTCTTTTAGTACTTCATTTATTGTTAAATTTACTAAGCATTAAACTCTATTGATTAAATAATCTCCTAGTGAATATATTTTAAATTTATTTAATTTTGAAATTCACATAAAAGCTATATTAAAAGATGTCTCTCGCCCAACTTAAAAAATTCACATACAAATAATGTAGATACAATGATTCTCATAAAATAGAGACCTATACATGTGCTTAATTCTGTGAAATACATATTTTATTAGAGAATCTAAGCTACTAGTCAGTATTCCAACAGAATTGAGCAGAAAACACAAACCAGTAGCAATAATTTTCAGAGATACAACGATCCTCAAAGGCTTGGATTTGCTAGAATGCTTAAATTTGTAAATAACCCAAGTACTCAAAACCTAAGGTAAAGAAAAATTAACGTATATCTGAATTATATTTATGCTCAATGACTTTTTTTTCATATCTAAATTTGTTTTTGTTATATTTTAAGAAGATTCTTAATCTAGTCTAACATATCATGTTTACTTTCATTTACCACTTAAGAAATCCTAAAGAGTTATGAATATAAGGAACCATATGTTTTAATTACAATTATTATATAAAAACTTCATAAAATAAACATAAATATATACAAATAAATTCTTCTAAATACACACACACACATCTTCTTCTCAACAAAAAAAAAAAAAAAAATATATATATATATATATATATATACATATACATGTATATTAGATAATGCCAATTATTATAAAACATTTTTTGAAAACACGTTAGACTTTCTTAGTGTCGAAAAATAATTTTTAATGTTTAGCATATTAGATCATGCTAATTATGGTAAAAAAATATATATATATATTTTGAGAAACGGTAAAAAAAATTTTGTAACAGGGATTTTGCTAGGTGCAATTCTATATAAGGAGGATGATTTCTCAGAATTAAAACAAAACTGGTTGTAGAACTTACTTCTTAGTGTGGGATTGCAAGGGGGGGTTTGCCAGGTGCAGTTCTGTTTATGGAGGATGATTTCTTAGAATTAAATCAAAACTGGTTGCAAAACTTGCTTCTTAGAGTGGGGTTGCAGGTGGGGCTTGGACCTGTGATACTTGGGAAGAAAATTCTCCCTCGGTGTGGGAATCTTAATAATTCCTCCTTAATCAATCATTGAGAACACTCCAACTCACATAGATGATCTTTGATCAATTTATATGGGCTATTTTTTGCTATAGGCTATTTAATTTCAAGCATCATAAATGTTGTTCTTTCTAACATAAAACTTATTTAATAGCCTGTCAGGTCTTTATTTAATTTTGAAATTCACATAAAAGCCATATTAGAACATGGCTCTCACTCAACTTAAAATATTCACATACAAACAATGTCAATACAATTATTCTCATAAAACACAGACTTGTTCCTACGCTTAGTTTTGTTGAAATAAAAATTATATTAGAGAATCTAAGCCACTGGTCAGTATTCCAGCAGAATTAAGCAGAAAACACAAACCAATAGCAATAATTCTCAGAGATATGTGATTCTCAAAGGCTTGGATATGCTAGAATGCTTAAATTTGTAAATAACCCAAATATTCAAAACCAAAGGTAAAGAAAAATTAAAGTATACCTGAATTATATTTGTGCTCAATGACTTTTTCTTTTCTTTTTTTCATATCTAAATTTGTTGCTATCATATTTTAGGAAAAAATGCAAAACTGACCTTCTAATTTTCACATTTTTTCATTTCAGTCCTCTAACTTTCAATTTTGTCAATTCAGTCCTCTAACTTTCAATTTTTATCAATTCAAGACTTCGTTACAAATCTGTTACTATTGCCATTACTAGTGCCAAAACGATGCAGTTTTGCATGTTGTTGTTGTTGTTGTTGTTTTTCTTTTCTTTTCTTTTTTTTCTTTTTTTTTTTAATTCGGAATTAAAAGAAAAATATGGAAAAAAAAAAAAAAAAAAACCTTTAAGGGGAATTACAACGTCGTTCCCCTTCCTTGAATCAAAAAAAAAAATAAGGATTCAAGAATCAAATCCCTAGCTTTAAGTCCGAGAGAGAGAGAGAGAGAGAGAGAGAGAGAGAGAGAGAGAGAGAGAGAGAGAGAGAGAGAGAGAGAGAGAGAGAGAGAGAGAGAGAGAGAGAGAGAGAGAGAGCGACTGAGTTCACTAGCGGCGAGAAACCTCGCCACCCTACTCGCCATAAACATTGTAACACACTGGATGTCCTTCTTTGTCATATCCATGCATGAACACCACTTTATCCCACTCATCCCCAAGGTCCTCGCCCACAAGTGCATCAATCCCGAACTGTTTCCTCCATTTGATTATGTTCTTGATCATCAACAATGAATCTCTCACCTTGAAATCCCTGGCTCGTAAGAACTTGAGAAGAATCACATCGCTACTGTCATCTTTAAGAAGAGGAATACCCCAGATGGATATTTCTCCTTCTTGTTCTTCTACTTTGTTTTCCTCCACTTGGCCTTCCTGCTTTTGAGTGAACTGTTTAGTGTCCAGAGCTTCCTCGACGATTTGCCTCAGTTCTTGTAAAGCCTTTCGCTCGGAATCTAAGATATCAAGTAACAGGTTGCTTTGTTCTTTGAAAGAAACATAGAAAGTTTAGAAAGTTGTCCTTTTTTCTTTTCTCTTTTTCCAGATTTTTCTTTTAATTCTGAATTATATAAAATAAAATAAAAATGCAAAACGGCGTCGTTTTGGCAGCAATAACAAATTTGTATCGGAGCCTTGAATTGACAAAAATTGAAAGTTAAAGGACTGAATTGACAAAACTGAAAGTTAGAAAACTGAAAGTTAGAAAACTGAAATGAAAAAATGTGAAAGTTAGAGGGTCACTTTTGCATTTTTGCTTATATTTTAAGAAGATTCTTAATCTACTCTAACATATCACGTTTACTTTTATTTACCACTTAAGAAATTCTAAATAGTTATTAATGTAAGGGACAATCTGTTTTAATAACAATTATTATATAAAAACTTCATAAACATAAACATAAACATAAATATATACATAAATATAAAAAATGGCAACCCAAAATATAAAACTCTCGATCTAGGGGGTGTGATATTAGCTATTGAGTTATTACTTTGAGAAATAATATTCTCAGCCTCTCATTTCTCACAATGACAAAGGAATTGAAGCACAAAAAATGTAATACAATCAATAAGAAAATTTATTAAAAAGACATCTAACAACTATAATAACTTAACAAACTCAAAGTAGAATGAGATTTAAGCCCATGGTTTTAATCCAAGGCCCTAATGCCTCACCTTTAAAAACATAAGAGACATATTATACTTTATTTTAATATTGATATTAATAAAGTGGGTTGAATTTCCAACACCCATAGGAAAAGAAGATTTAAATTCTTTGTTGGTTTGTAGAATTTTATGGTTAGTGAATCTGTAAAACTAGAAAGAAGAATAAACCACAATTTACACCATTGGGATGTAATTTCAATTTGTATATTTTGAGAAAGTAACAAATAAATTTTTTTTTTCATAAATAATTGAAATTTAAAAATTGTTTGCACAAAACATTGGAAGATTGACTTTCCAAATCATAATGCCGATAAACCTCTAAGATAGACAAAGGAAAAGAAATCTTCAAACTATTCTAAAACCCTAACTACATGTAATTAAATTATACAACTACAAAAAATTAAACAAATCCTCAAGTAATTCAACAAATATATGAAAAACATGGTTCAAAAGATAATGTGATCTAATTTAAGTTAAAAAAAATGGAAAGAAAAATGAATAAGGAATAACTTATGGACTACACAGTGACATCGTCAACAAGTGAGAGAGGGTCTTAAGTAGGTAGTGTGAGAGAGTGAGAGTTTGACAACATAAATTTGGGCATCAGTTAACCATTTTGGAGCAACATGAGGGGAATTGACAAACCAAAACTCTTTAAATATTAAAATTCTTATCTATCCTTCTTCAATTTTGCACTCTTTTTTTTTTTAATCCAAACTGAATAAATATCTACCAATATATAAAATCATTTGAAGAGTAAATAGAATGAAAGAGCATTACCTCCATCCTAGTGGCTGACCTTTCCATTCTGTGCAACTAATAAAAATGTAAGAGATGTATCATCAATTGTTTGATCGAGGGATAGAGAATGAAATTTTAAAAAATTGTTTGATTAAATGATAGACTGGATAGTATGTACCTATTTTAGAGTTGATTCCTCTCTTGCCAAGTCGCCATATTTGTTCCAAATCAGTAAACTTCATTCTAACTTTTCTTTAGAATAATGAAGTTAATATATGCAAAGTGAAAGTTGAAACCTTTATATATATATATATATATATATATATATATATGTATATATATATATATATATATATATATATATGTATATAGAAAAATTATTAGGTACTCCCGGAGTACCATAAATGCGTACTCCCTCCTCTCACATGAATGGTGGGTCCCACCATGAATTTAATTAGTAGGACCCACCATTTATGTGAGAGGAGGGAGCATGCATTTATGGTACTCCGGGAGTACACAATAATTTCCCTATATATATATATCTATACTACTACTTCCGTCCCATTTTTTTTATCCTGTTTGAAAAGTCAAACTTTTTAAGGGAACATCATTTATTGTCTTGTCTACTTTTTAAAAATGTATAAGTTTCCAAAACTATCCTTAAAAAAATTTATCAAAAAATTAAACTAGTAAATTAATAAGGGTATAATAGGAATATTAATAAATTAATGACTTTTATTTTTAGAAACAGGACAATATTTTGGGATATCTCAAAATGGAATAGAGGACAAAAAAAGTGGGATGAAGGGAGTACTATTTAAGGGGTTTCCCCTGTTTGGATTCCTCATTTTTTAGTTCAAAAATGTCCCTACACCTCTATGTTTAAGTAGAAACAAAACTAAAGAACATTCCGGTAAAAATGCAACTCTAACTCCCACTAAAACATTGCCCAAAAAATATGACTATTCTCCTGTAATTTTTCAAATTGCTTTATCCACTTATAAATTAGATTCTTTTTTCCAAAAAAAAAAAACTTGTAAATTAGATTCACAAAATAAAAACACAAGATTTTTTTTTTTTTTTGGGCTAAAAAAAAAATAGCCTCACCACACGCGCGTAGCACTTGTGATAAGGCTAGTACTACTATTTAAGGGTCTTTTCTTATTTAGATTCCTCAATTTTAATACTTAAAATACCCTCATTATACCCACTTACAAGTCTTCAACTAGAGGGATAAATATTTAAATTAAAACTCTTATACTTTAAAATTTACAAACTCACATACACTTTGTCAGTTTCTCCCATTCTTCTTTAGATTAAAGACATTCAGTTTATCTTTAGATTAAAGTCGTTCAGTTTAGTTCTACATCCTCTTCTTTCTTCTTCTTCTACTTTCAGATTTGGTTTCTAAACAGTTTTAACAGTCTTTGTTAAAGTCTTCAACGGCTTTTTAGGTTTTATCTTTTGCAAGTTTCTGTTTCTTTTGTTTTGTTTATCATTGACTTTCTTTTAGTTTATACCTGCCATAGCTGAAAAGTATTCAAGGGGTGTTTGACGGTTGCTTATTACCCGTTTGTGCTTTAACTGGTTGCTTTGCTTAAGAAAGTATATTGGTAAGGGCTCTTTTGATAGTTGCTTATTCCCCGTTTGTGCTTGAACTGGCTGCTTTGCTTGAGAAAGTATATTGGCAAGGGCTCTTTCTATTTATTTTTTCTAGAATCAAACACAAACCTTTTTTTTATAGAAATTTTCTTTTATATATATATATATATATATATATATATATTTTATAAGGGGATTACGCTACTTGGTAGTATATTGGTATTGGTGAAAATATGGCACTTGATTCTCATATTTGTGGGCACTTTTGTTCGTGGTGTTTCACCTTACTTCTTAAAATGGAACGAGTGGTTCTTGGTTTTGGGGACAGTTTGTTAGGGGTGTGTCTTTAATTTAAATTTGTTTTCTTTAAAAGTGATTTTATTTTTTTAATTTAACTTTGTTTGGTGTGTAAGTTGTAGAACTGGAACATGTTTTGAGTTTGTAATCCCTCAGAACACAAACTATTTTTTTCTTTTATATATTTTTTTTCAAGGATTTTTATTTTTATTTTTATAGGAACTGGATATAAGGCTTTTTCTTTGTTTTCCTTCATTTAACAAAAAATCACAAAAACGTTTTATTTACCATAAGCCATTCAAAGTCAAAGTGTAATTCAAAGTGTTTGTGGACAAAAAGAGTCATTCAAAACCATTGCTGATTATAATTTACTCTTTAAAAAATATATATTTAATATACTTGGTTTATTCAAAATTATGATAACCTTATATTTAACCCTAACTCTTTTATATCTCTTTGAGATTGACATATGCACAAATTTATTGGATTGCATTGAGGAGGCATTGGAATGGAATATTAGATAAGTTTAGGTGAGATTCAAACCTCACATGAAGTGGTTGTTATCTAAGAAATTGTTGTAATTTTTTTCTTTTTCTTTTTGGTAACAGAAACTATATTTATCATTTGTATGATTCTATGTGAAATTCAATTTACATTTTTTATTTATAATTATTAATTTACTACATTAAAAATAAATTACATACTTTTTCTCAGATTTAAAGGTAGTTGATAAATTTTAAATTTAAGCCATTTTTACTTTTGTTATGGATGTGTAGTAAGTGGCTAAATTTTAGGACTAAAAAACTAAATTTTTGGATTAAACAAAAATTGAAAACTGTGAACCTTTCCTTTAACACAAAATAAATAAATAAATATACAAAAAAACTGTGAGCCTTTTACCGTAAAAGAAAAGAAAAAAAAAAGATAGTTGCTAAATTTTAAATATAAACCCTTTTTAACTTTTTATTATGGATGTATACTACATTACTAAATTTTAAGATTAAAACACTACATTTTAGGATTATATTCAACTTGATAACTGTCATAAATAAATATAAAAGAACAACAACACCACCACCAAAAAAAAAACAACAACAACAACATGGATGCACATCTAAAGCCTTTCCTTAACAAAAAGAAAAAGAAAAACTAAAACCACAAAAATTTGAGTCTTTTACTGTAAAAGGAAAAAATGGGTAGTTGCTAAATTTAAATATAAGCTTTTTTTTTTTTTAACTTTTTGTTATGGATGTGTAGTACATGGCTAGATTTTAGGATTAAAACACTAAATTTTAGGATTAAATATAAATTATATTAATAGCATAATCAACTACACATATAACATCCTATTTCAAGTTCACTGCTAATTTAAAGATAGATAATTGCTTCTAAATTCCAAAGGGTAATTCAATTGTGTGACACAAACGAATTGAACAAACAATTACACAAAAATTAAACAATACCCATTTGGATATCTTCGTCTCTCCGCACTATTGTTTCCATTTTCAATCCTAGTGATTTAAAGACCCCTTCTTCTTGATATAATTTTTTTTTTTTTTTTAAATATCAAAACCATAGCTTTCCTAATACTCCTTTTAATTATGCCAGTATTATCTATTTGTCGAATTGTGAACCCTTTAGAATGTGTAGTAAGAAGCTAAATGTTAGGATTAAAGATAAGTAGACAACTCTCATAAGAAGGAATAGATATGGACTTTAACAAGCTTAATGTCGCTCTTTGGAGCTTATGTACTCAATTACTCAGCAAATGTGCACTGAGTAATTGATTGTGATAGACCTCTCTTTGTTGTCATATCCCAATATTGCTGGTTTAGTAAGAATTAGAGGAATGTACTATCCCAATATTGGTGGTTTAGTAAGAATTAGATTCACGTACTATGTCAAAATGACACAAATAAATCTTAATTATTAAATCGTTCTCATGTATTGATGTTGTATGAATCATGCTTACCTTGGCTTATGTTATAAGTATGCTCACCTATTCCATGTTTTAGATGTAGTAAATTATTTTACAATTTTACCTGATGTAAATCTTTCAATTTCCTACATTGATCCATCAACTTCTTCATAATAGGTTTTGCAAAGGTCATCACATGTATTTTGTAAGTAGTTTTATTGTTACAATTTCATTATGCATTTTCAATATATTCACTATTTATAAGATTTATCCAAAGAATCTTTTTTTTTTCCTTCCCCTTAAAGGTTAAGACTAAATTATAGCATCATCTTCCAATCAATAACAAGTTGATTACTATATAAACAAACTTGACAAAAATGGATAATAATTACGAAATACTAACATCTGAGCACACACATGAGTGTGTACTTAGAGACTTTTCTATTTTATGAATAAAGATTAATAATTTGTGTAAATTATAATTTTAGATTAATATATTTTCCAATCACAAAAAAAAAAAAAAAAAAAAAAAAAATCTAAGGGTGTGATGAGTATTATACGTTTACAAGTAAACTAATTTTTTTATCGCACCTCTAGGTACTTTTGTGGTTGGAAAAAATATATATATATATATATATATATATATTTCTCAATTTCTCTTTCAATTTAATAAAATGGACACGAAAAAATTATAATCAGATTTTTTATCCAAAGAAAAGTTTTAATCTAATTAGATATGTAGATAGAATCATAGAATAGATAGATGGATATTCGTATACCACTATTTCTATTGTCTATCTATAAAATAAAATAAACTCGTCTTTCCTTGAGCGACCTAGCACCCAATGACCATTAGCCAACTCGGATATGTGACGCAGACTCCACGCTATTTCTTATTCCTCAAAAATTAAACTGAGTTTAGAGTTTTAGACAGTTACTTTAGACCTCGGAAGCTTCTAATTTCTAAAAATTCGTCAAGAGAGTCCTATATCAAAAGAAACCTTTGTCAGTCTCAGCAGAACGTTGATCATCAGCTCTCTCTTTGTGAGTTTTAGTATTTTCTCCCTTAACTTCGTTTTGATCTACCTTTGATTGTAAATTGGGAATCTTTTATTTTATCCAAAACATTCTGGGAATCTACAAATTGTCACTGCTATATAAATTGTATGTTCTGAAATACATTTTGATTCAAATTTGTTCTGTCTGCGCATAAATTTGTGAACTTTTTTGTCTGGAAAAAAAAATTTGATGAATTGGGTGCTTATTATTGTTGCTATTCTATCGTATGTTGTTTCCTGTACAAATAACTAAGAGTTAAAGTTTTGATGTTTTGCACATTTGAGGAAATCAGCAATGGCTGGAAATTTGCGTCCTTAATTCAGCTGAAGCATACATATAGGTTTTCCTTATTATCGCTATCAGAATAATGGTTAAATGATTAAATTCATAGTTAGTTTATATCAATCACAACTAGTCTATTACTTGGAAGATTTCCCTCTAAGAAAAACACTGACTTGCACCTGCATTTGGTGACCATGTCAAGATTGAAGATCCATTTAAATTTGTTCACAATTTTAAATTAAGGGATGTTGGTTTGAGTTTATCAACTATACGTTAACGGAAGAGCTAATAAGAACAAGGTTTTATTTGATATTGACAGCCGTTTTTTAAGCTTTTTTTTTTTTTTTCCTTACATATTATGTACATTTGGCATGAGCTACTTGCTGAGTCTGAGGGTTTAACAATACAGGAAAAGAAGGATTTAGGCTGTCACCATGAAAGCACTAATTCTTGTTGGAGGGTTTGGAACAAGGTTGAGGCCTTTGACCCTCAGTGCACCAAAGCCGTTGGTTGAATTTGCCAACAAACCCATGATACTGCATCAGGTCTGTCTTTGCAGCATGCCCTTCTTTCTTGAAATAATTTGTGCTGTTGTCTTTTGACACTTCACTGGGTTTTCTCTTCCCTCCCATTTTCTTGTTACAGTTTTTCCATGGCGTTGTGCTAGATCCAGCATAAGACCCCTCTACCCCCTCTCTTTTTTTTCTTTATTCTTTTTTTTTCCTTTTCTTTCTTTTTATGGATTGGCATCAAATGTGAGGCTTTATCTCTGACTTGCTTTAATTTCAAAGTATAATTTGAATTAAATTTTATTTATTAGTTCATCTATCTGAGTTTGTCATAATGAAACCAAGTGGATTTTTAACATAAATTATTCTCTTGCTCCAAAAAGAGGAAACCAAGTTAATAGTTGTATGAATCTTTCCAACCTATTAGATTTTTTCCATCATATGAAATTGACAAGCTGGCTGATCAGTATAGTCCCTATTTTAACCATGGGCTAAATAATTTGTAACCAGATTGAAGCTCTCAAAGCTATTGGAGTGACTGAAGTGGTTTTGGCCATCAATTACCAACCAGAGGTAAAATCACTCCATTTTTTTATTAATAAAGCTTCATTTATATTTTATTTTGTCATTGTTGCTGCCAAATTTTGAAATGTCCATAAGTAAGTAATTCCTTTTACTCCTTCTGCAGCTTATGCTGAATTTCTTAAAAGAATTTGAGAAAAAGCTTGAAATCAAGATCACCTGCTCACAGGAGACTGAGCCCCTTGGTACAGCAGGTCCTTTAGCTCTAGCAAGGGATAAATTGATAGATGGCTCTGGCAAGCCTTTCTTTGTCCTTAACAGTGATGTTATAAATGAGTACCCACTAAAAGAAATGATTGAATTCCACAAAAGTCATGGTGGGGAAGCTTCAATTATGGTTACCAAGGTAATTATGTTCAATTATTAGTTTATATCTGGATAATAAGCCCTTTGTCTGTACTGAAAGAGAAATCTCTTGTTTATTTTAGGTGGATGAGCCGTCAAAATATGGTGTGGTGGTTACAGAAGAAACAACCGGGAAAGTAGAAAAATTTGTAGAGAAACCAAAAATATTTGTGGGCAACAAGATCAATGCTGGAATCTACCTGTTGAACCCCTCTGTTCTTGATCGGATTGAATTGCGGCCCACTTCAATTGAAAAGGAGGTGTTTCCTAAGATTGCAGCAGAGAAAAAGCTCTATGCTATGCTCTTACCTGGGTTTTGGATGGACATTGGACAGCCAAAAGATTACATTACAGGCCTAAGACTGTACCTGGATTCGTTGCAGAAAAAATCCTCACCAAAATTGGCCAAGGGGTCTCACATTTTAGGAAATGTCCTTATAGATGAGACTGCTGTAATCGGGGATGGTTGTCTTATTGGACCTGATGTAGCCATTGGTCCAGGATGTGTAATTGAGCCAGGGGTTAGGCTCTCACGCTGTACTTTAATGCGTGGAGTTCGAATCAAGAAGCATGCTTGCATCTCCAGTAGTATCATTGGATGGCATTCCACTGTTGGGAGGTGGGCTCGAGTAGAGAACATGACAATCTTAGGAGAAGATGTTCATGTAGGTGATGAAGTTTACAGCAATGGGGGCGTTGTCCTGCCTCATAAGGAAATTAAATCTAGCATTTTGAAACCAGAGATTGTTATGTGAGAATTAATGTGAGATATGGTTCAGGTATCTACTATGTTTAGTATATTAACTTGATTTTGAAAGAGTTTTTAACTTTTTTTTAAATATTCCTTGCTTTCTCTTTTTTCCATCATCAGTTGTTAGTGCAAAGTCCTGCTTTAAACTAACAGCTGCCATTAGTTGTTTGTACTGACTGTATATCTTGTGTGAGTAAAATATAAATTTAATGGGGATGCTTTCATGGAACAGAGATAAGAGGCCATTGAAGGAGCATACTATGGCCACATACACACACTCACACACAAAGAATGTATACTTAATCTTGTAGCTATGAGTTTTCTAGTTTCTCTTAGCTATCATTTGTGTTAGTATTCAACAGAATAGAATATCTTAACTTCCTTTTAAGCATTTTATGATCTGCTAAATATTAATTTGTTTCTTTTCTAAACATCATTAATGTCTTTGTCAAAATGTTTTCCTGTTTTGGGTTCGTTGGAGTTCACCTAGACCTTAGGATTGGTGGAAGTTCAATTGCACTTAGCAAGGATTTCAGTTTGCTAGCATGTCTAGAGTTCTGTGTTGACTTTCAAAGTCTAGGCTTGTAGGCTGCTAGGAAAGACTTTAACCACAAAGTCTGCAAACAGTTGACCATATCTTTAGGATGACATCTAGATTGTTCGTAGAACTTGTTGTATATAATCAAATTATAAATAGCCCTCTATTAATCTAACAGGATGATGGTGGCAGGTCAATGCTAAACTTCACTATGGAGTTCCTTAAATCCTATCCATCCATTTTGAAATTAGTAAATGGATTTTGCCAATGGATCAATAATTTACATAGATACTTAAATCGATAGCAGTTTACTGTGCACACCCAAAACCCATTTCCCCAATCTGCTTTCGATTCACACCCATCAGCGACTTAAGTCGGCCAAAGCAGGGCAAGGTGAAATCCCAGTGAGAGAGGGCAGAGGCTGAGGCAAAACATAGCAAGACGAAAGTTCTGGTGAGATACAACAGTGGCTGAAAGCCAAGATGGTATGTTTTCTAAGTGTAAGCTGTTGGAATTTTTTTCTGGTAGCAGATCTTGACTGCTGAGAAGCATTTGGGACTTGACAATGAGAATGATAAAGACTATTATGAAGAGGAGAATGTTGCATATGAGACAGGGACATAAAGCTACCACTTGGAAGTCCAACTTGACCTCCGCAACGTTGTTTTTATCATTCTCATCCATGGTCTAGGGAGTATTGTTGGGTAGCAGTATAGTGGTTGTGGTGGTAATGGTGTGACCTTTAAGGTTGGGTATGGTGGAATGGAGCAGAGAGAGGGTATTAAAGAGTAAGCAAGAGAGACTTTGTGACACCAGAGTGTTGCAAGCCCGGCCCAAATGTTTTTCTTGAAGCCCATAATTGCAACCCATTATTTTGAACGTTTTTTCCCCTCCAATAGTATCATTAATGAGTTATAGTTTCTAAAGAAGTCATATTGTCTTTAATTGGTAATTCCTAGGGAATTATTAGACTTTATGTTTTAGTTCTCCTAGATAGACAAGTCTTTTATTGTGTTTTTAGTTTCTATGAGTCAAGTCTGACTTTGGTCTTGCAAATTTAATGTTTTAATTTGAATTGCTAATTTCGTTCTCTCATGCTTAGAGGGTTGTTCTAAGATCTATATAAGCCTTTTGGCTGGATTTAATAAGATTAGTGTATTTTCAGATTATATAGCTTTTGTAATTCAAAATATGGATTTCTTCTTTTAAACTCTTATCCCATTGGTGGATTTCTTAGGTGGCGAGTTCGGGTTTTGTTTCTCTTTGGGTGGTGTTTCTGTATCCCATAGAGTGGTTAGTCATTTATCCCTTTTTATTATCTTAAGTATCTGATTCAATCCACCTTACCAAATTATATTCCAGCCATCCAACATTACCCATATTGGATCAGTTTGGGTATTCCCTTACAACCGGTACCACTTTGACTAATATAAGAAATCAAAAGCACCTTGATTGCTATTTGGAATTTTGGAACATTAAGGGGCTGTTTGGATTTTTTTTTGTCATCACTCATCACTTTTCACTCAATTTTCGTCACTCATCACTCATCACTTAAAATACCCTAATTTCCCCAACCCCACCCGTTTGGCACTCATCACTCAATTTTGCCATTACTTTTTGTTTCCAAAAAAAAAAAAGTTGAGTTTAATTATGAAAATGTCATTGGAAACTGAGTTTTGGAAACTGAAAACACCTAAAATATGTTTTTAATTTCCATAACTCATTACTCAAAAATTAGATAATTAAATGATGGAAACAAAAATCAAACACACTTCTCAGCTGTGGGTTCCACTATTTTTTAGTTATAGGAGATGGAAACAGAATTATGAGTGATGAAAACAACAAATCTAAACAGCCCCTAAGACTCTTTATGTGAATGAGATTTTATAACTATATCTTCGGGTTGATTCATGCAATGGAATATCTTTTTTATCAATGTTTGTCTACGTATGGTTAAATTTTTATGGTTGACAATTGGATTAGAGTATTTATAGTTTGAGTTGCATAAAATTGCTCCCTTTTTTCCTCAAAAGTCTTTAAAGGCAGCTGTGTTGGACTCCAATCTCAACATTTTAATTCAGAGCTTGTTCATTTTGATATTGTGAGTTGCCTAGTTGCCCTATTACGGCAGACCAAAGATGGGTTTCCAGGACCCTTCAGATAATGGCAGAATTGTCTCACCCACATTAATGTGAATAAAAAGCTTTGGATCTCATACTTCATAAGAACACTATAAATTTTTGGATTTGGGAAAATTGCTGCAGTTTCAGGTAATGGACGGTAACAAGCTTAGCATGAATAGTAGAGGAGGGCGGTTTAGTAATTCCAATTTTCGAGTATAAAAGGGTAGTTTTGCCATTTTACGATCTGAAGGTCACGTGCGAAGCATGCAATTGTTAAAGATTTTTTTGGTAGAAAGGGAAATGTATTAAAACTAAACAGTAAATACAGAACGTTCATAAAACATCCCAGTAGAGTCCAGACTAAGTAAAAGAGTGACATCCACCAGGGGGTCAAAGAAAACAACAAAATCTTGAGGGAGTAAGGCCCCCCTCCTAGCAAGCACGTCAGCACATTTATTTGCCTCATGATAACAATGGTGAATTTGGACTAAAGGAATCTCTCTCAGACTTGACTTACAGTCACTCACTAAGACATCTATGCTATTTTGATTATAATCTTCCTTTCGCAGCAAGTCCACAATAAGCTTGGCATCAAGCTCAAGAATCACAGCGGGGAGTTTAAGGGAAATGCATAACTTGATGCCATCTCTTAGCGCCCAAAGCTTCGTTGCAACACTAGTTGTGTGCCTAACAGCCCTCGCATAACCTCTAATCCATTCCCCTTTGTCATTACGGATTAGGCCTCCACCACCAGCTCGTCTGGGGTTTCCAAGCAACGAACCATCTGGATTAAGCTTGTACCAACTCATAGGAGGCTTGAGCCAGCTCACTCTAATTATCCGACGACTAATGGTTAGCTTTCCATTAATTTCGATATAAGCAAACTCATTTGCTTTAGCTAAGACTTATGCTTTAAGTCGCTCTGATTTCTTTCATTCCAAAACAAAACTCCATTCCAATGGCTCCATAAGGTCCATATTCCAAAACGAAATAATATACTCCAGGAGACATTTGAAGTGGCCATAGTTTTGGTGCTACAATAGTTTAGCCGAAGCCAGTCAGTGAGCTGCAAACTGAAGAATGAAACAGCAGGGAGCGGTGGAGATAATGCAATCCAAAGGTTCCGGGCAACTTGGCAATCTCTAAGCACATGTAGGATTGTTTCTGAACCTGAATTGCAAAGCCAACAAACGGTTGGGATATCCATTCCCCTGGCTGCAAGTAAGGAGCTTATTGGGATGCTTTTATGGTAGCATTGCCATAAATAGCACTTGATTTTGGGGATAGTTGGCACCCTCCAAATCCACTCTCCATCAAAATTATCATTACAATTACCTTCTGCCTCCACTCTAGCCAACTTGTAAGCTTCCGTCATTTCAAAATTACCACTTGGTGAAGAAGACCACGTGATGTGGTCAGAATTTTGGGCATAGAAAGAGACAGGGGTGGCTTTCATTTCCAACATCAACCTTTCGGGAAACACAAAAGAGCAGGAAATTAACCACCTCCTTCAATATCATACCTTCCTCCCCTCTGTTAAAAGGCCCTGCTATCAAGCTTGAAAGAGGCCCTTTGTCCAACCACTTATCAAACCAAAGAGATAATTGACTATTCTTGCTAACAATCCATTTCATACCTTTTTGAAAAATAGATTCACCTTTGTGGATAGCAGCCCAGATAGAAGAACAAGATCCTCTAATTCAGCTCGGATTAGATACTCTCCTTGGAGATCGATACTTTTGAGTAAGGACTCTGGCCCATAAGGAGCATGGTTCTGTTTGAAGGCGCCAGTTTAACTTGGCTAGGCTTGCGATTTTTTTTTCCCCTTACTGCTTGAATACCCAGCCCCCCCTCTTTCTTAGGCTTAGTAATCTTCTTCCAACTAACCAATTGGATTTTTTTCTTGCATTTTGAGGAGCCCCACAGAAAGTTACGGCTCAACCTGTCAATGCTAGTTAAAATTTTTACCGGAAGAGCTGCACATTGCATAGCATAATTTAGAATGGTACTAGTCACCGCTTGAGTAAGAACAAGTATTCCGGCAAAGGAAAGCAAATTAGATTTCCACCCTACTAGCCTACTCTGGACTCGGCAAACGAAAGCAATTGTTAAAGTTAACATCAAGATGAACACTCCATTTAGTTCAATATTAAAATTTCTGAGAAATGAATTATTTTTCAAAAAGAATTTTTTAGAGAACTATCTTTTTTTTCTTATATTTGGTAACAATGTTAAAATGAGTTGGAAAATTATTTTTTGACTTCTCTTATTTAGTTTGATATGAGACAGTTTATTTTCCAAAAAGTAAACAATTTTATTTCATGCCAAGCTAAATAAAAAAAGATAAGAGATAGTTTTTCTTCAACCTATTTTTTTTCTAATACTACTAAACAGAGGAAAACGTGAAAAACTATCTTTATGAAGAATGTGCTAAATTTATTGTATGGTGTAAATTGCTAGATTTATTATAATTTAAGTGATGATTGTAAGTTAATAGTTTGGGAATTATGGAGCAAAATGAAAATATCTCCATAGTTTACAGTAGATTTCTAAAATTAATAGTAAAAAATTATTAAAACTTTAATCATTCATTCATAATTTCATATATTAAAAATAGGAGAGGGTGCATCTGATACTTAGGAAATAAAAAATAAAAAATAAAAGTTGAATTGCATTAATTTCTACCTCCCTTGCATGTTAATTTATGATCCAGATTTGCATAAATCAATATAAAAGTTTAATTAGTAGTATATTTTTGTTTAAGTACAACATTTTCCTCCATACTAAATTAAATGATTTTCCTTTAACCTATTATATGGCTGTTCATAAGATCATTGAGACACGTAACTCATTAAATGATTTAAACAAGTCTCATTTATGTCATCAAATAAAAAGTTGCCTTAAGTGACTATCTTGTAGCCAAATTCAGCTTGTTTATTCTGTAACAGCAAATGAAATTTGGAACAAAGAAACATATTGTTTGAGAGGCAAGGTGTTGATGTTTATGTTCTCTCCCTTGATCCATAAAATCCATGTTTCTTACTAGGATCATGCAGTGGGTGTCAATAATATTGGAAGACCTCAGGTTCCTATTTTTGGAGGGAGTGTAGGAAAAGCCAATGCTGCTTCCTTAGTTACAGATAATGTTGGTGCAACTTGGCCTAAAGGAAAGGCGGTAGCAACAATAGCAAGATATCAAATCATATAATAGGAGATGTGTGAAGGCTAATATTGTATCTACTGAAATGGCTCCTTCTGTGCTTTTAGCAATGAAATCAACCAATGAACCTTTCTAGGCGCCTTAGTTAAGAGACCTGAGTGCTTGTAAGTGACATTCAGCATTTGGTGGCATCTGCACAATGTGCACATCCTCATCAATTTGCGTTTGCATGGGTAGAAGGAAGCTCAACTTAATGGTGCACTAGCTGGGCTAAAATTCATGAGTTTAAAGGCCATAAATAACAAAGAGTAAAAACAATATTTAGGAGATGTAATTGAAGGATTTTTCATAATGATTCTTAACAAATATTAACATGGTGTTTATATATTATCATAACTTATAAAATTCTGGGGTTTGAATGGTAAAATAAAAAATATTTTGTTTAAATTTTTGTAAGGAACAAGCTTTGGATATTTCTTTAAGAGCTTGTCTACAAAATAAAATAAAATAAACTCTTTAAAACTAACCCTGAAAAATAGATTAAGAGACTTGTTGATGATAATTTAACACTTATCTCACTAAATCAATAAAAGAGTGATCTGTGATGGGTTGGAATCGGGTCTCAAAACGAAAGTTTGCGCTGTGAACTTGTGATTGGATGAAACTCATAAGGGTTTCACTTGCAAACAGGCGTGCATGTTATGTTCGCAAATTTAAGTACCCATTAGATGACCGAATGAGGTTAACGAAAGTTTGCGCTGTGAACTTGTGATTGGATGAAACTCATAAGGGTTTCACTTGCAAACAGGCGTGCATGTTATGTTCGCAAATTTAAGCACCCATTAGATGACCGAATGAGGTTACTTTAAGAAGTAGAGCTCTAATTCTTAAGTTTTAATAGTAGAGTTTTTGCAAGAAAGAGTTTTGACTAAAAAGCTAGTTAAGGTTTTGAATGTTTGGCCATTAGGTTTCAAGAATAAGAACAAGTCGAGTGGAAAGAAAATTTATAACTTTTTATAATATATATATATTTTAAATGGAAATAAAATTTGAACCCAATACTGGATTAAGAACATGAGGGTTAAAGCCCTCTACTCCATGTAACTAAAAAAGGTGGATCCTGAAAATCACCAATAGATTGGGCATGCTGGAGAAACAACATCATTTACAAGTGAAATAAAAGATTGTGTATCGTGGACGTGTTATCTGCAGGGCTGGAGAGAATGAGCCATCTAAATTGAGGCTAATAAAATCCAAAACATCACATGAGATGATATGGCACTAAGAGCCCAGCTGATGAAAGCAAAAGCTATAGAGGTCTGGTACTTGCTGCAGGGAAGATGCCCTTGATCATTGCAGTAATGCAAGTCTCTTGAATACAGAACTATAATCCCAGCTGATGAGCATGCAGCTGCAAGTGATAGAATAGCGGTCACCTGCAAATTTTGAATTATTACATGTTATGCCCACTGTTACTTATATTGACAAGACAAAGTGGGAAAGTAGCCGTTTTGATTCCCAACTGAATTCAGCTCCTAAACAAAGCAGAAATAATAGCCAACTCAGAACCAAAGTTGAGAGACCAGAGAGGCCTCTAAAAAATTTCAAAAGCAAGCGCATGTGTGTTGGGGATGGGGGGAGATTAGGGGTGTGTTTCTATAAAAAAATATACGCATATACATGGTGCTCTAAAGCTTTTGGTCTCCCCCTACACATAAGGCTCAATAAATCTGATTCCAGGAAAGTTCAAGAAATAAAACTTGTAGAGACACAGAGCTCATGCGCAGATTGAGGATGAGAAACTCTATTCGAACTCAACAATATCTCATGTAACAACATATTATAAGATCACTGCATGTCAAGGCAAGCGCCTCTCAATAAAAATTTTACCTAATAACAAGTTGATAGGAGAGACCATACCATCCCATGTGACCATCTCTGTTAGACTTGCATGGCATTGGAAAGCAGCAAACAAAATTTCTTTTAAACATCGCTTATTTGACATATAATAGGCAGCCAAATATGACAATAATATGAAGACTGACCCACCAATTGTTCATTAATTTGTCGGTCTAAACTGATAAGGCTAACACAGTGTCTTAGGAAATGTTTTTGTGGCCCTTAAAAATGATTAACAAGTCCATTGGGCAGCATTGGCCACAATCATGACCAAAATGAATATAAAAATTAGCAACATATGATATGTGATGACAGCAAGTATCTAGCAAACACATGTATATGAAGCATCGGATTTATGTGACAATGCTCATGCATATTTTATAGCAAGAAAAAATGTTTTCAAGAATTTAAGGGACAAGTTGAATACCCAATCGCCTACAACAAACAGGCTCACTAGGATTGGATTTTGAAGGTCTCTCTTTCTTGTCAAAGCATAAACATCAAGACATGCAAGTCCAAAACTCCACAGCACTTGAAGCCCCATTGATGCAATCAAATAGCTGAGCGAAAGCACATATATCATCGTTAAAAGTGTGAAACAGAACGGTTGCTAAAGTATCTTAGTAAACTTTAAAACCCCCACCACCCCGCAAAAAAAAGGGAGCATAATCTTTTACCCTATATATGGATGGTGGGAGAGGACAGGGCAAGCTCGCCAGAATATACTAAAATTAGTGTACTCCAGTCACCCTTCCCCTCTCCTTTAAGGAATGCAAATGAGAATTAAAATTTGAACGAGAATTAAGTAGAAAATACCATATTCACAGGTTTAACGTGCCTGGATACACTGCATGACTGTCTGTAATGCATGCAGGGATTGCATAGACATCACTTACTGCAGCAGTTGCACTAGATATAAACACTAACTTGTGAACCTAGACACTACATCTCTCTCAGAAAAAGGTGTAATAGATCTACTCTGATTAATTATAAATGAGTATTTTACATTCAAAATGTAGCCACCTAATAAGACCCTTCCAACATAACCTAAGTATAGTGAGGACCATAATTTTTTTTTTTTAAAAAAAAAGAAGGAAATTTTCACAATTATTACTCTGGCATTCACACATAGCCAAAACTTAAATGTGCAAGTATTAATAAGCTATTAAAGAAATTAAGTAGGGATGCCAATGAGGCAGGGCAGGGTCAGATTAAGGGGCAGGGAAAACTCGCATGGGGAGTGAGCAGGGCAAGTCAGGTTCAGGGCAGGTTGGAGGTATTTTCCATCCCTAACTAGTTGGCTGCGACATTAATAAGGTAGAGATGAAAGAAACGGGGGAGGCACAAACATGCAGTGCTAAAAGAAAGAAAACGTGTATTTTAGGGGATGGTAATAGAATATGTTCAAAATAAATAAATAATAAATAGGTTATGTATAAAAAAATATTCTTTTATACACACAACCACACACACACAATTACACATTCGGGGAAGGAAAAACCCATATGGGAAAAAGCAGAGCGATGCAGAAAATTTTTGCCATCCCTAAACTTAGGGCACTTGATTCCATTTAGCATTCGGACAATTTTGCATTTGAAATATCTTTGTCGTAACAAGCTCATACCATAACAACCTGACACTGATAGAAAGTAATCTTGGCTAGAACAAGGCTTTTTTTTTTTTTTTGGGAGGGGGGGGGTACTCAGATGGTGGAAGAGATGAGATTCGAACCACATACATGGGACACCAAAAAGGATGCCATAACTACTGGACTATGAACCCCACGAAGCCCATTTTGCTAATTTCTATGAACCTTAATCTGTCAAACATACAGTGAACTATCATAAATAGGAAATACACACTTGAAGTTGGATTTCTACTCTAGAAAGCACAGATATGGACATGGGTACGATACGGTGACATGAACAATTTCTGAAAAATTATAACATAAAACAGCTGGTATGACACAGGTACAGCACCCTAAATGAAATGTCCATACTTCCTAGTTTCAACTTCACTATATTTACCCCCCCCACTCCCCACTGGACTATCACTTGAACCCCACGAAGCCCATTTTGCTAATTTCTATGAACCTTAATCTGTCAAACATACAGTGAACTATCATAAATAGGAAATACACACTTGAAGTTGGATTTCTACTCTAGAAAGCACGGATATGGACATGGGTACGTTACGGTGATATGAACAATTTCTGAAAAATTATTACATAAAACAGCTGGTATGACACAGGTATAGCACCCTAAATGAAATGTCCATACTTCCTAGTTTCAACTTCACTATATTTATCCGCCCCATCCCCCACCCCACCACCAAAAAAAAAATCCTTCACTATATTTATGACTCTCTGGAGCCTACTAAGGAAAGGGTACAATGACAATGAACTCAGATACCAAGTTAGGTGTGCAATGCTATCACATCACCAGAAGTTCCATACTTATTAGGAATCAACAACTCTACATTGACATCATAATGAGCAATTCTCCTAGGATTAATTTCATTTGCCACATCATGTGTCGCTAAAATCAGCAAACCCAGGATTACACGTTTACTACTTTCTTCCTGTTTTGAACATTGTCATTAATTTCACATATCAAAAGGAATTACTGAAACAAATTCAAACTTACACTCTGAATGGAACTATTGAAATAAACACAACCATTTTCTTATTTTAAAAAAAAAATACCCATCTTTCTTTTTTCCCTATTTGATAAATAAAATTGATCATCCAACACAATGGTAAGCTAAAAAAACAAAAATAACCCAAAAAACAAAGAGAGAATAAGGAAATACCAGTAAGCAGTGAAGCTAGAAAATCCAAGGGAAGTGACCATAACACCAATTGCCGCAGCTGCAAATCCACATTGCCCCAACCTCAACGCTAACCCACTCACCGAACCTGGTCTCCCTATCAACTTCTTCATTTCTCTCTCTCTCTCTCCCTCTCTCTCTGGGCCTTCTTCTTTTTTAAGCAAATTGGCCTTAATTGGAAACCAACCCTAAATTTCAACAAACCCTTGCATTAACTGAAAGCCCAGTATTTAAATTTCAGTGGCATACCCATAATTTGAAATTTCAGGGGCTTCAAAATTTTTAAAGGAATTGCATGTGATTGTGATTTTTTTTTTTTTTTGGGGAAGATCTAGGTTTTTTTTTTTTTTGGATTCGAAACGACAAATGAGTGAAACGTGAGAGGACACTCGAGAGAGAGAGAGAGAGAGAGAGAGAAAGGTTTAATGAAATCTTCCTTATAAAAACAAAAACCTATGATGTATTAAAAATGATTCTGTTTTTCTTTATGGGATTAAGAAATGAAACCCTATGTTATTATGCATAATCTGCTCCGTATCTTCTTCTTTTTTTGGCTTTCAATTTTATAATGTACTGCATGATTCTGTTTTTGGCGTATCTTTAAAAAAAAAAATGATTCAATGTTATTAAATTTTTTTTATTCTGATTTTTTAATTGCTAGAATGAGTGTAGCTCTAGAATTGGCTGGTAGGGCTGACTAATAGTCCTACGTGGATGACCTTTTTCTTTTTTACCTTTTTTTTTTTTTTTTTTTAAATGTAATTAAATTTCTTCACTTTTGGCTGCGGTGCAATGGAGTTCTTTTTAGGTGCTGAAAAGACTACCGTATGTAAGGTGGGTATTGGACCTTGTCCAATCAATCCTAAGAAATTCGAAGTTTTTTGAACCCAACATCAATCTTAAGACTTGCAAAGTCCAAGTTTAGGGAAGGCAATTTTTCATCACCTTGACCCACCCCATTCCTGCCTTGTAAGGGGTACAGGATGGGGGGTGGCGCTTGTATCCAGTGGTCAGTTTTACTGGACACGTTGCGATATAGATATGTGTCTAAGATTGGACACGTATTTATATCCTAACGTGTTCAGTGACCAAATATAGGGTAAAAAGTGGTGCTTATGCCCAATGGCCAGTTTCACTAGACATGTTGCGATGTAGACACATGTCCAAGATTGGATATGTGTCTATATCCCAACGTGTCAAGTGGAACTTGTCACTAAACACAAGTTGTTCCCTAAGGTGGGGATGGAGCAAGATTTTTTCCTGCACCTTGGGACGAGGTGAGGATGAGACCCCAACCTACTCTATTAGTGTTAAAGACTTGGTATGTATTACTAAATATGCATGAATATTAAGATTTTATGTTTTATTGTGATTTGTCTTATTAAACACTTCAAATAATATTATTTAGTCTTTACCAAAAATTACTTTGATTAAAATAATAAATTTAATTGAAATTTCAAAGATATTTATTTTAATGAAAAAAGTTTTATATTTAGAAAAATTGTAATAGGTGTGGAGTATGACATTTTAACATAAAATAAAGTTTTGCAGGGATGACGGGGCCACATGAAAATGGGGCAAGGCAGTTTACCCCGCCATGCAGGACAGAGGTAAAAACCTTATCCTTCAGACCTTCGGCCCTATCCTGTCTCATTGTCATCCCTATCCAAGTTAGCTATGGGTTTGCTTGTCCATCTAGCATTCCATATTTGTGTAGAAGGTATTTTGGGGTAGCAACACATCATAATATAGTACAATCTCATACATATAATAAACATTTCTTATTGGATGGCGTTACTTTAGTGTTTATTTGGAGGAGCTGCATCTTTTGGATAGAACATATCTACTCATCTAAAGGGTGTGTGAGTGTTTATAAACAGGACTTTTCATTTGGTTTTGGAATTTGGACACATTATTTTTATCTTAAACAAAAGCTTTTGAGGTGGCTTCCATTGATGCTTGGTTTGAGGTTGTTGTGGGCTACTCAAGAAGACGCAAGCTTTGTATTCATTTGTAAAGCCTATAGTTTCTCTTGCTGTCTGATTCGGTGGGTTGCAATGCTTTTCAAGAGCCCACTTGTTCAACCACGCTTTAATATATATAAAAGGGTAAGACTTAGGTATAGTACTTAGATACTGTTCCTTAAGTTCTTCTCTTAAAATTCTATCATGTGGTTTTTTTCTTGTGGATGAAAGTGTATTTTTTAAGTTAAGTAGCCATATAGCAGAATCTTAAGAGGGGGACCTAAAGAATAGCACCTAAAATACTATACATAAATTTTTTCCTATATAAAAATGTTTTACCAACTCAAGGACTAACATTTTGTGTATCTTGTATATACGTTATCTTTCTCATAAAATATGGGTATCATAATTTTATAATATCCATGTATTATAAGAAAGATTATGATATGTTGGATGCATAAAATAATTATTGTTATCTATATTTATTATATCAATGATGGTTCATTCTACCGTACCCCAAAAAAGGGAGGTACGAAACCCACCTAAATCTAAACTATTAATTTAATATTGTTTTGTTCTTGACCATTTATTAATTCAACCATGCTCTTATATAAAAATGTTCTACCAACTCAGGGACCAACATTTTGTGTATCTTGAATATACGTTATCTTTCTCGTAAAATATGGGTATCATAATTATATAACATCCATGTATTATAAGAAAAATTATGATAAGTTGGATGCATAAAATAATTATTGTTATATATATTTATTATATTAATGATGGTTCATTCTACCGTACCCTAAAAAAGGGAGGTATAATACCCACCTAAATCTGAAGTATTAATTTAATATTGTTTTGTTCTTGACCATTTATTAATTCAACCATGCTCTTATATAAAAATGTTCTACCAACTCAAAGACCAACATTTTGTGTATCCTTTGAATATACGTTATCTTTCTTATAAAATATAAGTATCATAATTATATAACATCCACGTATTATAAGAAAGATTATGATATGTTGGATACATAAAATAATTATTGTTATCTATATTTATTATATCAATGATGGTTCATTCTACCGTACCCCCCAAAAAGGGAGGTATGGTATCTACCTAAATCTAAACTATTAATATAGAGAAATGATAAGTTCACAACATTTTCATAATATTTTTACAACAAATTCTAAGTGGCAAGTTGTTACTGGTTGTTATTATTGGGGCAAAAAAGTAATCTTAGTATTAGATTCAAATTTGAACCAATAACTACTAACCACCTATGATTTGTTGTGAAAATATTGTAAATGTAGCACTCCACATTAATTAATATTGTTGTGATCTTCACCATTTATATAATTTTAAAAGATATTGGTTAAACTTAACCCAAAAAAAAAAAAAAAAAAAGATATTGGTTACCGGTTAAGTAGGTTATATATATAAACCAAAAAAAAATCAGACACGCTTTTCTCTCTTGCGTTTACGGTTCCACGATCTGTCTCATCTTCTTCCAGGTTTTGCTCTCTAGCTTCTTCTCTTCCAATCCAGCTGCAAGAACCAAACAGCTGCTAATTAAACAAAACCATACCCACAAGAGAAGAAAAAGAGTTACAAATTTCAATCCAACTCGGCGGCACACCCACAACCTCAAATCGGCGGCGCTTCTTCTCTCTCAATCAAACTCGGCAACGCCACCCACAATCGTCAGGTTCTCTCTCTACATAGGATTAACGCTGATATGGGTTTATAATATTTCTCTAAACTTTGTGGGTTTATGCTATTGTTGTTTTGTTTGAGTTTCGGTTCTTATATATGTGACAATTTAATCTTTACACTTTTGAGTTTGGGGATGTTCAGAGGATTTTTTTATAAAATAACTATAAAATCCAAACAATATCATTAGTTAGGAAAGGTTTCAAACATATTTCCTATCTAACAATTCGAGTCTAAAATGGTCGATTTCTGGGTTATAAATCGAGTTCGATGAACTCGACTTTGTTATTTTACCAGTATTTGTGTTGAAAAAGTATACAAGGAAAAACGAGTTCATTGAACTCGTCTTCCATACATGGAAAACGAGTTCATTGAACTCGTCTTCGATACATGGAAAAAGAGTTCAACGAACTCGTCTTCCATACATGAAAAAAGAGTTCAATGAACTCGTTTTCCTTGTATACTTTTTTTTCACAACGAACACAACGAACATGATCTGATCAAGTGCGCCATCGCTAACACGATCTGATCTTGACGCAGCCATCAAGTGCAGACGCAGCCCGATCTGATCAAGCAACCCACTGAGCATGATCTGATTAGAAAACGAGTTCAATGAACTCGTTTTCCTTGTATACTTTTTTTCACAATGAACAGACGCAGCCAACCTGCACTAGACATGATCTGATCAAGTGCAGACACAGCCCGAGCAACCTGCTGAGGATCTGATAAGAAAACGAGTTCAATGGACTCGTTTTCCATACATAGAAAACGAGTTCAATGGACTCGTTTTTCATACATGGAAACCGAGTTCATTGAACACGTTTTCCATGTATGGAAAACGAGTCCATTGAACTTGATTTCTGTGTTTTGTCCCACGTCAGTTCTCTCGTAAATCGAGTCCAGTAGACTCGAATTATTATAAATGAAATTAGTTTCAAACCATGTCTAACTTATAATATAGTATGGGTTTTGTGCTTATTTTTTAAAAAAAAACCATGTTCAGACTTGAAACTTGAGTGAGACGTGAGAACCCTTATCCATAAGTTGGGATGAGATTAGATTTGGTTGGGAGTGTGGGGAGGACACGATACTATGAACCTATGGACTTAGGAGATTTTTTTTTTTTTTTTCAGCCACCTTGGCAGTAAGAACACCAATTTCACCATCAATTATAGATTTATAGTTTTAGTTAATTAGTCACTTTTGATAAAGAACACCAATTTCATCAATTTCTGATAATGTCACCCCCCATATCTCTGCAAATATTTAGCCAGGAAAAAAAAAAAGTTTCTTCAGTGCCCTAAAGCATTCAATAAACAGAATTTAAAAATAAAGTTAGAGGAAGTTTCTTTGGATGGCTTAGGCATGGCAATGAAGAATTAGAATTGCCACAATTATAAGAGTCATTTGGTAGTGCTTCTTTGGCACTTAAAGCACTTCAAAGGGTCAAAAGGAGTGTGAACCGATGATTTGAGAAAAACGATGTCTCAAGTCACTATAGAATGGACAAATTTATTCATGCAACCATTCCATGTACTTAAAATGTGCGACTGTGGAGTTGATTTAATGAATAGGATTTCCCCATTGCATCACTAGCTTGTAATCCTGTCATTTCAGCAATTTTTACATTCCATCCATTGATGAGACCGGCTGAATCAACCCCAAAAATTGGACTCGTTGCTGTTTCAATCAATCTGACCATTACACATGCCACTGAACTGAGTTCATCTATCCCCTGCCTCTCAGTATCATTCTGCTGAATGAGCTTCAATGCCTTAGAATCACTGTCCTCCATATCCTAAAATGAGTCTCTCATAATAAGCTGCAAAGAATGAATTGCATTAATTTCTGAAACCTCCCAAGGCAACCGTCTACTTTTTATTACTTCAAGAAAAGCATTAAAAGATGATCTTGGGATCATTTTTTTGCTCTTTTTTTTTTTACTCTGGAGAGGATGAAGCATGAACTATGGTCAATCAATCTGCAGTTATCCTTTTAAACTTTTTTTTTTTTTAATATCTTAGTATAAGCCAATGAAAATATGACAACAGTATCTACAACTATCATAACATTATAATCAGGAAGAGTTAAAAAGTTTGTTTCTGTTGATCAATGAGAAGTTCACGATTTACACTTTTTTTTTCTCTCTAATTAGCAAAGAGATGAGTGGATGAAGCTTGTCTCTGTGTATATATATATATATATATATATTTTAACTCTATAACATGATTTATTGTTTTTGTATGTTTTTATCTATGCTCTCTGCATGTAGGAGTAGGAGTTTTCTTTTTAGATCTAAGTACTCTTAGAATTACTTGATAAATTCAAGATAAAGACCCCTGGTATATATGCTTTTTGCAGACAATAGTGTTTTTGGATGAAACTTCCCCAAGTTGCAAATTTGGAGGGAGGATTTAGAATCTAAATGTTTTAGGTTAAGCAAGTCTAAAATAGAGTACTTGGAGTTTAAGTTTAGTAAAAGGAGATTTAAAGATGGAGAGGTAAAACTCGTAGGGCAAGAAATACTTTAGAGTGAAAAAACATTTTTAGGATCTTTCAACCGTGAAATGTATTTACTTTTTAATGTATGTTATTGCTTACCTTGTTTTATTTCATGCTATATTGCGATAGGAGTACGGGGAAAGTGAAGAACATTGAAGAGCAAGATGCTCTCCAAGTAAGCCCCCCGAAAAGAACACTTGGATAATTTTTAATTTATTAGTAAGATTCACGCGATTCATTATATATTCACTTATTTTATTTTTCTTATTGTTATATTCAAACCCATCGTCTACCCCAAATACTATTCCTGGCAACCAGGTTTTGCTTTAGCCATCCCTAAATACCCTTCCTCTTGCCTATATAGTTAGTTGTTCATGTATTGGCTACATTAAATTATTTTTTTTCTTTACCGTGCAGAGTTCAAGTTCCCAGCCATCAAATTTGGTTCATTCCTTGTCATATCAGCATCTGCTATATTACCATTGGCAAGCACCCTTCCTCAATCCACAAATGGAGGTATGGTGGAAAGGATTTGGTCACATTATGATTATTTTAAATTATATCCTAAAGTCACTTACTTTGTTTCTCTTTTGACATAGTGTTTCAAAGTTCTCAATAGAATACTAAATTACTAATGTTGGTTATTCATTAGTACCTTACAGGTCCAAAACAATTTTCCATGCCAAAACAATCATCAATCAAGCTTTTGTATGAGCAACAAATCCAACTGATTGTTTTTTCTTTTAGGTTTGCATTATTAGTTTACTCTATCCGTATTCACATTATTTGGAAAATTTTTAATCTTTTTTCCTTTGCTTTATCAATTTATATGATTAAATTTGGTAATGGAGAGCTTCATTTAAACCAAATCTTAGTGCCTTATAAGTTTCTATGGCTTCTGAGCAATTATTTGAGCTAATTGGCTACAACTATCATCTTTATTTGTAAAATTACCAAGTAGTTGACGAGAAAATTGTTGCAGAAATATTGAATGTAATTGTTAACTATTGATAACATTGCATTTTGGCAGACTTTGAAATCTAAAATTAGTTTGAGATGTAGTTATAGCTTGCTGCTGGTTTGGTATGTTTTTTTCTTTTACTTGGTTGCTTCATTTGTTATTTCTTGACAAGAATATCATTAGTTATTTTCATTAGAATGCATAATTTATTTGCTTCTCAATTTTACACTCTCTTTCCCTTCTTATTTGGGATATTAAGTTCTTCAAGAACACGCCCTGAGGCCTAAATTTGTTTTAGATTTCAATTTCAAGTTCTTCAAGAAAACACACCAAGGCCTAAATTGTTTTAGGTTTCTATTTTTTCTTCTTCTTTAGAGTTCACAGTTACAGCATTGTATGGTCTAAAATATATAGCTTCTTTGGAATCATTTAGAGGAGCAAATGTTTCCTAACAAATAACGTTTGCTTTGGGTCACCTTTTTTTCTTTTTCTTTTTCTTTTTTTTTTCTTTTTTTTTTTATTGAGAAAATTAACTCCATAAAGGCACCAAAAAAGTTGAGATGTGTTTGATTAAAATACCCATGAGATGTCAAAAATCGCCAAGTTGTCTTGAAAACTTCTAACATGACTAAAATATCTTTACAATCACTAAAACAAATATCCAAGATATCACTCTAACATGGCTAAATTGAGTGGTTTTGATGCTATTATGGTAATTTTCAAAATATTTAGTATTTTAATCATTCTAGGTATTTTTAGTGCTACTTTGTTCATCTTCAATGATTTTTACATTAATTTCGAAAGTTTAAAAATGTATTTTAATCATTTTATAGGTTAATGAAGGTATTTTCGTAATATTTGAGGCATTGGGGTAATTTAGTAATTTTATATATTTTTAGGACTATTTTTTGAATTCCTTAATTTCCAAGGTATATTTTCAATTTTCAAGTTTATAACTGATGGTGAATCGAAAATGCACAAGTCTTACTTCGTCCATATGGGTCGTCCATGAGAAAAGACTGGAGAGATGGGACGTGTGGAACATGCTCATCCCCAATAACCTCGTCCGTCCTTGATAAAGGACGGACGAGCATATTGAACCTTACGCGTGGAACATGCTTGTCCCCAATACCCTTGTTCGTCCTTGATAAAGGACGGACAAGCATATTGAACCTTCGACGAACATGGCCCTCACCAAAGCGTAAGGAACAAATTATACCATTACGATCCGAGGCCTCTACTAACCGTTATGAAACACCGGTCCAAATAAAGTAACTTCCATAGCAGTTATGGAAGTTAGCTCCGAATCTTCTAAACTCCTTGACAATAGGAACGGTTATTGAGATAAATAACCGTTTCATGTATACTATATAAGCATTCTCTTACGAAGAGGTAATTCATTCAATGATTTCCACAAAAAATAATACTTTCTTTTTACTTGGAATTTACACATCCACTGACTTTACCATCGAAGGACCTTTGGTCGGCCTCCACCGGTCTCCTTTGATTCTGTATCTGTTTTTTCAGGATTTGGCCCTAAGATCATCAATGCCCGAGATTTTCAACCTACTGATTTCCCAGGGTTCATCAATAACTATATTGGAAAAATTCATTGTTAACATTTTAATTATTACCAAGATTGTTATGAATCGATAAAAGTATAGTCATATGTAATATTGGTACTACCTAATGTGATTAAAAAATAATAAAACTAATTTTTTTTTTTAGAAGAAAATAATAGAACTATTGAATATAACAAAAGTATGATCATATGTGATATGGTATTGCCCAATGTGACCTTAGATCTATCAAATGTGAGAAAAGAATAATGGTACCATCAAATATTACAAAAGTACAATCAGGTGTGATATTAGTACTGTCTAATGTGACAATGAAACTGTCAAATATGAAAAAAAAAAAAAAAAATTAGGGTACCACTGAATGTAACAATAATACGGTCAAATGTGATGTTGATATTGCCTAATGTGACAATGGAGTTGTCAAATGTGAGAAAACAATTTTGAATATGATAAAAGTACGGTCAAATGTGATGTTGAAAATGTCAAATGTGATAATAGAACTGTCAAATGTGAAAAAAATAATGCTTCCATGAAATGTGACAAAAGTACGGTCAAATGCGATATTAGTATTACCCAATGTGATGATAAAACTATCAATTGTGAGAAAAAAAAAATTATGGAAAATTAGGGTACCTAAGGGTGGCGAAATTGGACACGTCCCGCGAACTCGATACGACACGATATGAAATTAGCAAGTTATGGGTTGAGACTTAACGGATTCATGTCATATTCGGGTTGACACGATTGACTCATTTATTAAACGGGTTGGGTTAGTGTTAAACATATAGAACCTGTTTAACCAATCTGACCCGTTTAATTAAATGACATTTTACCAATATACTCTTCAAACTCTAGATATATAAACTTATTAGTTGTTGTGGTTTATTTATTTTTTTGACATATTGTGATTGATTATTTGTGATATTGTGATATGCTTTAGTTTTGAATGATTATTTGTGATGCAATTGCTCGTTAGTTCTGAATTTTATATTAAAAAAGTTTATTTGATTGTTTTTTCATAATTTTTTATTTTCATTTCGATAAAATATGATAAACAGGTCGACACGACTAACTTGTTTAATAAATGAATTATGTTAGTGTTGAAGAATCTTGACCCGTTTAATAAACATATCGGGTTAGGATTAACCTATATCATCGAATACTCATGAGTTGACACGACACGAACCCAACATGCAAACACGAATTGTCACCCTTGGGTACCATTGAATGTGACAAAGTATGGTCATATGTGAAACTATTTTAGTAAGTTTCTAGGTTTCGGGGGCATTACGGTCATTTTTTAGGTTCTAAGTGTATTTAAGTAATTTTTTAGGTTACGGGTCATTTCGGTCATTTTTTTAGGTTTTAGTGCCGTTAAGTTATTTTTTTTTTTGGTTCTAAGGGTCTTCTGGTAATTTTAAAGGGTTTTAAAGGTATTTTGGTCATTTTCAAATGTTATGGGGTATTTTTAGTCATTGTTTTAGTTTTTTTGGTTGTTTAGATCATTTTTTATGTTTTAGGGTAATTTTGATCATTTTTTTTAGGTTTTAGGATCATTTAGTCATTTTTTAGGTTCTAAGGGTGTTTTGATCATTTTTTAGGTTCTAAGGGTATTTTGGTAATTGGTTGAGGGTTTCAGGGATATTTTGGCCATTTTCAAGTTTTATGAGGTATTTTGGTCATTTTATAGGTTTTGAGGGTATTTCAAAAAATTTTAAGGTTTCAAGATCATTTCAATAATTTTTAAGGTTCTATGAGTATTGCAGTCATTTTTTAGGTTTAAGGTGTATTATGGTCGATTTTTAGGTTTTAAGGGCGTTATTGTCACTTTTTAAGTTACAATGTCATTTTAGTCATTTTTTAGGTTTCATGGTCATTTAGGTCCTTTTTTTAGTATCTAAGGGTATTTCGATTATTTTTTAGGTTTAGAGGGTACTTTAGTCATTTTCTAGATTTGTCATCTCGGTCATTTTTTAGGTTTTAAGGATATCCCGATAATTTTTTAGAGTTTTGGGGTTATTTTGGTAATTTTTAATTGTTAGGATGCGTT
Organism: Quercus wislizeni; assembly: GCA_023055345.1. NCBI lineage: Eukaryota > Viridiplantae > Streptophyta > Magnoliopsida > Fagales > Fagaceae > Quercus > Quercus wislizeni. Next base: position 218,211 of record JALGQJ010000061.1, read on the forward strand.
TTGGTAATTTTAGTATATGTGAGAGTATTTTGGGAATTTTAGAGATTTTAGGAGTATTTTTTTATATATATATTCGTCAATTATTAGGTAATTCGGTAGGGTTGGGTTGGGTTGGCTACGTCCATATGTAATGTTGGTACGGCTTAATATGATGGCGGAATTGTCAAATGTAAGTAAAATAAAACAATAACAATGAATGTGACAAAAGTACGATTATATGTGATATTGGTACTGCCTAATGTGACAATGGAACTGTCAAATATGATATAAAAAAAAGGTACCATTGAATGTGATAAATGTACAATCAAAAATGATGCTGTTACTTTCCAAAGTAATAATGGAACTGTCAAATGTGAGGAAAAAAAAAAAATGTACCATTGAATGTGACAAAAGTACGGTCAGATGTAATGTTGGTATTGACTAATGTGACAATGAAACTATCATATGTGAGAAAAAAAAATTGACAAAAGAATAGTCACATGTGATGTTGGAATTGCATAATGTGAGGATGAAACTATCAAATATAAGAAAAAAATAAATACACCACCGAATGTGACAAAAGTACAATCACATGTGATGTTGATTTTACACAATGTGAGGATGGAACCGTCAAATGTAAAAAAAAAAAAAAAAAAAAAACCACTAAATGTGACAAAAGTACTGTCAAATGTGACGTTGGAACTGCACAATATGATAATGAAACTGTCAAATATAAGAAAAAATAAAGGTACCACCAAATGTGACAAAAGAACGGTCACATTTGATAATTATATCCTCATATTATGATGTTTTGGTAATCCGGTATAGCAGGTTGCTTACTAGTGGGTACCATACCCAAAAAAGAAAAAAGAAAGAGAGGTATAGTAGAATTACCCATCAATGATTTATCGACTTTAAAATGATATCATTTAAGGTATTTAAATAAAAATAACAGCATTGTCTTGCATTTATGGTAAGTGCTTAGCCCTCTCAACCCAGTGTGATCTTGAATACTTGCTCTGCTACCCACCTCTGACAGTAATATTGCCCCCTCACCACTCTCAGTCATATTCCAAAAGTAAAAGGTAGATCTTAGTAGGTAATTTTTAGGTTTTTATAAGATGGTGACCAAGCCTATTCAACCGTAAGAGCATTCTCATCTGCTCCTTTAATTAAAATCGAATGAAATGCAAAATACATAACGCTTTTCATAAATTATAGCAAAATCACTCTTGCATTCCATTATGCATTCCTTTAGCAATTTTTACACATTGTTACAGAATCATCCATTTTTAGATGATGACAATAGCTCATGCATTTAATTTCTCTCTATCAGCCTTTCTTGTCATCGGCATGGATAGAACAACAATCAACAGAGATAGGATTGACTAGCAACAACGGGATGGAACTGCAGATGATTATGGCGATGATTTTGCAAACTCTCTTACTTTGGATTGTTGGTGGCAATATCGACATGGTCATTAGTGCTTGGGTGGTTTTTTTATAATTGAGGTGAGCGCATACTCAAAGGCTAGTTACTATTTAAGGAACTTGACATTTTTTTGGGTTCTAAAATACCCTTAAAGTCTAGGTTGAAGTAAGGGCAAAACTGAATGATAACTAGGTAAAATACATCTTTAACTTCCACATACAATATTGTTTACAAAATAAGACACTTTTTTGTTGGTTTTCAAAATTCAATCTAAACTACAAATTTATGTTGTCAACAATTTAATTTAATTTAATTTAATTTTTTTTTTTTTTGCAAATTTTGTGGTAGACCCATTAACTCCTAAATGTCTTTCACTAGTTTTCTTTTTTTCTTTCTTGGTTTTTTTTTTTTTTTTAAACCCCACGTTTTAGGGTATTGGATATAATTTAATTAATAAATTTATTATTTAATTATTTATTTCAAAATTATAAAAACGTTAATTAAAATTAAAAAAAAAAAAAAACCTTGAACCACGTCGTCCCTGTCTAACTCAAGAAAAGAGAGAAAAAAAACTGAAACACACCCCAAATCCCTAACCCGATGAGCCGATTAATAGTCCGTTTGGATTGAGGGAGAGGGAAGGGGAGTAGAGTAGAGTAGATTTAGCACAAAATTAGCTTATTTTTAGTCAACTCTACTCTACTCCCCTCCACTCCCCCTCCATCCAAGCAGGCCATAAGAGAGAGAGGACTTTGGACTGTTGGTTTCCACCACAAACATGACTGTATTTCTTCATTGCAAAGGCCAAAATCTTCATACAATCTTTGTAAGTTAACATTACTATGTCTTTAGTTTGCTGGGTTATTACTTTGTTTGGTTGTTGAGGAGTTGAAGAAAAGTAAAGAGAGAAACTTTGGGTTTTTTTTTGGCTGTCTATGTGTTTCCAGTTTCAATTGGTTTTCTACCTTCTTTTTTTTTTTTTTTTTACGTTGACATATCAAAAATTTTGTAAGATTGCATAGCAGGCACATTGGATGAATTCGGGTCAACGAAGTGGTAGTCAATCTAACAAGTGTTTGTTAAAGACCATTTTTTGTAAATACCCTACCTATATATGCCTATATTTATCAATTTGTGTAATACTATGATTTTCAATTAGTTGAAACTTATTCTTTAGCTTTATTTTTCTCAATCTCATCTCTTCCATATGAAATTTAATATTGACTTTTGTTGTGCCTTTCACTGAAATTTGTTTAAAAAGAAAATACTTTAAAAAAAATTAAAGGATTAATTAGTGATTTAAAAGTAGATGCTACCATTGAGAGCCTTTTTTTTTTTTTTTTGGTGTGTGTGGCTTTTTTAAGCATTCTAAACTTCAGTTATGAATGTATACTAAGTGCTTATCTTTTAGTATTAAATATAACTACATAACTACCATTTAAAAATAAAATTTATATATAAAAAAAAAAAGTTGACAACGTGAGTTTTTAGCATTTTAAACTTTAGTTTTGGTTGTGTACTAAGTGGCTACCATTAGATATCACTTCATAACTACCATTTCTATAAATATATATATATATATATATATATATATATATATATATATATAAAAGTTGACAACATGAGAGCCTTTAGCATTTGAAATTTTTGTTATGGATGTATACTAGCTGCAGTGGCGGAGCTAGAATTTTAGTCTAGAGGGGGCAAAATTAAAAGAAGATATTAAAAGTGAAATTAATCTAAAAAATATTAATCAACAATAATAACAAAATAAATAAACAATTGTATTCAAATATGAATATATTTCATATTATTAAAATAAATAAACAAAAATAACCAATTCATAGCTACTAAAAACTTTATAAACTGATGGAGTAAAAATGTGATTAGTGTTACTTAGAAAATATAATGAATAAATTTTTGAAATTATTTTTTGTAATTGGTGACATGCCAATTTGTAAGACATAAGTAGTAAAATTTGTAGTATTTCTAGCATCATTCAAGGATAAGATACTTTGAAAAGTATCATAAATAGTAAAAATAGTGTAAATAATGATATAAAATAAAAAATAATGAAATAGATGCAAGTTTTACGTAGGAAAAGACAAAAGCATGATTTGGTGTGTGAGAACTTTTTTTTCCCTTTCTTATTCCTATGTCAGAGTCACTTTCAAGTAGAAGTCCTATTTTTCTTTTTCTTTTTTTCCTCCATGTCAGTAAGTGATTGCTTTACACTAATAATTTTAGAAAATTTTAGGAGTCAAGGGGGGGGGGGGGGGCAGGTGCCCCCTCTCGCCCCCCCCCTCTAGCTCCGAAAGTGACTAGCTAGCTACCTTTTGGGATTAAGTGGCTACCGTTTAGGATTAAAAAAAAAAAACTTGATAATTCTCATTTAAAAAAAAATGATAATTGTGAGACCCTTTCTTATGTTTATGTTTAGTTTCCTAGCATTTGTTTTTTTAGTGAATCCCACAAGGTGCCCTATGAGCAATTTATCTTTTTCTACCATCACAAAGTTTACAATCCAAAAGGAATAGTTTCCATTCATTAAACTTTTGGGCTTAGGTTCAAAAAAATAATAGATGCACCAAAATAAATTTGCGTCGCTTGATATTAAACTTAGAGAATAGGTTTCTTCTCAAAAAAAAAAAAAAAAAATAGAGAATAGGTGGACTTCTCAAACGGCATTCTTGGTGTTTAAAGAAATTAATACTATTTTTATATTTTTTATTTCAAATAAGCCTTAATCCTATTTCTAGTATGAGTTCATAGATGTCCAAAACATTGATTACAACATTAACAAAATTGCCAAAAACAGATTATAATTACCGAATATTAGCCTCTGAGCACGCATGTGAGGCTCTTCAATTATTTTTTCATAAAGGTTAATAATTTGCATTTATTATAATTTGAGATAATACATTTTCCAATCACAAAAAATCCTAAGGGTGTGATGAGTATTATGTGTTTGTGTGTAAAATAATTTTTTCATCACACACCTATGTTTTTTTTTTTTTTTTTTTTTTTTTTTTTTTTTTTGTGATTGAAAAATGTGGTATCCTAAATTATAATGAATGCAAATTATTAGCCTTTATGAAAAAAAAAAAATAGAAGAGTCTCACGCGTGTGCTCAAAGGCTAGTATAAAATAGATAAAGTGTTTTTTGGTGTGTTAAAATGCTTTTATTTTTTTGCATAACCGGATGTAAATGATCTAAGGCTGACATAAAATTTGTTTAATATTGACAATTTTTTGTAATTTCTTTGTGAGTTTGTGTTTGGTTTGGTAGAAAATATTTTCCGGACCATAAAATATTATTAGGTGATAATATATTCCGAAAAAGAAATTATTTTATAGTGTTTAGTTTCATTCCCTAAAAATGTTACGAAAAACATATTTTCTACTACTTTTTTCATATTTTCTCATCTTCCAAGCACATATATAATAAAAAAAAGTAAAATTTTAGATAAAAAAAATTGTGATCGGGGATAGGTGATGGTTGGCCACCGGAGACTGAGGACATTAGTAGAGGGTGGTAGTTGGGTGGCAAATAGTGGGGGGTCGGGGTGGGGGTGGGGGTGGAGCTTTGATTGATAAGTTTTAAGTGAAACGGAAAATGATTTACGGAAAATGAAAATATAAACCAATTTTTGCTATAAGTGCTTTTATTTTACGATTAGTTGGAAAACAATTTTTGATTGACCAACATTTTCCGTTGTCTCAAATAGCCATAAATGTGAAAGATATTTTCCAAAAAGCAATTTTTGTCGAAGTAAACACAACCTTTATTTATGAGAAATGTTATATCTACAATATTTTCATAACAATTTATAAGTGGCAAGTTATTAATGGTTGTTATAGGGATAAGGGTCCAAAATCATATATTGGGCATTGGGCTTTGTCGGAGGACGTTGAATGGTCCGAAGAAGGGCAAATAGTTATTAGGGTTTCCAATTTAAAATCTCATGAGTAAGGGACGAATGGAAGGAGGTCCGAGGAGAAACTTCTCCTCGGATATGATGAATGCAACTCAAGTATGTATTCCAGTAATTAGAGTGACCTTCCAAGAAGCTTCAATGATAGGGACGTGCCTCATGAACATACGAGAAGGAAGGAAACCCAAAAATATCTAAGGAAAAGCTGCTACCACTGCATTAAATACACTGCGACTACTTTTTTGGTCACATTTATGTGGAGAAGACCTTTGAACAGTGTTACCTTAGCTATCACAACTCATAAAAAGTCAGAAAATGTATCTGATGGGATAGGTACTCAAGTAAGGGCTTAGACGATCAACAAGTGTAGGATCAAGATGATCTAGAGGGAGCTATATAATGTGAGAAACCCTCCATGAGACAGGGATCAGAATAGAGAATGAATACTGTAGCAATAAAAATCATACTTGTATCCAACTGTTATTGATTTGTATAAGAAAAATATCTCCTCGGACGTTGAAATCATTCAGCTTTACTTTTTTTGTTCTTGCTTAATCAGCTTTCAATTCCATACTAGCTGTTGTCAACTCCATTAGGGCCTAGTTCTCTAACCTACTCTCTACAAATTTATTGTATTGGGCTTACTGGGTTGATAACCCTCTACACTTTGGGTTTGGATACCAAAAACGTGTCCCTACCATTGTTACTGGTGGATAAAAAAGTAATTTAGTGTTATGATTAAATTAAAATTAATAATAATTTATCACATATGATTTGTTGTGAAAATATTGTGAACATAGTACTTTTTGTTCCCTAATGGGTTGATTTATGTCTCTCTCTCTCTCTCATGCATTTATCTATACTATATATAAAAGGATTTTCCTCTTTCATTTAAAAATAGAGTCATAAATGTTAAATAACAAATTTCATCTTGAATTCAAAAAGAGAATTCCTAAAATTTAGGATTTTTTTCCCTTCACTTAAAAAAAAAAAAAAAAATTACAGTTACTTCTTATCTTTAAAGTTTATCCTTTTTATATGTTTGAAAAAAAATAAAAAGATATATTTCTAAATTATAATTTATGCAAATTATTAAACTTTACCCAAAAAAATAGAGGAGCTTCTGAGCATGCACGTGAGCAAGTGCTTAAAGGCTAGTTATATATAAGAGGATTCCCCTCTTTCAACTGGACTTTTATATAATTTAAAAATACCCTCATTAATGGATGATAACTTTATTTAGAAATATGGTTATAAATGTCAAATTACAAATTTCATTTCGAATTAAAAAAGAGAACTCCTAAAATTTAGGATTTTTTTCCTTCATGTTAAAAAAAGAAATTATAGTTACTGCTTATCTCTAAAGTTTATTCTTTTTATTTATTTGAAAAATAAAAAAATATATTTCTAAATTATAATAAATATAAATTATTAAATTTTACTCAAAAAAAGAGAAAAGCCTCTAAGCACGTGTGTGCTAGAGGCTAGTTCTTATTAACCCGATAACATTAACTTTTTTTATTTTATTTTTTAATTTTTGAGAGATAACATTAACTTCAAAAAAACAAAAAAAGCCGATAACAATAGGTTCACGTACAAAGTATACAATACAAATTAAAAAACTCTAGTAAACATTAAGGGTGTGTTTGGTTGGGGTGAAAACAGGAAGAATGGAAAATAGGATGGAAAATGCTGTTTTCTACTGTTTGGTTAGGAAAGAAAAATAGGAGAGACAGAAAACAGGGGAAAAATTTTTCTCCCCTGGGCCCACTTTTTTAATCCTCCCAAATCGGGAGGAAAATATGGAAAGAAAAGTGCTGTGAAAGCACTTTTATACAAATACCCCTCACCTACCCCTCATTCATGACCTGATGACTTGAATTTTGCCTCTTCTCAATCCTTATCACTTTTGCCTCTTCTCATCCTTACCTTCACAGCACACCAACATCCAGTATCTCTTCTTCTTCTTTTTTTTTTTCAACGTGACCTGATCAACATTCTATTGTTTCCTGTGTCTAGGTTTCGTATGACATTGATATATATATATATATATATATATATATATATATATATATATATATATATATATATATATATATTTTTTTTTTTTTTTTTCATTCGTTTATCTACCATGTATTATGTACATGTCCTTTGGAAAAACGTAAACTTTTTTATTAAAAAAAAAAAAAAAATTGCCTTAGCTAAAAGGGACCTTATAATAATTGAGGGGGAAAAAAAACAAATAAAAACACTATTGTATGTACACTATAAATTTGTATGACCACGTTTTTGCCCAATTAAATTTATATGTACACTATTATAATTTTTACATTATAATAATATAAATTAATATATATGATATGGTAAATTTTATATTATTTAATGAGTACAAATAAATCCATTTCTTACATATTATGTAATAAGGGTATAATAATTAATTTATATAAATTACATTTTCCATCATTTCCTTTTTTTCTCCAACCAAACAAAAAAGTTTTCCACCCTTCCACTTTTCCACCCCTCCAACCAAACACATAAGAGGGAAAACCAAATATTTTCTATCCTTCCACTTTTCCATCCACCTACAATTTTCCATCCTCCCACTTTTCCACTCTTCCAACCAAACAGACCCTAAAAAATTAGCAAGGGGAAGTTTTAGAGAATCTTCTATTTGAAGTTTGAACGCCACATTTTTTTTCCCTAAGACTTCGTTTGGTTGGAGTGAAAATAGGAAGGATGGAAAAGGAAGAGTGGAAAACAGGGAAGAAAATGATGTTTTCCCTTATTTGGTTCAGGAGAGAAAACACAAAGGATGGAAAATAATCAAAATATTGGGGAAAATAATCCACCCGGGCCCACGAATATTTATCCTCCTGATTTGGGAGGAAAAGTGGGAAGAAAAGAGAGAAAAGTAGGGCTTGGCACTTGAATTACATATTTACCCCATTGATGCGTTATATGCAAGTTTTTTCTCTTTTTTATTTTATTTTATTTATTTTATTTTATTATGGAAACTTGCATGCTTGTGACTTGTGAGTCAGGTCCTTGACTCTTTGTCTTTTCTTCCCTTTTTTCCTTTTTTTTTTTTTAATTCTTTTCTTTTGTGTTTGTAAAACACCCTTTCTTTTTTCAATTGTTTTGTTTTTTTTTTTTAAAAATTTGTTTTTTGGGTTCTTGAACTTCTTATCCTCTTTTTATTTTATTTTTTTTAATGAATAAATCATTCATACATATTTTTTTTAATAAAAATATAATGTATTATTTTTGTTTTACCTAAATTGGATATAATGGTAATTTTGTACAAACTTTATTTTCTATCTTCTCACTTTTCTTCTCAACCAAATAAAAGAGTTTTTCATCTCTCCACTTTTCTACCCTCCCAACCAAATACATATAAAAGAAAACGAAATCTTTTCTATCGTTCCACTTTTCTATTATCTCTCCATTTTCTATTCTCTCACTTTTACATTCCCCCAACCAAACGGACCTTAAGAAACAAGATGAAACACTTCATTAAATTCTTGAAAACAATGTTATAGGGCTTCCTTAGTTTAAACATCAGCAATACAATGGGGATAATCTTTCGATCCATACACTTTCTAGTCCAAGGGTGGCAGCTCTACGAGCCAATCTATGACCCTATTTATTAGCATGCCTTCTCACATGCAAGAATTCCGAGCAATGCTACTCCATGCACACAAATTTTAACAATATTAATTTTGACACCAATTGAGTTGGCAAGTTTATACTAGTTTTTATTTACACCCACAAGGCCACAATTGACATCATTTTTTTATTAATCGTTATCAATTCACATCAACATGTGTCAGATTTTATTTTTTGTGTTTATAAGCTTTCTCAAAATTCCCAATTACCCGCACCTTTTGTGGTTGCCTTTGCATCCTCGATGACTGGGCCAACTGAAGCCAAGCACTCCTCATTGAGCCAGTTTGGATAAAATGTTTTAAAAAGTGCATTTTTATAAAAACAGTGATTTTAAAATGGAAAACATGATTCTGAAAATCACGGTTAAATGTTTGGCAAAACTAATGAAAAGTGTTTCTATTAATTGAAGTATGTATATCTTTATTAAAACTACTATTTCGAGTATAGGTGATCAAATTAAAAATTGGTTGAAATGCAAACTGTACTCTCTAAATTTGATTGGAATTTATTTTAGTTCTCTAACTTTACTTTCATTTAATCGAGTTCTCTAAGTTTTAAATTTATTCAATTCAAACATTTTGTTCATTTAATATATAAAAAAACTGCCATTAAAAAATATTTTTCTCACATGAAAAAAATCTATAAAATTAATAAACATATTTTACAGATTTTTTTATGTGAGATTTTTTTTTTCAAAAAATCATTTTTATTAGTTAATTGCTTGCTTAATGGAAATTTTAAAACGAAATTAGACAAAAGACCTGAATTGAATAAATTCAAAACTTAAAGAATTCAATTAAATAAAAGTAAAGTCAAAGAACTTAAATGAATTTCAATTGAACTTCAAGGATATACCATTTACATTTTAGTGTCCGTTTGGCAAAAATTAATTTTGCCAACTTATTTTATTATTTAACTTATTTTTGTTACTATTCGTAGGTCCCATTGCACTTTTTGATACTATTCATATTTCAGTTAACTTTTATTTATATCTACAATAATTTAGTAAAACAATTTCAATTACAACAAAATAAACCAATTTCAAACAAACCATTATCTTTTAATATTTCTGTTACTGTACAATGCAAGGCCCACATCTTGTATTCATTCATTTATTTTTATATATATTCTTTGTCTTTTTCCAACAAGTTTCTCTTACTTTTCTCTACTCTCAAAGCTAGATCTAAAAGAAGAAACCAGTGTGTCCAAAAGCAGAGGCAGAGGAAACCGATTATGCTGAGATTTTTGTACCAAATGTGGAGAAAAAGGGCCAACACTTGAAGCCAGTAGTGAGCATATCTGCATATGGCACAGGAGAAACAACTGATGAGAAGAACAGAGGAGTAGATCATATGAGAAGTTCAAAGCTTCTGGTATGTTGAGTTATAAGCATACATTTGAGGATAGTTTTGGTATTGACCCCTGCAGAGTGTTGTCTTGATCTTAAAATAGTGTTTTCTTTATTTTAAAAAACTAAGATTTTATTTCATCACATGCTTATTGTTTGTGGAATGAATATTTTACTTTCTTAAGATGTAAGTAGTTAGCAAAATAATAATAAAATTAACCATAATGGAGAAACATAAAAAGGCTGAAGAGTAAAGATCCATATACAAGTTAAAGCCGACCACATACACTTCCCGATGCATATATAAAAAAAAAGCAGAGAGATCATACTTTATAGCACGGGTTACTAATTAAAATCCCACTTCTTCATCAAATAATTTTCAATGAGCAAAATTTGTCGCCTATCTAAATGTTTAGATTCCAACTCAGTCTTTTAAGAGCATTCAAGCTTGGCCAAATTTTGAAAGAAAAAGCTAATTTTATTTATTTTTAACTAGGAAATTTTAAAGTATGAGTAATTCTCAAGAGAACCAAACTGCTCTCTTCCTCATTGATTCTCAAATCGTGTTCGCACCCTATTGATTAAAAGATCAGGATTAGATACTATACTATTATAATCTATACAGTACTGGACTACTTCTACCAGTCAGGTGCTAAAACTAGCTTAATCTTTCATGGTATATGTGCGAGCCTGTTTCCCCAAGGTGACCCGTTAGCCCTAAGAACAGTTTCACAATTTATTTATATAATGTGGGTAATGGGATTCCTACAATGGGAAGACCCCTATGGCCAATCCAGCAGCTCAAATAATGGAGTTTTTGGCCTAGCCCGTACCCTCCTACCCTTTTTTGTGTATCCCCCGAGGAATCCCCAAGTCATTGGCGAGCTTCTCCTCTTTTGTTGTTCCTCCCAATTCTCTCTCATGTATGTCTCTCACTCTCTGTTTTCTTCCAACCCCTATTTTCACTCATTCGGCCCCTATTTATAGACTTCCTTTAGTGGGGTAGTCATGATGGTGTGGGGGCTTTTTAGGTGGATGGGAGCCTTTCTGGAATAGATTCCTGACCAGATGGGACCTACTTTTCAAGATAGATGTTACTGTCTTGAAACTTGCACCCGCTGTCAATTGGTTCTCGGCAAGCAATTTCCCCCAAGGCACTACCGTGCTGATCAATTACATCCCTGATATGTAGTTAGTTGCTGGACCGGTGCGGTATACAACCCGTTATTGGGCTCGAGGTTCTCAGTTTACTGAAATTGATGGGTTGGGCGTCTATGTCTCGCCCTTGCAATGAGCTGGGCCTTAATACCATGCCCATACAGTATAATTTGGTGACATATATCCTAGAAAGCACGGACACGGCTGGGAGGGTGCCGCACTTGAGTCCGACGTGGTTGCCCGCCCGTTAGTGCTGCGTTTGAGCTTTTTTTTTTTTTTTTCTCAGATTCTTGCCGACTCGACTTCAATTCGGGCCAATTCACGCCGAACCGGGCTGATTCTGCCAGAATCGGGCCGTATCGGCCGGCGACTGAAAAGGCCGAAACGGACCAAAACAGGCTGAAATCGGCCTTGAATCTAGCCGGAATAGCCGAACTTCCCACCTCAGAGGCATAGTAATGTGTTTCTTGCCTTCTTCTTTATTTGTTTTGTGAATCAAGGCATAGTAATGTGTTTTTTAAGAATATTTTAATAGTAAAAATATATAGAAAATATAAATAAAAATATTTTTAATAATTTTTTAATTGTCGAGTCCTGCCGCACCCGCACCCTATTTTTTCAAAAATTGCCGAGTTCCACACCCGCACCCGCACCCGAGTCCCGAAACGCATCCATGCTTCATAGCATATATCAGCCTTATAGAGCTTCAAAACTTCAACTTTAAGACGTTTGTAAACTGTAATGGTAGCCTGAAAAAAAAGTCAGCACCAAATGAAATAACCAATGTTATTTATACTAATATTTAAAGAGCCTTTCCAGTTTAGGATCCTCATTTTAGATACTTAAAATGCTCTCAAATTCATTTGTATAGAAAGTTTAAAAACTAAGTTTAGATATGTAAAATTGCTAATTTAAAAACTCCTAAATTTTAGTTAAATTAAAATAATAATAAAAGTATTTCCTCTCTCTCACGTTACTCTCTCTCCCTCAAAGATAACCCCTTATTCAAGTCCCCTAAAATTAGGCGTTTCCATTTCTCATTATTTCTTATGAACAAATCAAACACAAATAAATCTCTATCTTCCTCCTGTTTAATCTAAAAAAAAATATTAAAAAAACCTCTCTTTTTCTCTTTCAGAGAAAGGAGTAGCCCTATTCTATAAGGTAATTCTTATACTGTTTTTATTTATTTTTTGTTTTGTTTTATTGCTCATATGATTTTGATTTATTTGTTATGGAAATTGTGAGAAAATAATTTGAAATAATAAACATTGTATAATAACTATTTTAAGGGTTTTTGGAGCAATTACAGTTGTTGTATATTTGTTTTTATGGGGGCAAAAGTAAGTAACTAAGAAACCAAATGAAATTGAAGTCAGACAATGAAAACGATTCAAGAGATGGCACCATTTTCTTACCCTATTTATTTTGTTTTTTTCTTTTCTTTTCTTTTCCCCATTTTTCCCCCTTTTAATCCACCTTAAAAGTTATCATTTGTTGTATATGAGTGAGTTAAATGTGTGAACAGATTTTTTTTTTTTGTATTCTTTTCATACATTTGTAAATGTGAACTATAGAATTTCGGGTTAAAAAGTGTAATTATTTACTTTATTTTATTGCAATTGGTTTGTCCAGGATGATTGGTTCTAGAATGGAAGGACATGAAAATAAGAGAGATAAAGTAGGATGGAATTCCTTTGAAAAACAAGGCCAGTATTTGTAGGAAAATGTGTAACCCTCCAAAAAAAAGAGAACATGTATGATGAGACTAGTATGATATTATAGTTCTTCATTCCAAATGGGTGCTGTTTGATTTTGCTTGGCTTTGCCTGTAAATTGCAGCAGCTAGCCTAGCAAGTGTTTTGTGAGAAAATAATGGCCAAGGGAATTCGATTTTTTGAGTTAAACACAGGGGCCAAAATGCCTTCTGTTGGGTTGGGAACATGGAAAGCTGACCCTGGTGTCGTAGGCAATACCATCACCACTGCCATTCAGGTATTGCTTCTAAATTGTTGATGTGGCAAATTTTTACTAGTTCTCACTTGTCCCATTATTAATATCACTTTTTTATTTACCAGTAACTACTAACCACAGCAGTCATTTATAAAATAGTTTGAGGTTTTAGCATTTTCCTTAAACAAATTGTTATAATTGGTAATACTACTCTTGTACATGTATATCTTGTCAATAAATGTAGAGTGAGTCAGTAGTGAGTTTAAATTAGAATTAATAACAACTTGATAATTTATTGGTGTGAAATTTGTTGTGAAAATTATTATATTTGTAGCATTGCTAGTTGGTTGCATGCATTACATATCATGATCATAGTCAGAATTTTAGTTCAGTTATTAGCAAGCTTAAAAAGCAATATTGAACACAAAATTAATCCAAAAAATGTTAAGACTAGTTAAGTAGCAAAATACACTAAAATTTAATTGCTCACAAAATAGAATATTATTGTAGATTGTATTTGAGGTAGGGGTAAAAAAAAAAACTTCTTATCTAAGGATTTGTGGGTGGTTTTGATAAATCCATGGGTTTTTATACGATTATTATTGGGGAGCCTCTAATTGAGTAATTAATATAATATATAGAGACGTCGTCTAACCCAAAAAACTTAACCCTAGGGATTTGAGTCCAATTATATTATATTAACCACTTCATTTTGTCATTCTTATTTCATATGGAACTTCACTCACATGTGTGAGTCTATGTCTCTTTTTGGACTGTGACCAAGTCCTACTAGCTCCCTCCTCACCTTTGGGCTTTTTCCATCACCAGCATGTCCTCACATGCTTATCCATGGGAACCAACCTGTACGTTTTTGTTGATTGGAACCATGTGCTTCAACATGATCTAGCACTATTGGCAATACTCCTTTGTTGGGCTTCTCTCTAGGATCTTTTTGTGGGCCTTTTAGGTTTGCTCGGTCCCTATCTAGGAAAGTAGGGTATCCATGGGAACCAGGAAAGTGACCTTGAACACACCTTGGGGAGTAATTAATATAACATATAGGGATACCACCTAAACCAAAAGACTTAAGCCTATAGGTTTGAACCCAATTATGTTATACTAACCACTCCCTCTTGTCATTCTTATTCAATGAGGGACTTCACTCACATTTGTATTTCCAACAATAATTACATTAGTAGTGTATATGTGAGAAAAAAAGAGAAGAGTGAGGAGGAGAGAAGGGTCAATTTTAGGGATTTAGATTTAGAAATGTTAGGATTCTAGAATGTTGTCTAATCTTGTGTCAAAATTCAGTTCAGTTAAATCATTCAATTTTATTTTATTTTGGATTTTGTGGGTATTCAAGTTGTATTTGAGTTAGTGAGGTGGAATGTGTAAGTGCTAAAGTGAAAGCTGAAGTCTGTAGAATTTGTACCTCCAAAACTAAGTATGTGAAGTGAATTGGTAATACAAGATTCAGATTTAAAAATCAATTGGATAGTGGTTTTGCCTTACACCTTGCACGTACAAAAATGTGCGAACCTGAGAGAAATCAGTTATTTTCTTCTTTGTTGTTCCAGTCCCTCACTATATATACTCTCATTTCCCATACATTTTAGAGAAGGGAAAAACACCTAATTTCATCTGAAGAGCTAGGGAGAGATCTAAACCCTAGAGATTAAACTTTCTCATTCTCTCTACCTTCTCCCTCTCCATTACCAGATCATATGAGAGGAAATTAAAACACACTCATTGAGAGTTTCAAATTTCATGATGTAGATTGGTGTTTAGGAATCATTGGAACCATCTCAAATCTCCAAGAGGCCTAGGAGTGATCAATGAGACTTGATCATGTGGTTGGTAGCTTAACTTGCAGATTCGGATGCTATAGTAAAGATAGGACTTGTGGAGTCAAATGCTAGCAAAAGCTTAGAGGGCTTAAGTACAACTTTGTTACATTACTTGAAGGGTTTTGTGAGGGAATTGTAGTACAAGTATCTATTCTAGTAAATTGTTTTGGCAGTGAGGCTGCTGAGAGGTTTTTATGCCCGATACTCAAATTTTACTCTCTGATAATACATCAAGTGTTATCTTGTGGTTTGATTTTCTGTGGGTTGTTTTTTAACATGCTTTTACATGTTTATCCTTGCCTATGTTGATATCCATGCTTATGTCAATTGGTTAATCACTTTAAATTGGACTAAATTATGAAATTAGCCTAAAACCAACCAAGCTGTAATCAATTTGGGATCTAAATCATAATCATAATTGAATTGTGAATATTTCTCAAGAAAGTTCTTTATTTTATTTATTTTTTCCTCTTAAGATCTAGAAGCGAAAAAACCTACCCCATTTTGGGGCTTTGAGGCTAGCATAGTTAATAGAAGAGGACAGACGGATCAAATTGAACACAATAAGGTTAGGGATGAAATGAACAAAATTCTATTTTAAGGGCCAAATTGAAACAAGCAAAAGTAAGGCAGTGTACTACATGCTTAATGTCTTAACTCAAAACAATATGGTATCTATTTTTTTCAGTTTTGAGTTTTGTAACTTACCTTCAGATTATATATAGTTATTGGGCATTTAGCTTACTGATTTTTATAGGTCAATGCAGGTTGGATATCGGCACATTGATTGTGCTGCATTTTATTGCAATGAGAAGGAGGTAATATTGCATAATACCAGATATTGTATATCATCTTAGTTGCCATTTCATATCCTGACATTTAGTTAAGTTATCCAATTTTTCACATCTTAGTTGCCATTTCATATCCTGACATGGTATATACACATTCCGGCTGAAAATCATGTTTTGAAAACATAATTTTAATTATAATTGTGAAATGATGAAATCGAGTTTCGAAAACACAATTTCAGCGGTGTCCCGTACACACAGTATATAACTATTTATTAGTATTGAATGTTTATACATATTTATGAAGGGAAACTCATCTCTCCCCAAGTTTCAGAGGTACTATAAACTGTCATGTCACTGTGTGGTCGGTGAAGCTTACTACTTTCATTTGCTAAGACATTGCTAAAAGCTAGCAGAAGTAACCATATTCCTTAAAATAATTTAGAATGGTTAATAGGATACTCTCTCATCTTCTTGGCATAGTTCACTCCTGATATTTTTTAAGTCATAACCAAAAGTGGGGGAACGTTAAAAATGAATTTTATTTATTTATTATTTCAGACTTTGTAGGGAGCTCGTAGATTCAAATTTCAGCGCTACAATAATTTCGCATCTAAGTGATTGTGACAGTGCAAAATTTTGGAAGCTAATACAGGAAACAAAAAGTAGGATGTGTATCTGTTATCCTCGTTAGTTTCTTAATATGATCAGGAACAAGAAATAAAATAATCTCAGGAAATATCCACCATATATAAGTGGGATAAAGTGATGAAAGGTCATATATAGTCCTTAGGTATAGAAATTGGCTATGAGACTCTCATTGGCAATTTTTAAGAAAAAACCTGACATTTATTCTCTATTTTATTTATGTTCTCATCTATGTGCTTTGAGCGAATATTTACATGCATCTTTAGAACTGTTCTTTAGGAACGTCAATATTTGTCTATGAAGTCTGAATCATGTTATGACCAAACTTCTGTTGCGTGTAGATTGGGTCAGCTTTAAAGAAGCTGTTTGATGATGGTCTAGTTAAGCGTGAAGACTTATGGATCACCTCCAAACTCTGGTTTGTTCTAAAAATTATATGACTGCAAACTGTACTAAGGTTTCTTTGTTGAAAATTTAAATAAGCTGCATTTTTTTTCAACTGTTGTTATTATCTAATCGGAACTATAACTATCTGCAGGTGTACTGATCACGTGCCAGAAGATGTACCAAAGGCATTAGATAAAACTTCACAGGACTTGCAACTTGACTATGTGGATCTGTATCTAGTAAGTATGCCACACTTAAGAGTGCCAAAATTTAAATAAACTTTTATGGACTTTGCTTATGTATTTCATTGATAAGAGTTCTAATTTCTTCTAAAGATCCACTGGCCAGTTAGCATGAAAAAGGGGTCCGTTGGCAACAAACCTGAAAATCTTACCCAACCTGATATTCCTGGTACATGGAAAGCAATGGAGGCACTCTATGATTCTGGGAAGGCTCGAGCTATTGGAGTAAGCAATTTCTCTTCAAAGAAACTTGGGGATCTGCTGGAGATAGCACGTGTGCCTCCGGCTGTTAACCAAGTGGAGTGCCACCCCGTTTGGCAGCAGCCAAAACTACATGCATTTTGTAAAGCTAAAGGAGTTCACTTGTCTGTAAGTATGTTGGTATAAAGTGGATTATAATTTTTTGTGCTTGATGCCTTGAATAGAAACTGAAACGGGATCTTTGCTATTAAATTATGCAGAATAGACTGACGGCAAGAGATTCAGAAACAAAACAGACCTGTTTTCATTTTTATGTGATTTTGGAACAACTTCATTTCCAAGTTACTTAATGCTGAATTTTTGTCTTGCAGGGATATGCACCATTGGGTTCCCCTGGTAGTACGGCTGCTATCAATAATGTGATCCTTAAGAATCCAATTCTCCTTACAGTTGCAGAGAAATTGGGGAAAACTTCTGCACAAGTGGCTCTTCGTTGGGGGTTGCAAATGGGTCATAGTGTACTGCCTAAGAGCACAAATGAGGCGAGGATCAAGGAAAATTTAGATGTTTTTGACTGGTCAATACCTGAAGATTTGTTTGCCAAGCTTTCTGAAATTAAGCAGGCAAGTATACTATTCTTATATATGTGTATTCATCTTGGTTTGACAACATCACTATGGGTAAAACATGGCACACACCTTCCTGCCATTGGTTTTTTACAATGCTTGGAGTTGAATCTTATGTTATTGTATCCTTTAGATAAATGCTTTGATCAAAATGTGGTGTGTAGATGGATTTATGGATTATTAGCCAACCATTTTTGTTGTTCTTGATTTCTTTTTGTTTTAAATGGAATTGTTCTTGAAAATTAGGTACAAAAGAATTAGTCAATTGTTTACAAACAATAAACAGGGCTTCACTTTAAGTTAAAATGACAATAGTGTTGGTATTTATTCAAGCAGGAGAGGCTAATTAAGGGTAGTGCATTTGCTCATGAGACCTTTGGTGCCTACAAGACAATTGAAGAACTCTGGGATGGCGAATTGTGAGCAAGCATCGGATGTTAATTTCAGGCATTGCTGCTTTTCTTTAAATTTCCTTTTATCCAGTTTGATCCAAACTACTTGATTTTCAATGCTTTCTACCTGGTGGTGACCATAGGGACCAAATTATTTCTGCCAGATAAACTCGAAGTAAATAAAAGAGCATTTGCTGAGTATGTCAGGTTGAGAAGTGAGTTGTGCATATTTTTATTGCAAAAGGGTGAAACTAAAAAGTTGTAGTACCACTGTCAGATACTGTTTTGAATTGCATCCAAATTTCCAAAATCAATGACACGCCGATTTTCTTGTCATTATTAATCGACATTGGTGGAAGTTTTACACGATCCATCACTGTGGCTTACTTGTCTCGTGCCAAATGCAACTTTTGATAGTTGTTAGCGTTGCCATATTCTGTACCAAGTATTTTCATAATTTCTTGCAACTAAAATTCATATATTTGTACATTTGTGGGTTGCATTGTATTTAAGTTAAAAAGAGTTCAAGGTTGGAATTACTGCATCAATAGTCTTGCAACCTAATGATACTTAATTTTTTTTTTTTTATGGGGTTTTCTCATTGATCTCAGTTGAGGGCCCTTTTCTTTGCACCTTATTCAAGGCCCTTCCTTCCTTCTTTTTTTTATTATTGGGCTCTTGCCCATTCTGTATGATTCTTCTTCCTCTTTTACAAGAGTATTCCATAGAACAATGGGTCATTTATCTTCATTTAGGCCCATGGTCTGGTTCCTTTAGGCTCTCTAAATTTTTGGGTATCAACACAGCGCAAAAACAATTGTGAGGAACACGATGATATATCATAATATCAAATACATAAAATAATTACTGTCATATATATTTCTTAGAGCACTAATTTGTTGACTTTAAAGGCATGTCGTTTAAGGTATTTAAGAACCAAAATAATGACGGTGTCTTGCATTTGTCGAAAGTTTTTTCTTTTAACCCTCTCGAGTTGAGAGTCGAGTCTCGAGACCCAGTGCGATCTTACCTGCTTGCTCTGCCACCCACCACCGACAGAGATCTTAGTAGGTACTAATTTACAGGGTTTTATTAGAGCCAAGCTGAAAATGTTGACTAAAGAAAGATTTTTCAACCCTCTAAGCCTGAGGTACGTTTGTTAAATATCGAAAATCTATGAAATTGCCTTTTGAGTTTGTTTCTAGTTTCCCCGATGGACCCAATCTATAAATAGGGATATGTTAGGCATATTAGCCGACAACATTAGGTTATAATACACTAAGTTCGAGTACAAAACAAATTATAGAAGACTCCACCAAACATAAAAAATTCACTATTAGAAACAACAAATATTCTTCCATTTGAACCCAACGAATTTGAAAGAAATATATGTCCCATCAAGCTGATTTCTTTATTTTAATAAACAAAGATTTATTTCATCACATGCATATTATTTGGGGAATGAATATATTACTATTAGATGGAAGCAATAAAGTAATAAACTATAATGGACAAATATAAAGGCATTTATATCAGTCTTTTTAAAATAGCATAAGCTTTGCTCAACCAATTCCAAAATATACTCGCATTAACTTATGTAAAACTGTGCAAAATATGATTCTAATTATAATAATCATGCAAATATACACAGTTACTGTTCATATGCAAATTTGTTTTTAAATATTTTCTTTATTTATAGAAAGAGGTGATTTGGAAAAGAAATAAAAGAAATTAATAAAAAATATTTTAATAAAATATAATGTAAAATAGATAATTTGATATGAGATTTTTTGAAATGTAATTATGTAAAATAGAAGAAACATGCATCCGATGCATGGTGTATTTTCTCGCTCATTTCTTAAGAAAAAAAAAAGAAAAAGATAAGGCCAGGCAGGTGCACATCCCAATTTATATTTTATTTTAAGTTTTGATGATAGAAAAGTATTTAACAAAGAAGTTGCAAAGCAAACTTAGAAATAATCTTGAGTCCAAAATTTGCCACCTATCTAAAGTCTTTTAAGAGCATTTACATTAAGTTTTGTAAAGTTTGACAAAATTTGAAAGAAACTATTTTTTTTCTCTATATTATACACTTTTTGCATTAGACTTTTATATGTTTACTTTGTAAACACACAAAAAGTGGTAAATATTGTACATATTTGCAAAAAAGTGAATATCAACATAAAAAATTTCTCTCTCTTTTATTTACTTATTTACTAACTGAGATTTGTCTCTTGTTTTACTTGTGTGATTCTAGGTATTTTTTTAGATTTGCATAGAAAGGAAATTCTCATAAAACTAAATTGCTCTCAAATCTTGTTTGCACCCTATTGATTAAAAGATCAAGATTGAGGAAAGCCCAAAGAAGGTAAAATGGACATTTTGTCCTTGCAGATTTCCTCTTGACACAACTTCTACTCAAGTAAAGCATGTTTGAGGAGTAGGATTATAAATGAACCCAATTATTTATGAATAGCTAGAGGTCAGTTGATGGGAATCAAGATCAATTGATTGAGAACTTGAACTAGAATTGCATTAAAATTAAGAATTAAAGCTGGAATTACAGAGAAACTAGAGAAACAAGTTTTTGTCCAGGTTTGAAACTGAATTATATTCACATCAAAAACTGATTGTACTCTTACATAGCTAGCCTATTTATAATCTTTAACTATTAGAAAATAAAGTGGCTAATAGTTACATAAGTCAAAGATGTAATTAAAGAGGATACATGGCAAATATGAGAGTCAAAATAAGGGGCTGCTGGCAGTTCTAAGAGGTCAGAAAGGTTGACTGGCTGGTTGTTAGTCCTAATGGTAGAGGAGGGGTACATGACAGATATGAGAAGTCAAAATAAGGAGCTGCTGGCAGTCCTAAGAGATCAGAAAGGTTGGCTGGCTGGTTGTTAGTCCTAAGGATAGAGGGTGATTGCATCATCGACTCAAGAAAGAGCTTGTTAATGTTCATTTGTTCATATAGCAAACAAGCCAAGCTCAAAAACAAGTTTAGGTAGTCAAGCTCAAACTTCAAACATAATAATGTGTTTGTAAACAAACTTTTGAACATGTAAGCTCAATTTAACTATTTATAAAATTATTTGTATTTGTAGTTTATTGATAGTATAAAGTATAAACCATTCATTCATAATAAAATTCATAGATTTGTGAAGTGGTAAGAAGTTAATCATTATTTTACCATATATGAAGAGAGAATAAGTTAATCAAATAAGTTGTGAACAAGTTCGAGATTGTTGGACAAGAAAATGAACCAAACTTGAATATGTAATCTCGAACTTGACTTGTGTTCACCATAAAATTAATTGAATAAGCCTGAACTTTTAACATTCGGCATGGTTAGCTTATTGAAAACATATTAGTTTTTATTAAACTGAAAATGCTAAGGACACAAAATATCCCACAATTTATCATGTAACAAGTTGTAAATGGTGGGTTCGCATCTCCACCGTTCACAACTCGTCACTCACCACTAGTCGTGGGATTTTTTCTGTTACCAGCATGCTCTGTATAAACTAGTTTAATAGTATAATATTGTGACGTGTGCGCATATATCAGCTTTGCAAGGCTTCAAGCGAATCAAGCTTTCATATTCAAAACGTTTGTAAATTGTAGAAAGGTATAGTTTGAAAAAAGAGAGTTGCACGGCAAAAAATACCTCATATTCTGTAATAAATTTCAACTCCTTTCTGGTGCGTGTGACTTTTCTTTGTCCCCTTCCGTACCTCACTTGCCCATCTATTATTTTATCATACTGTTCTTCATTCCAAATGGGTCTTGTTTCATTTTGCTTGGCTTTGCCTATAAATTGCAGCGGAGCTAGCTAGAGTTAAAGAGTATGTTTTGTGAGAAAATGGCAAAGGCAATTCGATTCTTTGAGTTAAACACAGGGGCCAAGATGCCTTCAGTTGGGTTGGGGACGTGGCAGGCCGGCCCTGGTGTAGTAGGCAGTGCTGTCACCACCGCCATTCAGGTTTTGCTTCTAAATTGTTGGCTCTTTTTTTTTTAAATATTATTTATTTACTTTTTTCTACATTAAAAATTGTCATATATAAGGTAATACTGTTCTCGTCATGTATATATCTTGCTGTTAATTGCATTGCAATTGCATGATATGATCAAACTCAGGGTCTCAAAAAAAAAAAAAAAAGTCAGGATTTTAGTTCAGTAACCAAACATACAAAAAAACAATATTCAAAGCAAAACTAATTCAGAAAATATTAAAACTAGTTAAGTAACAAAGTAAATAACAGTTAAACCAAAATTTAATTATTTACAAAATATAATATAATTGTAAACTGTATTTGAGATAGGACTAGAAAAAAAATATTCTTAACCATGGATTCGTGAGAAGTTTCAGAAAATCGATGGTTTTGGGGGCTTTAGATTTATTATTATTATTATTTTTTAAGATTTCGAAGCTAATAAAAAAAAAAAAAAATCGTCATTTTTGGGCTTTAAGGTAGTGTTGGGAAATATAGACCCCTTTGCAATCTTTTAACCGATTTTATGTCCATCAATTAATTAACCAATTATAATTTGCACCTTCAGTTTTGGTTAATCACGTCATTCAAACAATATTGCCAAACAGAGCAGAAAATAAATGGCACAACACTATGTTTATAAAGTGAAAACGTTGACCGGATTTGAAGATTCTCTCAGCAGCGATATGTGTTGAATACAACAGCTTCTGCTTGATCTTCAGATTTTATTCAGTTGATGGTGAATTAGAACCTGGTCATAAAACCCAAGGTTTACAAAAACATAGTTCTCCAAACTTATTTTAGTTGTCCCTAGTCAGTCCTTTAATACTCTAGCAAATAGGGCTTGAAATTCAAGAGTTTAGACGATTTAATGGGCCTGATTGAGAATCAGGATCTGCAATTCTCTATCAATCGATAGGTCGAGCTTGTCTCAATTGGTCAAAACGCGTTGAGCTATGTGTTGAGATTACAGAAAGTTCCTTCTTCTTGAGTTGTTCTAGGCACGAATCTTGAACTTGAAATGTACTCTTAAAAAGTAAAAACAAACAAGACTTAACTTTTTGTTCACTATTTGCCAATCCTGTGAACTATGGACCTAATAGGTTGCATAGTTAACGGACAGATGAAATTTAAGACTATAAGTTTAGGGTTGAAATGAAAAAAATTGAATTTTAAGGACCAAATTGAAAACAAGACAAAGTTGGGAAATGTACTACTTGGTTAATGTCTTAACTCAAAACAATATGGTATCTTTTTTTTTCAACTATATTTAACTTCTTTTTTGAGTTTGAGTTTTGTAACTTACCTGCAGATTATATATGATTAATGGGCAGTTAGCTTACAGATTTTTATATTTCAATGCAGGTTGGATATCGGCACATTGATTGTGCTCAACTTTACTACAATGAGAAGGAGGTAATTTTGCATAAGACCAGATATTGTATATCATCTTAGTTGCCCTTTCATATCATGACATTTTGTTAAGTCATTTAACTTAGGTCAGATCTACCTCAAGTGATTTTTTATTTATTATTATTTTTTTAAAAATGTGTTTGAAAAAGATGACAATGGTTAAAAAGTATTTATTAGAATCGAAAATTTATACATATTTTATGAAAGGAAAACCAGTTTTTCCAAAGTTGCAGGGGTACTATAAAGTGCATTTCACCTTTCAGGTCACTGTTTGGTCTGTGAAGCTTACTGCTTGATTTTTTTAAGAAATTGCTAAAACCTAGCGAGTAATTTAATAAATCATGTTAAATATAAATAATATATATATATATATATATTTATATTTAGACTATGTAGGGAGCTGGTAGATTCAGATTTTCAGTGCTACTATCATTTGGCATCAAGTGATTGTCACAGTGCAAAAGTTTGGTGGCCATTGCAGGAACAAAAAGTAGGATGTGTATCTGTTCTCCTTATTAGTTTCCTAATAAATATCAATAAAAAGAAACAACATAATCTCAGGAAATATCCACCGTATAAGTGGGATAACTTGATGAAAGGTAATATGGTCCTTGGGTATAAAATTTGGCTATGAGACTGTCGCCTTGGCAATTTTTATGCAAAAACCTAATACTTATTCTCATTTTTTTTTTTAATTAGGTTTTCATCTATGTGCTTTTAGTGAATATTTACATCCATCTTTAGAACTGTTCTTTAGGCATTACGAATGTTAATATTTTGTCTATGAAGTCTGAATCATGTTATGACCTAATTTCTGGTGCGTGTAGATAGGGTCAGCTTTAAAGAAGCTGTTTGATGATGGTCTAGTCAAGCGTGAGGACTTATGGATCACCTCCAAACTCTGGTTTGTTCTAAAAATTATATGACTGCAAACCTTACTAAGCTTTCTTTAATGAAAATTTAAATAACCTACAAGAGCATTGTAGCTCAACTTGCACTTCTTGATGTTTCCAACGGACACGTCCAAAGTTCAAATCTTCGCTCCCCCAATTTTCTAATCAAAATAGTAACAATAATAATAATAATCTGCAATTTTTATTGGCTGTTTTTGTTATCTAATTGGAACTATAACTATCTGCAGGTGTACTGATCACCTGCCAGAAGATGTGCCAAAGGCATTAGATAAAACTTTGCAGGACCTGCAACTTGACTATGTGGATCTGTATCTAGTATGTATACCACACTTAAGAGTGCTAAAATTTAAATAAACTTTGATGGACTTTCCTAATGTATTTCATTACTAAGAGTACTAATATCTTCTAAAGATGCACTGGCCAGTTAGCATGAAAAAGGGATCCGTTGGCTTCAAACATGAAAATCTTACCCAAACTGACATACCCAGTACATGGAAAGCAATGGAGGCACTCTATGATTCTGGCAAGGCTCGAGCTATTGGAGTAAGCAATTTCTCTTCAAAGAAGCTTGGGGATCTGTTGGAGATTGCACGCGTGCCTCCAGCTGTTAACCAAGTGGAGTGCCACCCTATTTGGCAGCAGCCAAAACTACATGCATTTTGTAAATCCAAAGGAGTTCACTTGTCTGTAAGTATGCAGATATAAAGTGGTCTATAATGTTTTGTGCTTGAAGCCTTGAAGAGAAAAGGAAACAGGCTTTTTGCTAGTAAATTATGCAGAATAGACTATGGCTAGAGCATCAGAAACAAAACAAATCTGCTTTCATTTTTATGTGATTTCTGAACCAGGTTACTTAATGATGAATTTTTTGTCTTGCAGGGGTATTCACCATTGGGTTCCCCTGGTATGGGATTTACCAAGAACGAGGTCCTTAAGAATCCAATTCTCCTTACAGTTGCAGAGAAATTGGGGAAAACTTCTGCACAGGTGGCTCTTCGCTGGGGGCTGCAAACAGGTCACAGTGTACTGCCTAAGAGCACAAACGAGGCAAGGATCAAAGAAAATCTTGATGTTTTAGACTGGTCTATACCTGAAGATTTGTTTGCAAAACTTTCTGAAATTGAGCAGGCAAGTACCCTATTCTTGTATATATATTCATTTGAATCTTTGTTTGACAACATCACTATGAGAATAAAATTGCACACAACTTCCTGCCATTGGTTTTTGCGATGCTTGGAGTTAAATCTTATGTTATTCCATCCTTCAGATAAATGCTTTGATCAAAATGTGATGTGTAAGATGGATTTATGGATCATTAGTCAACCATTTTTATTGTTCTTGAAAATTAGGTGCAAAAGAATTAGCGAATTGTTTATAAACAATAAACAAGGCTTCACTTTAAGTTAAAATGACTATAGTTTTGGTTATTCAAGCAGGAGAGGCTAATTAAGGGTACTGCATTTGTTCATGAAACCCTTGGTGACTACAAGACAATTGAAGAACTCTGGGATGGCGAATTGTGAGCAAGAATCAGATGTTAATTTCAGGCATCGTGAAGTAAATTTCCTTTTATCCAGTTTGATCCAAAGTACTTGATTTTCAATGCTTTCTAACTGGTGTTGACCGTAGTCTGGGTCCAAATTGTTTCTGCTAGATAAACTTTGAAGTTAATAAAAGAGCATTTGCTGAGCATATCAGTTTGAGAAGTGAGTTGTGCCTGCTTCTATTGCAGAAGAGTTAAACTAAGAACTTGTAGTACCAAAGTTTGTTTGTTTAGACCCCTTAAAACAAATTGTTTAACCTAATATATTAGCCAAGTGATTACTTTGGTTAATTATGAGATCTAGGTTAAATAAGGACAGATCATATTATGCACAGTAGCGGAAAAATAAATAAGACAACGATATGATTACTCAGGAAAACCAATAAAACCAACAGTTTCAAGGTAAAAACTTGGAGATGATTTGACCTAACTATCCTCAAAGTAAAATAAATTCACCATAGAGAATCGAAGATTTTACAATCAGATTTAATCTCTGAATCTATTGCTACTTAGCTCCAGTAGTAACTTACTAACATGACCACATGCAAGCTCTGAATCTATGGACTCCTTCTCTTTTGAATTTGCTTTGAGCCAACACCCATGTGTGTGACTTTGAGATCTCACTCAGGTTTAGCAACACAAACTCTCTAGTTTGTGACTTCAAGACTAACCTTGAAGGTTTAAATCATTAGCTATGTATGATTTTGTTGCAGCAACTTCAGATCTACCAATTTTAATGGTATGAGAATAATTTCCGGTAGTGACTTTGAAAGAGGAAGGCACAATACCTTTTAGATCTTAAAAGAGCACCTCAAAAGTCTTTTCAAAATGTGCCTTAGGGTTTCTTTAAATACTATGTGAAATAGATCTGAAACCCTAATCACTTAATGGGCTTAATGAGCAATTGAGCTTAATTAAAATTCTGCAGACTCGTGTTTCGATTGGTCGAAGTTGTTTCTTAATCGGTCGAACCTGGCATGTTTTGAAATCTTCTTTTTGCCGCTTGTATGTTCTTATGCTTTGACTTGTAACACCTTGAGTAATGTCTAATAAATCCTAGACTCTAAGATTTATATCTAGACAAGTTTGCGCTCATAGTTTGCCAATTATTCTAAACTTTTAGAATCTAACAATCTCTCCTTTGACAATCCGTGACAAAACTTACATACAATATGAAATGCTTAAATACAATAACAGCCCTATTACAATAAAATGCCCAAATACATCACAAATCTCAATCTAAGACTTCAAACCTAAAAGTTGCTAGAAGAGGCAGAAGGTTTTGATCATAATGTACCTGTCTTTCCTGAAACTCTCAAAAGAGCACATCACCACATGTGTGGAAACAAAGACAGATAAACAACAAATAACAAATATGCAGTAACATCAAATATAAAACATGTAAATTAACTCTCCTCCTAAGTTAGATACATAAAATAAAAAAATAAAAAAATAAAAAAACTTTTATTTTCTCCTCCTTAATTTCAAAAACAATTTCATCTCCCCCTAAAAAAAAATGTTAAAAATCTTTTCTAAATTTCATCTATTTCTCCCCCCTTTTTGTCATGTATTAACAAAGACAATTCAATCAGAAGGTATACAAAAAACATACACAACAGAGGATAAGAGAAAATAGATAATCAAGGAAACACAAAAGAATTCAGCCCTATAGAAGATAGAGGCAACTTCCCCTATAAAAATAGGAAAAACAAAATAAGTTTAGGGAAAAACAATTTAAGGGAAAATTTAGGAGGTGAGGAAAACTAAAAAGACACAAACCAACTTTAAAAAAAAACTAAGCTGGGGATACACATGAATACAGATTATTATCCATCATATCTCAAAAAATATTTCCAATTTTCCACAATCCACACATCAAGAAAAATAGCATATACTAAAATGTATAGAACTCAAAAAATTAATTAATAAATTTTTAGATCAAGTTGGGTACTCAATTTAGCAAAGTGTATGTGTGTTATGTGTGAAAACAATGAGAGATATGACTGCAAAAATGTAAGATGGATACAGAAAAAAAATTTAATGCATTTGAATCCTATCACAAATGATGCATGAAAAAACTGATCAGTTAAGAACTTAAAAAACTGAAATTTTCCAGTTTCAATCGGTTGAAAGGAATTGAGCATCAATCGAAAAATTTTCTGGAAATTTTAGATCGGTCAAGCATTGATCGAACATCAATTGAATCAGGTAGAGAGTTTTTGATTTAAAACCTGAACATTTTCAATCGGTCGAGGGAGATCTTCGATTGGTCAAAATAGTGAAAATTTTTAAAACTTAAAAATCTGGAAATTTTATGCAGAAAAACAACTTGAAAGCAATTTTTATGACTCAATGTAGATGAACATGATCCAGAAAAGTTTTAAAAACATGATGCCTTTTAAATGCAAGTATCAAACCAATCAAGAAATTAAAACACAAATTTTAAACTTCTAAAACACATTTTTCTTCAAATTCCCAATCAAAACAAAAGTTTGCATTTACACATCAATTCATATGCAATTAAAGATGGTCAGACTAGTCAACACACAATCATATGTACTAAGTTTAGCAAAGACTGCATATGGTGTGTGCAAGTAGTAAGCGTATGAGATACATAAAAGGTGATATGTAGATAGTAATTAAAAATTTTTTTTATATCATCAATCACATTAGTTTGAAAGTGACTATTACCTAATGAGCTACATCATATAACTCCTACATCTCCTAGAAAACATGCTTGCAATCATGTAAAAGCTTTTATTTATTTATTTTTTTGCTTTTCTTTTTCTTTTTTCTTTTTCTTTTGATTTTCACATTCTTTTTACAATTAACATCTCATTTAATCTTGCTGTGCAAGTACTACTCCTTGTTGAGCATGGTTTTTATAATTTGCACACAAATGTTTATGATTGGTGAGTAACAGTGGTGAGATGGTTATTTATACCTTTCTCCTATGATTTTTTAATCCTTATAATCAAAAGAACGTGACTTCAAAATCAAGAACATTTGTTTAAAAATCATATGTCACACAATTTAAGCACTACATAGCAAAAACTAGCAAAGTATAGAAAAATAGCCCATCAAAGCTAAACAAGGTACACAGTCATGAAATGCAAATTTCATAGGCCAATCTCAATTACACACTTGAAGATGTGTAATACAAAAAAAATAAAAATCTTTTTGGGTTTTCAAATTTTCATAATAACTAAAAACAAAAAGCACGCATTATGCTAAATGAATAAAATGCAAAAACAATGCACGACAGTGCTCAACTAAGCAATAGAGGGTACACAAATAAGAAATATCAATTTCTTAATTAATCCATAAGTACATGTACTATTTAGTACATGCTCATACAAAATTGTATTTATCTCAAAATAGTCATGCATTTAGTTATGCAATACACACCTTCTATATATCTCCACAATATCAAGCATGCTCTAAATCAAGAGAGAGATATCATAATTCATGTAATCCTCAAGGAAAATAAAATAAGACCCAAAATAAAATATTTTTCTCTTTTTGAAAATTTTCAATGTTTTTGGATTTTTTTTATAAACAAAAAACCTAAGAAAATAAAACAACCAAAAACAGAAATAAAACATGTCCACAAATAATTTAAAGAATTAAATCAGGGATTAGTAAGTAACACTCACCTTAGAGAATCTTTTCTCACCCATATAGCACGAGCCTTTGGTTTTGTAGGTGAACAACCAAGAGAAGCAGAGTGTATTTGAGGGATTACAAAATTATTCTGAGAGAGACAAAAATCCTGCAATTTCCTTTTACAAGCTAACAAGCTTATATTTTTCAAAAGCATATGAAACAATTTATCATGACTTATGGTAGGAGAAATATCATCACATATCCTAGATTGAAACACGAAATGCTTAAATTTCAATTTATGACAGTTAGTAAGAATGTGACCAGATAGATCGCAAAAGTGACAAACATGAACAAATTTAGGAACATCAATATTCCTAACAGTAGATCTAGTCTTAGATTTTGGTTTTTTCCTTAACAAAGAACAATTTGGGCTAATATGACCAACAAAACTACAAATGTGACAGGTAGGCATAAAAACAAATTTCTTCAGCAATCTATCAGTAGGTTTAGACTTAGGTTTAGAAACTTTAGCGTCTATATTAGAACTTTTACCTTTGTCTAACCTAGTAAAATAAGTCTTTTCTTTATGATTCCTCTTGAAAGGAGAAACATAAACTTTGTTATTAGGCTTAACAGGAACAGAAACAAAAATAGAAACAGATCTATTATCAACAGCAAGTTTGGTATTAGACAAATTTTCAAGTTTAGCTTTAGCTTCAGCTAACTTTTGTTCCAAACTTTTCATCTTTTCATTTTGAGAGGAAAATTGATTTCTAAAAAATTCATTCTTTTTATTAAATTCATCTAATCTCACAATCAATTCCTCTTTTTCAAGATTAGCCAATTTTAACTCTTCATTGAATTTCTTAGTAATTTTCATAGATTTAGATAATTTTTTACGAAGAGTTTCACAGGCATCAATAAGATAAACAAAAACGATAGTGTCATTTTTATTCAAATCATCACAAATATGAGTAGATAGACACTTAAAATTATCCATGATAGCAGAGATTAAGGATCTCACTCAGGACGTTAATCCAATCAGAGTGAACTTGCTCTGATACCACTTGTTTGTTTGTTCATACCCCTTAAAACAGGTTGTTTAACCTAATATATTAGCCAAGTGATTACTTAGGTTAATTATGAGATCTAGGTTAAATAAGGACAGATTATATCATGCATAGCAGTGGAAAAATAAATAAGACAATTTTATGATTACCCAGAAAAATCAATGAAACCAACAATTTCAAGGTAAAAACCTAGAGATGATTTGATCTAACTAATCCTCAAGGTAAAACAAATCCATTATAGAGAATCGAAGTTTTTACAATCAGATTTAATCCCTAAATCTATTGTTACCTCTAGTAGTAACTAACTGACACAACCACGTGCAAACTCCAAATCCACAAACTCCTTCTCTTTTGGATTTGCTTTGCACAAACACCCACGTTTGTGACTTTGAGATCCCATTCAAAGGTTTAGCAACACAAACTCTCCAATTTGTGACTCCAAAACCACCGTTGAAGGTTTAAATCATTAGCTATGTATGATTTTGTTGCTACAACTTCAGATCTACCAGTTCTAATGGTATAGAGAATCGAAGTTTTTACAATCAGATTTAATCCCTAAATCTATTGTTACCTCCAGTAGTAACTTACTAACACAACCACGTGCAAGCTCCAAATCCACAGATTCCTTCTCTTTTGGATTTGCTTTGCACAAACACCCACGTTTGTGACTTTGAGATCCCACTCAAAGGTTTAACAACACAAACTCTCCAATTTGTGACTCCAAGACCACCGTTGAAGGTTTAAATCATTAGCTATGTGGATTTTGTTGCTGCAACTTCAGATCTACCGGTTCTAATGGTATAGAGAATCGAAGTTTTTGCAATCAGATTTAATCCCTAAATCTATTGTTACCTCCAGTTGTAACTTACTAATACAATCACGTGCAAGCTCCAAATCCACAGATTCCTTCTCTTTTGGATTTGCTTTGCACAAACACCCACGTTTGTGACTTTGAGATCCTACTCAAAGGTTTAACAACACAAACTCTCCAATTTGTGACTCCAAGACCACCGTTGAAGGTTTAAATCATTAGCTATGTATGATTTTGTTGCTGCAACTTCAGATCTACCGATTCTAATGGTATGAGACTGATTTCCGGTAGTGACTTTGAAAGAGGAAGGCACAGTACCTTTAGATCTTAAAAGAGCACCTCAAAAGTCTTTTTAAAGCGTGCTTTAGGGTTCCTTTTAAATACTATGTGAAATAGATCTGAAATCTTAATTACTAATGGGCTTAATGAGCAGTTGGGCTTAATTAAAATTTTGCAAACCCGTGTTTCGATTGGTCAAAGCTATTTCTTGATCGGCCGAACCTGGCATGTTTTGAAATCTTCTTCCTGTAACTTGTATGTTCTTATGTTCTGGCTTGTAATACCTTAAACAATGTCTAATAAATCCTACACGTCGTCTTCCATAAATGATATTCAAAACCACAATTACGACGATCAGGGACAAGAAAACCACGGGAAGTATTATAAAGTCTTTCTCCATCTTCCTTGTATACACGATAAGCAAACAAGTTCTCCGTAGCTTGCCTTTTATACTTGAGGTTTAAAGAATTGTCTGCCTTTCTAGACGAGGGTCTAATTTATTGAAAGCTTCAAACATTCTTTGTGGAAATATTTGACTATAAGTACAACTGAGACCAGGTTATTCCTTTTGCTTGAGAAGCTAGTTAGCTATTTGCATTGAAGTTTTTAGAGTTCATTTCAAGAGGGCACACAGACACTATAGACTATAGAGCTTTTCCTTTTTGCTGCCACGTAGCCAGTAAAAAATGAGAGTTTTTGTCAACTGACTCAACTCTTTTATTGTAAAATGTTCTTTTTTTAGAAAGTATTTATGTATCTTTGACTTGGCTATTATTTCGTAGTCTGACTTCCCGCCATTCAGCACTTGTACCTTTGACGACTATTTTTTTTCTAAACTTTTTTAACTTTTTAAATATAACCATGAAAGAAAAAGGTTTAAAGATAGACTTTTTTGTTGGAAGCATTAAAATATATTCGTTCAGTTACAAAATTCTTGACACATCATTTTACAACTTATTACAATAAAAAATTATTAGTAATAATCGTGGTTGAGTCATAATTTGATTTTAGGAGAAAGAAATTTATATAAGTTATGTATGTGCTTGAAACATAATATATATATATATATATATATATATATATATATATATATATATATATATATATGTAAGGTCTCAATTTATGGTCCAAACGTATGGTACGATGGCCCAATGAGCTTAAGACAATAAATTTTTAGAGAGTGGATTGGAAAACTGAGCCTTAGTGAATTTGAGCAACAATTATCACAAGTTCAAATAAGATTTGAATTAAATTTTAGAAACAAATGGGAACAGACTTTTAGTCCGAAGAGCTTTTTTTTTTATTTTTTTTATTTTTTATGTAGATTGATTTTTTCCTACGTACAATTGTCAATAAGCTTCTTATCCTTTCTCTAGAATTTTTTCCCTCCTCTTTTCATAGAGGATTCTTTACATTATATAGCTCCCTTAGGATCATCTTAACACTACATTGTCGATCGTTTGAGAAATCACTTGAGTACTTGTCCCATCAGACACCTCTCCTATTTTTCTGTGAGTTGTAGTAACCAGAGCTTTACTGTTCAGGTGTCTTCTCCATATAAATACGGCCAGGAAAGTGGTTACAGTGAATTTAATGCGGTGGTAGCAGCCTTTCCTTAGATATTTTTGTGTTTCCCACCCTTTCTTTCTTATTCATAAGACACATCCTCATCTCTTGAGTTTCTTGGAAGGTTCCTCCAGCTGCTGGGATACAAATTTGAGATATGCTAGCCATATCCGAGAGGGATTTCCTCTTCGAACATTCCTTCAAGTGTCTCTTACTTACGAGGCCCCACGCTGGGCCTTTACTAATTACTGGCAATCTCCTCGGACATTTTAGTGTCCTCGGATAGACCCTTGACCCAACATATTATTTTGGGCCTTTACCCCCACAATAGACCCTCAAAACTCCGGTTTCTCCCTACCATTCGAGGAGAGAAAGTGGGGTTTTGACATTTTTAAAGGATAAATTCAACTGACTTTTGATTTACATGAGTGAGAATGTGGTTTTACATGCCCCATAAATGTTATTGATGTTTCGCAGTTTACTAGGCGTTACTAATTACTCCAGGCGACTTTATGTCCTTCACATCCAATGGCGAACTGCCAATCTGATGGCTGATATTTCACCTAGTATTTTGAGCGAGAGTATTCCTACTCATCTTTTCCCACTATATAAGGCCCTAAGGGGAACCATTTTCCCTTTTTCTTCAAAAATCTTCAAGAACTTCAAAGAATCCTAGCGCACAGTCTCACAAACCACATTAACTTCTAAATCTTCATAGATATTTCCTATAAGAACTTTACTAAAGATCTATAAAATTCCCAAAGATTACCATACGTGTTCTCGTAAGTCTTTATCTTTTTATATTTTCCTTTTTCTTCTCGGCTCTTCTTCTCGGCCTTTTTGTTTGTTTAGATGGGTAGATTCAAGCACCTAATAGACTTACCGGCTGGTATGGAGGGTTTTAGAGCAAAGTACCACATCTCACAAGGGGTGGTTTTAGATTATTGTTCTCTGGACTGAGTACATACTGATAGGGAGGTGGGTCAAGTTGTCATTCCTATGATTGCTTTTATAGAGGGAGGAATGACGCTTCCTATGAGTAGAATAACCAGGGACTACCTGCTTAACCATAGGTTAACCCCCCACCAGTGCACCCCTAACCTATTTAGGGTTCTGGGTTGCGTAGATGTTCTGAATGAGCAGTTGGGCTTAGGGCTTACTTGGCACGATGTGGTCCATATGTACAAGTGCCATAAACTCTCCGGTGTGGGGTACTACCTCAAGTCCCGGTCCGATGTCGTAAGGCTGATATCTTATCTTCCTAAATCTAATAAGGGTATGAAGGATGACAACCTGATTGTTTCAAGGGAGTGGAGCGACAGTCATCATTGTCCAACTTGGGTAGGAGATCCAGGTGGGATACATTTAGGACCAGTCTCTTTGGAAAGAGATTTAGCGTTTTTGGCTTTATTTTATATATAGATATTTATTTATTTATTTATTTTTGTCACTTCATCCTTTCTCGACGATGATTTTTGTTAATCTGACCATGATCTCCTTCTTGGATATTTTTGCAGATAAGGATCACGTTTCTCCGAAGCTCAGTCACACTAACTTTCAGGCTCTCAACTACCTCTTGAGATCGGAAATATGTGTGAGTGGGGACGGACAGTTGTGAGCAGCTCCTCTAATCTTGGACTACGAGTCTTTGTCCCGTACTTTCCAAGACGTAGGCCAAGCAATAAGAGTCAAGAGTTCAAGATTGGCTCGGATTGACGTTTCCAAGCCAGGATTTTTGGCTTGGAAGGATCTTCTCCCAATTCCGTGGCCAGTGCTATAGAATCCTCTACCAGTTGCATTTCCACTTCTACAAGCTCCTCCTGAAGCTGCAGCAATACCTGTAGAGGGGGTTGCCTCATCTCGTCTATAACTAGAGGAAGAGATAGACAAGTTTCATTTTAAGGAAGAGAAAAGTCCAAGAGCTCCTTTGATTTGCATTTCGGATGCCGAGGATGAATCAGACAGAAGTTTCGGTATTCATAACCCATATTTGATACTCGCACGCCCAGACGACTTAGATGAAGAGGAAGATAATATAGTGTTAAACAAGGGTAACAAAAGTTTAAGAGATCTCATTGCCGCTAGGGGTAAAGAGTCCACATAAAAAACAACCCCTAAGTCCTAAGTTGCTCCTCCTCCTCCACAAATTCCCATTGACCTTGGCCTAAAGCCTAACCCTGATTTGAAAAAGAAGAGGCCAGTCGAGATGCTCGAGGAAGGCGAAGTGGGCCCTCGGAAGGGGACGAAGCAACAAAAAGTGGTCCCTGATGCTAGGGACAAAAGGTCCCAGTCCATGGAAAGCCGAGAAAAGCAACATAGGGTTAATGTGCGTATGACACAACGCATATAGAGCCCTTGGCTAGAAGTGGATGGGGCTCTTATTCTTTGGGGTGCCTTAGTTCGTGAGTTTCAGAAGGAGCGAGCGGGTTGCATAGTTGAAGCCTTGGAACAACCTTTACTCCTCCCAAAGGACATAGACGGCTACAGGCGTTTCTCACAAAATGACCTCTTCCTGTCCCTAAAGAGGGAGAGGGACCTTGCCATGGTAAATTACTTATCCACTTATGAATTTACATATTAAATCATATTTTTGTTTCTAATTCACACTATCTTTGTGATTTTCGAGTAGATTACTTAGCAAGTTTTTTTGGCTGAAGAGTGATACCGTGAAGCTTGTAAGCGTGTCAACACTGAGGCCTTCACTTGCGCCAATGTTGAGAAATCATTAGGGGCCATTAAGCAGGAGTAGCTGAAATTGTTCGAGAAGCTGAAATTAGCAGACCAGGCTTGTTCTAGTGCTGAGGCTGGTTTGAAGACGACAGAGAGGTAGGTTGAGGAGCAGTGCCAAAAACTGCATTCAACTGAGATAGACTTGGCCACTTAGAAGCAAATGGTCTTAGATCTTCAGGTTGAACTGCGGAAAGCTAAGGAGGAAGTCTAGCTAGCTAGGGAGGCAGTCGAGGCTGAGAAGAAAGCTTCTTATTAGCTCAGTGTGGAGGAAGCTAAAATAAGGCTTACCGAGGAGCTATCAGAGGTATGCCGCGACTACTGCGACGTGACATGGGACAAAGCCCTGACCACTACAAGAGTCCCTGTCGACTTTACTTTGAGGCTGCCAGGGAGTATTTATTACCATCCACAGATCCGTGAGATCCCCTTTGCCTCCTCTCCTCCTGCCCTTACCCCAGAGTCTTCTGGGCAACCTTTGGCAATTCTAGATGCCCTCCCTCCTCCTAAAATTTCAAAGGAATCTAGCCAAACTGATGATCAAGGCTAGGGGGCTAAGGGAGAAAAAGGAAAGGACAAGGACAAAGGAAAGAAGCCATTTGCCAAGGTCAAAGATGTCGCCAAAGTGAAGGAAGCAGAGGCCGAAATCCAAGAGATTGATCCCAAGGCCAAGGATGCTTCTAGCCCTTAGCCAAGCCAGAAGGAGGACCCTCTTGCCAAAGCATAGCCCCTAGGATTTACCTTCTTCCTTTCTGCAGTAGTTTGAAATAGGATTGTTTTGTTGTTGTTGTTGTTGTTGTTTTTTTTTATTTTAATTACATCAGTGTGTTCAATGTATATTTTGTTTGATCATTTAATGAGAATGTGCTTTTGTTCATCCTTTATTCTTTTGCCTCGTGTATTTTTTATATCATTGTGACTTCAATTAAAGCCAACAATCATACGTCACTTATAATTTGATAGTGTCAAGGGTAAAGTTGCTAAATAAGAATGTGTGTTGCGAATTGAATCTTAGATAACGAAAATTGATATTAATGGACCCATATCACGTGGAGGAAAGTGACAGAGGCAGATAATTTGTACATTACTTGCAAATATAAGTTTAAACTTAAGTAATAAAGGTAGACAACCACACGTTACATGTAAATATTTCATGTATATAAGTTTAAATATAAGTACATACCCTTAAATATTAATTCCATCCTAATATTTGTCATATAAGATATGATATGCTTTAAGATCTGTCTAATACTTGAAAAGCTACCATGAGTTATTAATTTCTCTTGAGCTAGTGGTCCGAGGAGCCATGCAGGACTTAGGTTCTGTTTAATACTTGAAAAGTTTCCATAAATTATTAATTTCCCCTAAGCCAGTGGTCCGAGGAGCCATGCAGGACTTAGGTTATGTTCAATACTTGAAAAGTTGCCATAAGTTATTAATTTCCCCTAAGCCAGTAGTCTGAGGAGCCATATAGGACTTAAGTTCTGTTTAATACTTGAAAAGTTGCCATAAGTTATTAATTTCCCATAAGCTAGTGGTCCGAGGAGCCATGCAGGACTTAGGTTCTTTTCAATACTTGAAAAGTTGTCATAAGTTATTAATTTCCTCTAAGCCAGTGGTTCGAGGAGTCATGCAGGACTTAGGTTCTGTTTAATACTTGAAAAGTTGCCATAAGTTATTAATTTCTCCTAAGCCAGTGGTCCAAGTAGCCATGCAGGACTTAGGTTCTGTTTAATACTTGAAAAGTTGTCATAAGTTATTAATTTCCCCTAAACCAGTGGTTCGAGGAGCCATGCAGGACTTAGGTTCTATTCAATACTTGAAAAGTTGCCATAAGTTATTAATTTCCCCTAAGCCAGTGGTCTGAGGAGCCATACAGGACTTAGGTTCTGTTTAATACTTGAAAAGTTGCCACAAGTTAATAATTTTCCCTAAACTAGTGGTCCGAGGAGCCATGCAGGACTTAGGTTCTGTTTAATACTTGAAAAATTACCACAAGTTATTAATTTCCCCTAAGCCAGTAGTCTGAGGAGCCATGTAGGACTTAGTTTCTATTAAATACTTGAAAAGTTTGAGTAGCATGAAGTACAATGTTTTTACACAGCAGGAGAATTCACTTGATATAGGAAAACTTTTATTAATAATAATACATTTTCAGGTTGTTTACATTCCAAAGGCGTGGTATTACACGTTCATCTAAGTCTTCAAGGAAATAAGCTCCTATACCAGCCACAGATGTGATGAGATATGACTATTCTCAATTGGGTCCTAGCTTTCCCCATGTTGGATTCTTTACAATGCCCAGGACCTTCCTCAATACCAAGTCACTAGACATTAGTGGCCTTAGCTTTACTTTGGCGTCATAACCTTGCTTGAGTTTGTGTTGGTAGTATGCCAATTGGACCATTGCATTTTCTCTTCTTTCTTCGATAAGATCCAAGCCCTTTTCTAGCAAGTTATCATTACTACTTGGACTGAATGAGCTGGTCTTTAGCGTTGGGAAACCTGTCTCTAGGGGAATGACAACCTTGGCTCCATAAGTCATTGAAAAAGAAGTTTCCCCTGTTGATCTGCGAGGCGTGGTTCTATACGTACACAAAACATGTGGCAGTTCTTCCACCCATTTTCCTTTCGCATCATCTAGCCTTTTCTTGATTCCATTAACTATGACCTTATTAATAGCCTCGACTTGTTCGTTTCCTTGAGGATAGGCTGGGGTAGAATATCTGTTCGTAATTTCCAATTCACTACAATATAGTCTAAAGGATTTGCCATCAAACTAAAGGCCATTACCTGAGATGAGGGAGTGAGGGAACCCAAACCGAGTGACAACGTTTTTCCAGATAAACTTCTTAGCATACACATCTCTAATGTTCACCAAAGGTTCAGCTTCGACTCACTTGGTGAAATAGTCTGTGCCGACCAGCAAATATCTCTTGTTACCTGCTGCTTTGGGAAAAGGACTAACAATATCCAGGCCCCACTGTGCAAACTGCCAAAGATTGGATATGGATTAAGGACTCCTCCCGGTTCGTGTATGTTTGGTGTGAATCATTGACATTGATCACACTTCTTTACATACTCTTATGCTTTTTTTTTGCATGTTTGGCCACTAATAGCCTTGTGTGATAGTTCTATGGGATAAAGATCTTCCTTCTGTGTGACTTCCAAAAATTCCCTCGTGTAATTCCTCAAGAAGTAGCTCTGATATTTCAGGATGAATGCACAATAGGTATGGCCCAAAGAAGGAACGCTTGTACAGTTTTTGATTCTCGGACAGCAAGAATCGGGGCGCCTTTCTTCGTATTTTTTCAGCTTCTAATTTATCCGATGGTAAAATGTCCTCTTTTATGAATGATATTATGGGATCCATCCAGCTAGATCCTACCCTGATTTGTTGAACGTGGGCTGCCATTCCCTTTATTTCTGTAGGTTTGTGTAAGTCCTCGACAAGGATAACCCGAGGTAGGCTTTGAGTTAAGGAGGATGCAAGCATGGCCAGGGAATCAACATGTGTATTCTCACTCCTGGGAATGTGGTGTAGGCTGAATGACTTAAATTTCGATTGTAGAAACCTGACTTGAGTTAAGTACCCTTGCATCTTCTTATCCTTGGCTTCTAGCTCCCCTCCCACTTGACCAACGACCAGTCTTGAGTCCGAAAACACTTTTATGGCCTTTCCCCTTATTTTTTAAACCATGGATATCCCCTCCAACAAAGCCTCATATTCAGCCTCGTTATTCGTGGCCGAGAACCCTAGTTTTAGTGATTTCTCGATGATGAGCTTCTCGGGTGAAATCAAAACTAACCCCACTTTAGAGCCCATTTAATTTGCCACACCATCAACATATACGTTCAAGACGGGAGGTTCTTGCAGGGAGATTGTGCCAACCGATTTTCCATCCATAACCTGTGTTGTTGACATTTCCTCTAACGCAGGTTCAACGAACTCAGCTACAAGATTTGCCAGTATCTAACCCTTGACAAAGGTGCGGGGCATGTATTTGATGTCAAAAGCCCCTAGAACGGTGCCCCAATTTGCAATTCTCCCCGTGTAATTAGCGCTTTGAAGTACAGTCCAGAGTGAAAGTTGAGTTAGGACGACGATTGTATGTGCTTGGAAGTAGTGGGGAAGCTTTCTTGTACCATATACTACTGCTAGGATGGTCTTCTCCAGCGGCAAATAGCGAATCTCAGCCATATGCAGTGATTTGCTCACATAATAGGTTGGCCATTATACTCCGTTATCAATTTGTATAAATACCAAACTCACGGCGTGGGAGGCAACTGCGATATAAGAGAACAACACCTCATTCGTCAAAGGACTAGACATGATAGGTGGCCGAGACATGTACTCTTTAAGTTGCTGAAATGCCAAAGCACATTCTTCAGTCCATTCAAATTATTTCCATTTATTCATCAATAGGAAAAAAGGCCTGCATCTGTCCCCAGATCGAGAAATGAACCGATTTAAAGCAACAGTCATTCCAGTGAGTTTCTGGACTTCCTTAGGATTCTGAGGTGGTTGTAAATTGTTTATTGCCTTAATCTGGTCGGGGTTAAATTCAATTTCTCTGTGAGTCACCATGTAGCCCAGGAATTTTCCTAACCCCACCCCAAAGGAACATTTAGAGGCATTAAGGCGCAATTTATGTTCTTTCATTGTTCCAAAGATGTTTCTTAGATCATCCACATGATCAGGTACTTCCTTACTCTTCACTATCATATCATCTATATAGACTTCAATATTCTTGCCCAATTGAGGTTCAAACATCTTAGTCATCATCCTTTGATAGGTGGATCCTGCATTTTTCAGGCCGAATGGCATCACCTTGTAATGGTAATTTCCAGTGGGAGTAACAAAAACTGTCTTTTCTTGGTCCTCTAGTGCTAGCGGTATTTGATGATACCCTTGAAAGACATCTAAAAATCTCATTCGAGGATGGCTTATAGTTGCATCTACTAGCTGGTCTATACGAAGCATAGGGAATGGATCTTTCAGACAAGCTTTGTTTAAATCCATGAAATCTACATAAATTCGCCACTTTCCGTTCTTTTTCTTTACTACCACAGTATTGGCCAACCATTCAGGGTAGAAGACTTCTTTGATAGCCCCTGTTTGCTTAAGTTTTGTCACCTCGTCTTTGATAACATCAGAATGTTTTTTAGACGAGCGCCGAGAAGGTTTCTTTTTGGGGGTAACGGATGGATTGACATTCAAATGGTGACAAATGAAGATCGGATCCACCCATGGGGCTTTATAGGCATTCCACGCGAATACGTCCATGTTTTTTCTTAGGAATTCGATTAACTTTTGTCTTTCTTGGGGAGGCAGTTGGGATCCGACTTGAAAGAACTTCTCCTGATCATCACCAACAGTAACCTTTTCTAGATCTTCGCACTTTTCCCCCTCTGCTAATTCATCATTGGTCAATGTTGGAGTTTTTGATTGCTATAAGTTCCTTTCAGAAGAAGCCGAGCCACGGACATTACTCTGGACAGAGAGGATCTAGTCCTTCTTAAAGCAGCAAAGATGACATTGATCGTTCCCAGAGGAGGTCTTAAAGGAGCATCCCTCTGGGGGTCCAAACCAGTTTGCTCCATTCGACCATTGGAATGGTGCAAGAGCTCCTTTAACTTTCCTTCCTGGACCAGCTGTTCTAAATGATCCCATAAATTCCTACATTCTTTCATAGTATGTCCCTGGTCTTGATGGTATTGACAATAGAGGCTTGGGTTTTGCCTCGTAGGGTTCCCAGCCATCTTGTTCGGCCATTTAAAGAATGGTTTGTTTTTTATCTTTTTGAGAACTCGATGCACTAGTTCTCAAAATACAACACTAACCATCTGGGTGTTGGTAGATCCTGTTGGTCCGACATAATCTTTCCGAGGTCAAACGGTGTTAAATCGGTCCGACCTGAAATCCATCTTCTTTTGAGGGATAACCTTCGCTTTACCTTTTCCTTGTTGCTAATCTTCTTTAACCCTTTTGTATTTATCAATCCGGTCCATAAGTTGGGGCACACTGGTAACAGGTTTACCAGTCAAGGATTTCCTTAATCCATGCTCATTAGGGAGGTCGACCTTGAAAGTACTGATGGCTACATCTTCAAAATCCCCATCTATCTCGTTGTACATCTCCCAGTACCTATCCGAGTACGTTTTTAGGGTTTCACCCTTTCGCATGGATAGGGATAGTAGTGAATCCAAGGGCCTAGGTACCCTACTACACGTGATAAAATAGGAACCGAAGGCTTGAGTGAGCTCCTTGAAGGAGTTTATGGAATTAGCCCTTAAACAGTTGAACCACCTTATCGCCACAGGTCCTAGGCTGGAAGGAAATATCTTGCATAACAAGGTCTCGTCCTTTGAGTGTACGACCATTCTCTGGTTGAATTGGCTCACATGTTCTATAGGGTTTGACTGACCATTGTAAATAAGGAACGTAGGCTGATGGAAACGCCGTGGAAGTTTAGACCCTTCTATCCTACATGTGAAGGGGGATTTAGAGATCTGACTTTGCGCCTTATTCATAACGTCATTTCCTACACCTTTGCG
This sequence comes from Quercus wislizeni, assembly GCA_023055345.1. Classification (NCBI taxonomy): domain Eukaryota; kingdom Viridiplantae; phylum Streptophyta; class Magnoliopsida; order Fagales; family Fagaceae; genus Quercus; species Quercus wislizeni. Next base: position 261,297 of record JALGQJ010000061.1, read on the forward strand.
AGGTAGGCTGTTATATTTTTGCCCGTGGTGAAGCTCTTCATCGCAGGAGAAAGATTCACTCGACGGAGTTCTTGACCTTCGTTTGTAGCTAGCGTCATCTTCATCATTAGAAGAGCCATTAGAATTGGAAGGGGATCACTTTCGTTGTGCATGACGTAGTTTCTTCTTCAAATCGTCAATTTTCCTTTGCATGGCTTTATTATCGTCTCGCCTTTGGGATACGTGACTTCCCCCTTGAGAGTGGCTTTTGCTCATATGAGTGGTACGCACACTACATTCTTGATATTCTTCCCAATCTCGTTCACGTTCAAGATTGAGAAAGTCATCTTGTTGTTGAGAGTTTGTGGGCTCTGCCTGGTGCTGACCTAATCCTTCCATTTTTTACTGTTACACTCACTAATGCAGAAAGCTTTCCCACAGACGATGCCAATTGTAAGGTCTCAATTTGTGGTCCAAACGTATGGTATGATGGCCTAGTGAGCCTAAGACAATAAATTTTTAGAGAGTGGGTTGGAAAATTGGGCCTTAGTGAATTTGGGCAACAATTATCACAAGTTCAAAGAAGATTTGAATTAAACTTTAGAAACAAATGGGAACAGACTCTTAGTCCAAGAAACTTTTTTTTTATGTAGATTGATTTTTTCCTACGTACAATTGTCAATAAGCTTCTTATCCTTTCTCTAGAATTTTTTCTCTCCTCTTTTCATAGAGGATTCTTTACATTATATAGCTCCCTTGGGATTATCTTAACCCTACACTTGTCGATCGTTTGAGATATCACTTAAGTACCTGTCCCATCAGACACCTCTCCTGTTTTTCTATGAGTTGTAGTAACTAGAGTTTCACTGTTCAAATGTCTTCTCCACATAAATGCGGCCAGGAAAGTGGTTACAGTGAATTTAATGCGGTGGTAGTAGCCTTTCCTTAGATATTTTTGTGTTTCCTACCCTTTCTTTCATATTCATAAGACACGTCCTCATCTCTTGAGTTTCTTGGAAGGTTCTTCTAGCTGCTGGTATACAAATTTAAGATATGCTAGCCATATTCGAGAGGGATTTCCTCCTCGGACATTCCTCCGAGTCTTTTACCTACGAGGCCCCATGCTGGGCCTTTATTAATTACTGGTAATCTCCTCAGACATTTTAGTGTCCTCAGATAGGCCCATGACCTAACATATTATTTTGGGCCTTTGCCCTTACAATATATATAGCAATTCATGTATATTAAGTGATATTTTGAAAACCCACAAATAATAGCATTTCATTATATATAAATTGTTTAGTTGTAAATGAATTTTTGCATAAATAAACCACTTTTCTGGCTTAAAGTAAAAATTCAAAATATGAATAAAAGATTTTTAATAGTTAAATAGACACCAAGTAAAATTTACATAGTTTTATGTTAGAATGTAATCATCCCAAAATTTATCTCTTAATACACAAGATTTTATGAAGTAAAATAAATTATTACATTAAAAATTAAGGTTTATTGGCTTTTATTTTTTTTAAATATTGCTTTTGAAAGATAGCAATAATTTTTCCCTTTTGTTAAACATTTAGTTTCATTACTTGGCCAACTTGGTTTCCTTTTTATAGAATTTAAATCTTAATTAAAAGATTTGGTCAAATATGATTTTTTTTTTTTTTTGAAAGGGAGGTTTTAACCAATAAAAGAAATAATATTTTGTTATTGTAAGATGATGGAAATTATCATTTAATAAAGGAAGGATATAAATTAAGTATTGCATGACCATCCAAATGGCGGTGAGGGAGAACTAACACCAAACCCCAGCCAAAGCTACGTGGCTTTAATATACATGACCAACCCATGTTCATAAGATATACAACTTATACATAGAGAAAAAAAAAAAATGTTCATCCAACAGACCTAGGGTATTGGGTTCCCACACACGACCTGTTAGGTTTGGGAACTTTGCAGCCCTTCTTGCACATTTTAGATGTAGTTCCTCTTAGGTTAGAGCTTAGAAGGGTAATTCCCCCCCACCCCCTGGCTCCGCCTCTAGCTAATATGTTTTTTTCTTAAAAAGAAAAGTTATTTTCAAAAAATCATCTTTATATGACCTTAATATTATTATTTTAGAGAGAGAAAGAGAGTTTGGTTTTTGGCCATGAATTTAGAGGGAGAGAGAGAGTTGGGTTTCCGGCCATGGATTTAGAGAGAGAGAGAGAGAGAGAGAGAGAGAGAGATTTTCAGCCAAGATAATTTTCTTGATTTTTACATGCTTTTTAATTCTTCTTTTCTTTTTTGGTTTTGACATTTTATTTTCTTAGTTAAAAGTAATAAATTAATTTTTTAAATTCAAAATTTTATGTGGAAACTTACATGGCAATTTTTAAATGTTAATTAATTTTTTTTAATGGCCACATCAACTTCTTGCTAATGGTGTAGTTTGTCTGCCACATAGACTGTTTCTGTTAGTGAGATGATGGTAGGAATTAAAATGAGAACAATTTTTACTTTTGGGGACCAAAATAGAAAAAAAAAAAAGGTAGGGACCAAAATAAAAATTGGCTGAAAATATAAGGATCAAAATAGTATTTACACCTTTAGAAAATTAGTTATTAAAATAAAGTTAAACCATCAATACTTTTTATATTCATCTTTAGTGAAAAAAAAATGATTCAAGTCTTGAATGTTTCCATTGGAAATATTAGAAAGTCGCAATTAACTTCAAAATTATTGAACAAATCATCAATATTACAATAAAAGAAACCCTATCTATAGTATAAAACTATATAATTAGAGTAGAATAAAATAATTTTTAAAATATAAAAAATATAATTTTATTTATCAAAAACAATATAGTAGTTTTACTTAACAATTGAATTAGTCCATATCCTCAACCTTCACAAGAAAAGATGTGTTTACTTTCTCTAAAAGAGATAAGGGGAAATGTTGCAAAACAAAAAATTTCAAGAAGAAGGCCCAATTGAGGACAATGTTAATTACATTCTTGTCCTGCATATATGTTGTTTATCCACTTTCTTTTTCTACATTTTATTGTTATATATCTATACTACTATATATGACTATTAAGATGATAGCACTCTTTTGTGTCAACTTTTTAAATATTCCAAAATATCCTCACACCCAAATTGTCACATTTATACAATTTTAGGCCAAATAAGTGAAATTAATAATTTTCAAAATTTTAAAATGTAGGCTTCTTTTGTGTCTACTTTTACATTAAAAATAATGAATAAATTTCAAATTATATTCCTAAAATTTGGGGTACTTTTAACTTTGCCTCCTAAAATTTCAAAATTTTGATTTACTCCCCTAACTTAAGGTATTGTTTGGATTTACTACCTTCCGTCAATGCATCATGCCTAATTACCCGTTATGAGTTCAAATAGCCTCAAACATAGAGAGTACAAAATCAAAACAAATACAAAGTTAAAGGGTGTAAAATCAAAACAAATACAAACACAGGTGTCATTGGGGGTGCCAATCTGGCAATTATTGGAAAGTTAGGGACAAAATCAAAATCATTGCAAATTTTAAGCATATAATTTGTAATTTAGTAAAAAATACCAGTATGTTTTTTTTTTTCTTTTCTTCTTTTAAAATGAAGGATTGACAATATATTTCTAATTACTCTTTAAAAAATGGTTTACTTGCCTCATCATGTGTACATATAGACTTTTTTTTTTCTTTTATTAAAAACATTTCATTCATCCCAACTCAAGGTTTATGTGGGTATATATGTGTTGTCTAGTGAGATTTATAGCGTGATAAGATGTAGCACAAAAAAATAAAAATAAAAATAAAAACCAAAATATCATTGAAGTCATTATACATATATTATATTTGGCACAGTCTTTGAATTCTCTCCGTTAACTATTAGGTTATTTACACTTTTTCCCCCATAATTTTCGAATCATTTATAATATCAAGGGTATTTTAATAATTATTTCATTGTAAAATATTCTATGAATAAAAAAGATTTGGTTATATATTAAAGGAGTCGTTTATTTGTTCATTTTCAGTAATTAAGGAAAGACGATGCTCAATTTTATAGTTTATGGGGAAGTTGTGAACTTACCCCCTCCCCCCTTCCCCAATTAAGAACCATTAAAAGCATACGCACAAAACACCCGTGAAGACTAAAGAATCTAATTAAATTTTAAAGGGATTTTCATTTTAAATCCATAAATAACCTTTGTAAAACTTTAATTACATCATCCCATCATCATTTGTCAAGTCGATTCTTAAAAATTTTGTCATAGAGCTTAATGAAATCAAGATTTTTTTTTCTTTCATCAACTCTTTGTTTGTGTATATTTAAAAAGCAGATTCTTTTTTCATCACTCTTTGTTGGTATGTACTTGCTCTATTGCAGTAGTTTGAATCTTTTGATGTTCGATTCAAGATGGTATACTAGATAGGGTGATCCAAGAGTAATTATTATAAAATTAATATAATAAAGAAAGATTCATCCGTTTCTCATTATCGCTCTCAAATTAATGGTAATACTCTTGATCTTAGCCAAAAGGCGGAAAAAGGAAAATGGTCATACTCATACATACAGATCAAATAAAATTCAATATTATTTATTTATTTATTTATTTTGATGGGACAATATTATTTATTCGATTAAAAGATAAACTTTACATGTATACCTTCCGTATGTATATATGATATATCCAATGCAAAACTTCCCCAAAAAATATCCTAAAAAAAAAAAAAAAAACCTTCTGATTTAACTATTGCCATACTCTTAAAAAAAAAAAAAAAAAAAAAACAGTTGCCATATCCGACAAATTACAAATCATAGATAAAATGATCCCTGTCAGTAACCACGACCTCCACCACCCCCACCACCTCCACAACCTCCACCACCTCCTCCACCACCGCCACTATTAATGACGGCTGTAGTTGCTAGAACAGCACCATAACCTCAACTGCAACCGGCTTTTAGTTTGTATCTTTTAGGAATGGACCAAAATCCAAACAACTATACACTCTCAAATTCCTCTATGCCTCAATTTATATAGCTAAGGTCCTTCCTTTAGGATAATTTAATTAATATGTGTGCTCGAAATTCAAGGTATTTCCATAATAAAAGGAGTACAACTAGACAAAGATGAAAAATAACATATATTTCAAATATGGAATTGGGGGACGGTTCTTATCTTTGACATTCATAGAACATAGTGTAAAATAATTGTTTGTCAAATACAGAAGTTGTCAATTAATTAAGAAGAGTTCGAATTGGTCAATACGATATGTATGATGATGCGTGGCAAATCCTCTTTTTCTATCAAAGAAATTTAATAAGGGCATTCCTCTCTGACTCTCAACATCTCTCTACCAAGTCTTTGTCTATTCTTGATAGAAGCCTCTTCTTTCCACCTTCTTCTCCCTTTCTTTTTTTTTTTTGGGAAAAGTTAATAGATGTTATAAGGTTATTGATTTAGAAAGAGATTAAATTCTTTGAGGATATAGTATAAAACCCAAGTTTTACCACTCGAATCCTAACATGTCACATCATCATATTACATATTAAAGAATAGACACATTCACACTCAGTCAATTCTAATAATCAATTGAAAATCCAATTTAATTGTGAGTTTATTAAGATCGATGTTATTATATTTGGTAGGATGTATTGAGTTTTAAGTAAAAAACTGATGTGGTTATCTTATTAGATGGTGTAAAACATTAATTTTACATTTTATCCTTACCAAATTCAGACTCATTTAAAAAATATTGTTAAAAACTAATTGGTTTGAGTTATTATAAGACCACAACTAATCTAGACCAATTTTTACAACTATTTTATGTGATAGACTATGATTGGATGTCAATCACTTTTACATGAATCTATCATTTTTTTTTCACCACTCACAATAAACCACATAGATTAATTGTGCAAATAGGTGTGAAATTGATTGTGGTACTAAAATATTTTAATTGACTATCAATAAATGCATTTAGAAAGAGAGGAAGTATTAATGGTTTGATTGTGACTAATAGCAAGAGTGATTTTTTGAGGGAGTGATGAAATGGGGAGAAGAGGCTCTTGATGTGAAAATTGAAAGACTTTTTTTTTTTTCCTTTCTTTTTTGGTAAGTGAGATAGAAGGAAGAAAATGTATATGGATTTTTTCAATATTTAGTTAATCACGAACACTTTCACAAAAGAAAAGAATAAATGAGTATGAAATATATTTTATTTTAAGTTCTTATGCTAGCGTAGCATTTTACTGTATGATCAAAATTATGAGGTATTTTTCTATTTAGAGTCTTAGACAATTGTCTAAACTACCAATGGGTGTTCCAAAAAACATTTCTAAGGAGAACAACCGATGGTGGATAATGTTAAGGTTAAAGGTTTATCTGCTTTCTTTTATACATTTTGTTCTTATTTACACTTCTATTATATAAGCCCACAATTTATGTATGTATACTTATAAAAAATATTTTGAAGTAAAAGATAGAAAATTTCATTGATGTCGTAAAAGTATTACAACAGTGTAAAATCATTGGAGGGCTATGCCAATCCCAACCCAACCCTTAATATTGTCAATGCTTATAAGCTCCATTCCAGCTGGTGGAAGCAATGACAGTGGCTTCTTCCTTCTTCGATTAGATGGCTAGATTGCCAATTAAACCTTAAAATGTTCAGTACAAATAGCATAATTAGCCAGGTTGAAACCTTCATTGCAACCTCCCATGAGGAGCCAGGTTGATTGATTTACCTCTTTATATTTGGATGTAGTCTTTCTTCTTTTTTTACTTTTTTTTTTTTAACACACACAAAAGAAGAGAAGATGAAAATTTAACATAAAAGCACAGAAAATACTTAGGCAGTTTTGGAGTATAGTGAAATGGTGTTTCCTCCTCTCACATTCATGATGGACCCCACTATGAATTTAATGAATAGACCCAACCATAATTGTGGGAGGAAGAAGCATCATTTACTGTGCTATGAGAGTACCTAAAAATTAATACTCCAAAAACACATGTTAGATCTATTTATTACTACTATTTGTTATTTAATTTTTGATAATTTGAACTATTTTATTAAAGGCGGCAATTTGATCAATTGATAACAAATTAATTAAGAACCATTAAAAAGCTTCAACATGCAATTTTTAATTTTTAATTGATTTAAATTCTTTAAATAATCATTTGTCACGCCGGTTCTTAAAAAATTTATCATGAAGTTTGATGACTTCGTTGCAAGAGTGTTTTCTTTCATCAACTCTTTAGATTCTGCCCAAAAAAAAAAAAAAACCCTCTTCATTTCATTTTTTGTTGTTGATTGTTAGGGCCAATAGGCCTGTTGTTGATCTCAGCCAAAAGAATGGAGAAAGGTATAAATTAATGGTCATACTTTTACGTATCAAATTCAATATTACGGTATTTATTCTCATGAGTCATGACAACTACAATATATATGATATCCATCCCATGCGTAACTCTTTATTCAACAAATAGTATACGCCCATACGCAATAAATTACAAATCATAGATGTCATGATCCTTTTCAGCAACCACCACCTCCACCGCCACCACCACAACCTCCTCCACCACCACCACCACCACCACCACCACAACCCCCACCACCTCCGCCACCACCGCCACCACCACCACCACAACCCCCTCCACCACTAACACCACCACAACCCCCTCCACCGCCACCGTTACTGACACCACTACCATAGTTGGTCGTCGTAACAGACATGCCACCATCTTTCGTGCCGCCATGCTTGCCTGTTGTAGATGAAGACTTACCTCCTCTTCTTGGGGTAGCTTTAGCAGTACTACCACCTATTGGATTTTTATTTTCTTTCTTCTTACGGCTTCCGAAGCAAAAACAGCCCATAACTTGAAGACTTGAGGTGCAACTGGGTTTTACTTTGCATCTTTTTTTCGACTTTATAGGTATATGTCCCCAAAACCAAACGACTATACTGGCTCTAATTCCTCTATGCCTCTCCTTTATATAGAAAATAAAAAGAACCCACATGCTAGGATTAATGAGTACTAATGTCCTTTAGGATAACGTAATTAATATATGGGCTCCAAAGTCACGTCATTTCCGTATCAAGGTACGAACCACTTGACGAAGATGAAAAATAACATAAATTTTCAAATACTGAATACTAAAATTGGGAGGGAATCTTATTGCGTTTACATTGAATAATTCATAGAACATGTTTGCTTGTTGCGTAGGAACATTGTCAAGTAATTAATAAGAGTTCAGATTGGTCTATAAGATATATATGTATAATGCGTGGTAATTTCCTTTTTTTCTATCCAAGAAATTTAGTGACATTCCTCTCTGACTCTGAAGTCATAATCTGGTCTTACTCGTTTCAAAGATCAGACAAGATAAAATACTCCTGCCCCTAAAAGTACAAGGTAGCATTTGGTGACGCATTCTCTATATATTATTTTAGGCTTTGTAGCTGAATGCATTCTGCATAGTGATATAATATAATGTATTCTTCTTAAAAGGCCATAAGTAGTTAAGTACTACTACCCCCAAAAAACCGATCCCCTGAGGGCCATAGCAAAGTATTCTACTTATAAACATAATTTTTTTTTTTTTTTTTCTTTTTGGAGGAGATAAACATAAATTAATTTGAGATAATGATATGTAGTCTTTTAAAAATAATCAAGGCATATGGAAAACCTTTCAGATATATTCTCATAATCTCATACTTTCAATAATTCTATATATGATGATTTCCCCCCCCCCCCCCCCCTTTTTTTTAATTAGAATATAGTAGTCTTTTTTTTTTTTTTGTTTTGTATTGTTTTTGAGAATGAATATAGTAGAACTTCGTTGGATAAAAAGGCATGTGGATAAATCAAACAAATGCCTCTCTCTCTTCTTGGCAAAACTTGTTAATGTTTCAACAAACACATATACAAGAATTGAAAATACAATGAAAATAAATTTTCTGAAAATAGACTACACCCTTTAATAGCATCAATGAGCCAACCGACCTAGAAGTACATTGCAATTCAAAATTTAAAGGAGGAAAAAAAAAAATTTCAAGGCTAGAACCTTCACTACACGTTTTCTTAAGAAAAAAAAAAAAAAGAAGAAGATTTGGGAAATTTTAGCCTCATTGGATTTGGCTGAATTGTAACTTGTCAACATTTTTCCTTTCACTGTAATATGAATCATTCACAATTGTCATTTTTATTCAATTTGAAACTTCATTCACACGTACATATTCAACATATTCTAAATATACCAAAAAAAATTCATTATTTTGGTTTTCAATCTCAAAATCAAATAAACTTACTTAAAATACCTTTGACTATAATAATCTAAGGTTATGCATCACTACAATTCAACCCCCCCCCCCCCCCCCCCCCCAAACCCATTTTTTCCCACCTTGTTGATGCCCACCATTAATTAAATCAACTTCACTTGTCAGCACCGACCGAGATCAAATAATAAGTAGCAAATATATTGTAGATATATACCGGCATTATCTTATAATAATAATGGGAGAACAATTTCATATGCTTGTATTGCTTGTGGCCGAAGGGCATTGCCGCGTTGGGGCCAAAGGGGCTCGGACCCTCTTAACTGGTCCCAACATGGGTCCGTACGTAGCTGAAATTATGGTTCAATGGCAATTGAAAACCAATGAATCATATTGCAGTGGATTAAAAATTTACATGAATTCCTGTAGATCGTTATAATTAATAAGCCTATAATATTCACCATCTCCTATAAATTATGATATATTTCCTGTTTTTCTATTAAAATAAACAGGGATCCATTAATACTTTTTGACTTTTTGTTGAGGAGGAATTAGTGAAAATACTCGCACTTTGTTTGCACCAAAATAATTACAAAAGCAGTATGTAGTACCCACACAAAAGTATATTATCATGTGAAAATAAATGGAGTAGTTCTACTGAAACAACAAAATCTTATAATATTTCACACCAAACTAAGTTGTCAATCAACAATAGGTCAAAATAATATAAAATAAACATGAAAAAGATTATACCAGGACACACCCCAACTCAAAATAAAAGTGTTATAAGATTTTATTGTATCTTTAACCTTTTTCAAATAAATTATTGAGAAATTAAAGATATTGTTTCTTTTGACAAATTCATTTTTTTTTAAAATGGTGGGAATGCTATCTATAAAAGTAGAATAAAACAAGGCCACGAAACACACATAAAACATTCAAACCAACATTTTCTCTCATTATGAGAAGTGATAATCTTAGCCTTAGCCTTAGGAATAAAATAGACATAGCTTCCTGTGATTAATTTGAGTGAGTAATCTCGCATATTGTCTTAGAGTAGTTCTACATACACAACAAAATTTATAATATATTATTTTCACAACAAATTGAGGTGTTAACAACTATAAATCAAAACATATTGAAACAAATAAATAAATACCATACCAAAACAAATCATAACTCAAAATAAATATATTATAAAAATGTTGTGAGATTCTGTTATGTTCCTAAACTTTTGAGATTAAATTGTTGAGATATTAAAGATATTAAAGATACGTTAAATTGTTTCTTTTAATAAATTCAAAAATAAAAATGGCGGGAATGCATATCTATAAAAGTAGAAGGGAAGGCCATAAAACACATAAAGCATTCAAATCAAACATATTTTTCATATTTTAAGAGAAGTGATGGTCTTATCCTTAGCTTTGGGGGATAAAATAACCCAAAAAAAAAAAAATTGTGTGAACACACTTTCTTAATAAGCTCTATATATATTATTAATCAGTACAAGATCAAATCTAACTGAGACTTATTAATTGAAATAAATAAATTTAGAATATAAAAATACACATTTGTTCTACATCCTCATGAATCATGAGTCATGAGACTAAGCAAAAAAAGGCGGGGAAAAAAATTGACATGGCGTAACCTCTTATCGTTATTGCCATGTAATTAACTTCACGTAAAACCCAACAAATCATGAACGAATAACAAAACTATAATTCCATGCTTAACAACTTGAAAGCCAGCATGCACCAGTAGTTCACCACCACAAACCCCAAGCAAATTAAGCCACCACCCCCTCAGCTTCATCCTCCACCGCCCCCACAACCTCCACCACCACCACCGCAACCCCCTCCACCTCCACCACCACCACAACCTCCACCTCCACCACAAGCACCAGTGTGATCAGTGGAGGTGTTTGCATAAGCAGCAGTGCAAATAAAAACCATGCCACCATCATTTCTGCCACCTTTGCGTTTAGGAGCCTTGCCTGAATAACCCGCGGGGGAAGCATTTATTTTTATTTTTATTTTTATTCTCTTTCTTTTTACTCCCTTGTTTGCAAAAACACCCCATTGCCGCGAATGTAAACGGTACGGAGAGAGACTTCCTTAATTTCTTCGACTATGAAATTTTTTGCCAAAATACTCTGACGACTATGTATTTCTGCGTGTTTTTCTATGGCTATCTTAGTTTATATATATATAAGCTAAGCTGCAAGTTGTCTTGTTAATTTGTTAGAAACTTAATGAGCATTGAAATGTAAGAGGTTTGAACGTACTTTTCAATTCAATATACGAAATTGAAGTTTCTTAGTTAGCCCCCATAGGATTAACGCGATCAGGTTAGATACATTGACTGCAACTGCAACGTCGCGTGCTTTCCAAGTAAATATGGTAGAGACTAGAGACCCAGAGAGGGCTACGGACTCTTTCAAACTTAATTTTATTCTCGCCGCTTTTTTGGTTTTCCATTTTGGTTGAAGTTGGAAAAAGCACTTCAAAGTTCAAACCGTCCAAAAATAAAAAGAATCAACAGGGGGATTAGAGCCCACATTGATAGACCCATGAACAAAAGCCCAACTTTCTAGCTAGGCTGTGGGCAGTTTAACACTTCTTGGAATAAAATAAGCGGCTTAGGATATAAAAGTAAAGAGGCTCGATAGTAAATGATTAATTACTATGATATTCCAGCCCACTTGAGATGGAAAGTTGATTGTGTTTGGATGGGGAAGGTATCTCATGCATGTCAATTATATATGTATCATCTTTCTCATATTTGTGAATTTCACATGCCTATAATAATAAAATCCATATATTGTGAGAAGGAGGATGAATATATCGACTATCAAATGCATAATAAGATAATTACTGGTTTGAATGGAAAGACTTAAGGTCTGTTTGGTTTCAAAAAATGGTGTATTCTTCTTTCATTTTATGTATTCCATATTCAAATCTTGAATTTGAATTTAAAAAAAAAAAAAAAACATTCATTTTCACATTTGGTAGTGTTTAGTAAGTTGTTTTGAATACATAATTAAGTATAGAATACATCATATCTAGATTTGATTATTGTTTTCTATTTCAAAAAATAGTAACTTTTCTCACTTACACACAATCACATTACTCAAATATGCCACTATATTCGTATTTATAGAAAACGAAAATGCTGAAAAGTTGTTTTCATTTTTTGTATTAAAATCCAACTTTTAAGATACTAAAAATGAAAACTGAGTACAAATGCTAAAACTAAATTAGTTTTTTAATGGTGGGTCCCACAAAAAACTAAAAATGAATACAAAATATTTTTGTTTATTAGCTAACCAACCAGCCTCTTATTTTCATTGATTTAAAAAAAGGTTATAAAAATTATAATTGATGAGGAGACCCTTAACCACCACATTTTTACTATATGCTCTTAAGTTACAAAGAATCCTAACAATGTATATAGAGGAAATATACAAGCTAAGTCCTTATAACTTACAATATAATTGAACCTCTTGGTCGGTTACTCTTGGGCTCTTATGTACATTGGTACATAATAAACCTATTATCTTTACAATAATGGTATCAATTATCTAGAAAAGTAATTTTTTTAAAAAAATTGTACGTACACTGACATTAATTAAAACTAGCATTTTAAACAAAAACAAACAAACTAACACTTAATAACATTCTGGGAGTCACCTTCATGAATGAAGAATGATGCTCTCTACTTGGTAGCCTAGTTAGATTTCCAGAAAACCAACTTTGACTTCATTGATTGTGGGATGATAAAAATTTAACTTTGTAGTAGAAATCAAAGGAAAATCATCCTGGATTTCACTCGATTATACTAGCAAAATTTATTATAGAACCATGGTTGTAGCCGCATTTTTTGTAGTGCCACAACACCTAGATCATGGAGTTGGTTTACTCTAGATGTCACCAAGTTGATGCTTGATACTATTTGGACCATGATGGGACTAAGGTGAGACTACAGTTGTGTACGTTTTTAGACCCCTTAAAACACAAGTTGATTAACCTAGTTATTTAGCCAAGTGATTACTTAGGTAAATTATTCAAATCTAGGTTAACACAAGTAAATCATATCATATAAACAATGTGGAAAATAAAAAACACAACGATATGATAACCCAAGAAAACCAAACCAATAAAAAATCTGGGGAGGATTTAACCTAGTTATCCTTAAGATAAAATAGATCTACTATGAAAGAATTGAAGTTTTACAATAGCGAATTAGACCACTAACATTCTATTACTACCTCGAGTAGAAAACTTACTAGCACGACCACGTGACAACTTCGAGTCTAAGGACTACTTCTTTCTTGGATTCACAGCAACCACAAGTACTCCCACTTGTGTTTTTCTTTAAGCTCTTTATGCAACAACTAAAACGATCACCAAGCTCTCAACATCAATCTTGATCTTGATAACTCTAAGTATGTATGAAGGCAAACACCTCTAGATCTCACAAGAGATTCATACACATAGCAGATCAACAACATAAAAATGTGGCTAGGGTTTTTCCTTTTATACTTAAGGCAAAACATAAAACCCTACATGTCATATGAGCTTGGACTGAGTTGGAAAATTCTGCAGAAAAACATTCTGCACTAGCTTCGATCAATCGAGCCTTGCAGAAAGTGAATAGTAATTTTCTGCAATTACTAAATTCCAACTTCACAACAAACATACTTTGAGCAGCCTAAATCTAGACTCTAAGTTTTGATCATGGTTTGCCAACATTACATATTGAAGTTCTAAAACATTTAGATTCTAAATCCTTAGAACCTAACAAACTCCCCATTTGGCAATCCGTGACAAAACACATAATAAAACAAAATGCTCAAAGTTACAAAAATAGCCAATTACAATAAAATTGCCCAACCAAAAACAATTTAACCTAACTACTATTTATCAGTTGCAAGTGTAGACAGCAGCACGATTGAATCAACCTGTATATTCGTGAAACACTCAGCAAACACATAAATGCATGTGTGGAAAATACAAGTAAAACAAAATAAATTCTTGATTTCACAAAACATAAAATAAAAGACATATACCATGAATAACCTCATAATATAAATCAATAGCCAATGTAGCACAATGTGAAACAAGAAACAGAAACAAAAAATATATTGTCTCCCCCTAACATATATATCACATAAAAATAACTACATCAAGATAAATACATCATGAGCCAAAAAATAAATACAAGATGAAGCACCTAGATACAATCTAAAGCTCTAAAGCTCCAAAAACTCAAAATCTCCCCCTATCTCCATCCATATGTACTCTCCCTTTTTGTGACTAATTGCCAAAGGACAATTAAGACTCATCATCAAAAGGAGGTGGTGGAGGTGTCTGTCTTATGCTCACCAAATCCGCACGCGGGGCCTGAAGCTCCATAAGCACATCCACCAAAAACTGACCATGAGCCGCTTGAACGGTCATGACAGTGTCCAACATACTCCGAATGCTAGAATCACCCGAAGTAGAAGGTGGAGGATCAACAACGGCCGTCGAATCAACATACCCTCAGCTGTGGGATCACCTGAAGAAGGAGGAGGAGGAGGTGCAACACCCGAAGAAGACTCTACACAAAGGCATTTAGAGTTAGCTCTCATCGGAGCAGCTCTCTGCCAAAGGAAGGTGGCACCTATGGGAGCTATAATGTGTATGGGCTCAGAAGCAGGAAACTCATCTAAACCTAGATGTAACAAAATCCGATGAATGAAAATAGGGAAGAAAAGACCATGTGCTCTCAAGCTACTCCTATAAACCTTAACTAAAAAGCTAATAAACAGAGAGAGAAAAGAAATGCACACGCATCGGTGACAAGAGCATACAAAAATGCACATCTCTCAATAGGGATGGTGTGCAAGTGAGAGATGGGCCAGATGGAATGACAAAAAATTTGGAAAAACATAATGTCATTTAGAGGAGGTAATCTGAGGATCAATACCCCACTGAATGGAAGTACCAGTGAGATATGACATAATGTCATCTAGAGGAGGGGTCTCATCATAAGGGTACACAGATGCTGTACCTTAGGCACCCCAAGAACAGGGGCCACTACCGAAGGAGTAATGACATACTCTTCACCCCGTATGCAACTCTTCACAACCTAAGTGTTGGAATCATTGGAGTGGACAGAGAGATTCGAGTAAAACTCTCTAATCAAGGTAGCCGGAGGAGGATGAGAGATATCTAACAAAGGAAGCCAACCCCTACGCTCAAAGTTTCTCCTAATCTCCAGATCTAGCTCATCTAACACTACCTTCCTCTCAACCCAAACTGATCTAAAGATATTCAGCTTCTCATAAGTTTCTTGGTTTTTCTCAGTACGAAACCTATCACTGTCAAAGGCTAGAGAAGAAGAGGAGGTGGATGTCCTATGGGCTCTAGTCTTCCTAACCATGATGCTAAAGGTTGGAAAGGATAGACAGAAAAGAGACAAAAGAAAGAAAACAAAGAAAAACCAAGGGCAGACTGCATTAGACAAGGTTAGAGAGAAAACAGCAATTGGAAATATCACTCTATATGATGCATGAACAGAATAACCACATGATGCAAGCTTTAATGCATTGAGAACAGTCCAATTATACTTTAAAAACCAAGAATTGACTTGAACATAGAGTTTATAACAAAAACCCCAAATTTTGAAAACCCACTTTCAAAAATTCAACCAAATTGAGTAATTAATCATTACACTAGATAAAAATCAGCATATAATGACATAATCAATCAATTTCACAAGTCAATTTTACCAAATTAAGCTCAATTGAACAAAATCCCCAAATTTGTGTAGTTTCAAGCCCTAGAATTTCAAATTTGTCCCAAAACACAATTTTAATCAAATTAAAGCATGAGAATCATGTTTACATCATCTTAGAACAAAAACCCATTGATCAATTTGGACAAAAACCAACTCAAAAATCAAAAACCCCAAAAATCATTAAGTCCGAAAATTACACCTAAAATGCATGAAATATGTGAATAAAATGAAAAAGAAGGGGTAGAAATGTCTTACCGGCACAAGAAGACAAAAACCTTGAGAAAAATTTGGGAGGAAAACAACAAAAAGTGGACTTGAATCTGGATCGGTGGAAAAGAGAGAGAGAATAGCTTTTTGAAAAGTTTGAAATAGGGAAAAACACGTGAAAAAGCTTATTTTAAAAACTCTCTAAACGATTTTCGATCGGACAAAAATTAGATTCGATCGATCGAAAATCATGTTTGATCAATCCAGCATCAATTGAGTAGTAATCAAGCAAAACAAATTCAAATCAAAGTTGGCTACCTTCTACCTTATCAATCCATCCAACGACCAGTTGGTGAAGGATGAGGGGGCACAAATCTTTTACAGCATTCGATCGTAGACCAAGCCCATTGGTATTGGAGTGAATTGTGAAATCCTTCACAATCCCTCCCTCACAATACGGCTCCAACAACTTGAACCTATGACCAGGCTCTAATACCACTTGTACGTTTTTAGGCCCCTTAAAACACAAGTTGATTAACCTAGTTATTTAGCCAAGTGATTACTTGGGTAAATTATTCAAATTTAGGTTAACACAAGTAAATCATATCATGTAAACAATGCAGAAAATAAAGAACACAACGATATGATAACCTAGGAAAACCAAACCGGTAAAAAACCTGGGGAGGATTTATCCTAGTTATTCTCAAGATAAGACAGATCCACTATGAAAGAATTGAAGTTTTACAATAGTAACTTAGACCACTAACATCCTATTGCTACCTCGAGTAGAAAGTTTACTACCATGACCACGAGACAGCTCCGAGTCCAAGGACTACTTCTTTCTTGGATTCACAGCAACCACAAGTACTCCCACTTATGTTTTTCTTTAAGCTTTTTATGCAGCAACTGAAACGATCACCAAACTCCCAACATCAATCTTGATCTTGATAAGTATGTATGAAAGCAAACACCTCTAGATCTCACAAGATATTCATACACACAGTATATCAACAACATAAAAACGTGGCTAGGGTTTTTCCTTTTATACTTAAGGCAAAACATAAAACCCTACATGTCATATGGGCTTGGGCTGAGTTGGAAAATTCTACAGAAAAACATTCTGCACGGCTTCGATCAATCGAGTCTAATTTTCGATCGATCGAGCCTTGCAGAAAGTGAATAGTAATTTTTTGCAATTACTCGATTCCAACTTCATTGAACAACCTCTTTGACCAATCATAATGTTCAATTGTTAACTCGATTTCATTGGCTAGAAAGGATTTAAAATCATTAAAAACATGTAATAAAATTTGCTTTTTCATTTTGAATTTTTTTTTTTAGATTAAGTCTTCAAAGACAATCAAAAGAATGAAACGCTTAGGAATCACACATGTTGGGAACAAGCAAGAAAGGGAAAAATCCTAAGTTTGAAGATTTGAAAATTTGCAAATTTGATCTCTTGAGAATCATTTTCTATTGGGAACAAACAAAGTGAGTGTTTGGGGTTTAGAAAAAAAAATTTGGTCACTTGAGAATTTGTTCCTCCTTAATCCAAGAGAAAATATTATTAGAGCTCAATGTGTGATTTCAATCAGCAGGACTTCAAGGAGGGCTTTATTCAAAAGTTGTAATGTAGGCTGGGTTTAGGTTATTGAAATGAAGGATATAAAAGGCTCAAAACCCCTTATGATGTTTCCCCAAGTATGCAATACTTTAAATTCAAGCATTCGAAGATTTTTCCACATCTTTCATCATTGACTCTTGTGCCAAAATCCTTGTCATGTTCATCATCTTCTCATTGGTCTTCATTGATTCCTTTCATTTGGTCTTGATCTTTTCAGCTTGATGACTTTCTCTTTTTGGTCTTCTTAGCATCCTATCTTGTGATCAGATTACTCACTTTCATTTTTTGTGAAAGATTTTTTTTTGTTTTGTTTTTGCCCTAATTTTTCCTAAATTGCCCTTTCGGGTTTTTAGCCTAGTAGGCTCTCTCTTTTTTTGGCTCTAATTTTTGCCTAGACCGCCCTTTCAAGTTTTTAGCCTAGCGAACTTTTTGTTTTCTTTTTTTTTTTTTTCTCTTTTTTTTTTTGGGTTTTTGGAATTTTATTGGCTTTCACTTAAAAAAAAAATTTCTTTCAATTTGATAGAATTCCATCTTTCCTGGATGAATTTGTATTTCTCCTTGATACCCTTTTATCTTTTCTAATGCACTTTCATTTTTCTTGACTTGACTGAACAAACCTTTTTTTATTTTATTTATGAAATGTGTCTTATTTTTTTCTTTTCCTCATCTTCCTCAATTTGATTGGATTTTCTTCTCTTGATGAGTCTTCATTTTTGCTCATCCCTCTCAATTGGAATCTCATGTCTTTCATGTCTTTTGATGAATTAGTATTCTCACAACTTGATGAAAATTCCTGCATTCACTTCTCTCTCTCTCTCTCTTTGGTTGAAGTCTTTTCTAGCCTGATGGCTTACTCTTTCTCTCACAAATTGAAACCTCCTCAAAATCCTATCTCTCCTTGATGGATTTCCTTTCTACCTAGGTTTGATGAATTCTCTTTTCTGAACTTGATGAATCTTCCTGTTTTGAACTTGTCATGTTGTCTCCATTGAGGACCTTACAAAATGGTGCTGGATCCATAAGGTCAACACTTCCTCATCTTGAGATTTAAGCATGCATACTTAATTTCCCTACCCAAGGTTTAAGTTTTTAGTGGGTTCATTAAAAAATAGGCTAACTGTTTAAAGCCTCAAGTTGGCTATCAATGGATAATGATTGTAATAGGTGTTAAGGAATAATGTGGGTTATCGAAGGCAGCCTCCTATCCCTAGTAATGCTTTCTTGTAAGCACAACGACTTAAACTCTTTTGGTAAATTATTCTTGGAATAAGAGTTCAAATGTTCCAATGATACGTCAAAATCTTGAGAGATTGGGATTGAGTGTATGTGGTTTGAGAAATTTGGATGAATGGATGTATTTCTTTGATTTCCTTTTAGGACCTTTTCTAATCATATTTTGAATGTTTAGCAAAAGTCCTTACATGGATTGAATGAACTCAAATCCCTTTTTGGAACAAATTGATTGGTAGAGCAATTAATCATCATGATTTGGAAGAAGTTTTGTCAAATGGATGTTCTTGTATTCTCTTGAAAAGAAGGCTTTTGATAAATAAATAAAAAATTAAAGGTTACTAAGAAGGCCCAATGCCCCTAGTGCAATTTTATTTTATTTTATTTTATTTTATTTTTTATTGAAAATGAACTGAAATGACTTGAGGGCCCAATGCCCTTAGTTGAAAAATATTTTTTAAACATTTATGTACATATGAACTAGGGGCATTGGGCCTTCTTAGTTGAAAAATATTCTCTTTTTTTTTTTTTGATTTTTTTTTTTTGAAATTTTTATGTACATATGAACAACATGATGAATCAAATGCATCAAACACTACATGAACTTTATTGAGCAAATAATCAACTAGAAAGCAAATCCTAAATAAACAATAAAATCAAAGAGCTAATTTAAAAAAACCTATAAAGTAAAATTCAAACAAAGTCAGGATTACTGGCTGATGAAGGCGGAGTGATGACTTGTTGATCAATTAGATCTTGAATGGCATGCCTTAAGGTATAACACCCATTAGTTGTGTGGCCTTTCCCTTGATGATATCTACAATGAGCATTAAGATTGTATCTCCTATGCATAGGATGTGGTATTGGCCTGGAATCCAATGGCTTCAATAATCCCTTAGCTTGTAATTTCTCCAAGGCTTCACCCAAAGTCATGTATAGTTCTGAAAAATTTCTTTGACACCTACAATCGCTAGTTGATGGTTTGACTACACCGTTACTGATGTGATAAGGCACTACCTCATTAGGGATTGAGTCCATTGACATGTTCTTGTTGATTGGAGAGGATAGTTGGAAAGACAATTTGTTGAAATCCCTAACTCTTTTCTTCAAAAATTGGAAGTGTGGTATCTCTTAGGGTTCTGGTGAATTATCCTTACACAAAGTAGAGAGCATAGCTTGATTGGCTAGCTGACTTGTAATGCAGAGTTGGCTATCCAAGAGAATTGGGCTAGCTCTTCATTTATCCTCTCTTGACCTACCAGGATGGAGTTAAGAACATCTTCAATTCTTTCTTGGCTCATAGGATTGAACCTTCCTTGGGCTTGATGGGCTTGAACTTATGATCCAAAATGTTGAAATCTCGGTGGACTTTGACTTTGGGTTGTCTGTCTTCAAATGTAGTGGTTTGAAGTGTCTCCCCCCCTTGTAATGTGGGCAATTTTTGTCGGGTTATTAGGATTGATATCTTGGGGTTTGAAGTGTCTCCCCCCATTTGTGGATGTTGGGTTATTTGACTGGGGTTTGAAGTGTCTCCCTTCATTTGTAGGTATTGGGTTGCTTGATTGGGGTTTGAAGTGTCTCTCCCCATATGTTAGTGCTTGGTAATTTGATTGGGGTTTGAAGTATCTCGTAAGTCGGACATGGGATTGTGATGTTGTAGCGAGTGTCCTCTATGCTCACGGGCTTTAGTACCATGATAGGGGTGATGGACTTGGAACTGGAGTTACTGGCTTAAGTGTCGGCCTTAGGTCCTCTTTGCAATCTTCCTTCAAATCTTGACCAAATTCTCCCCTCTTGCTTTTTCTCTCTTTCTCTCTAGAATAGGCTCTCTTGGTTCAATTAAAGCTAGGTCACCATCTGCATAAAACAACCAAGCAAAACAAACACACACAACATGCAATGCAATTTTAACAGGGATTGACCTAAGGGTAGGTTCTAAGTCATTTTGTTGTAGGGTGGGCTTGTAGTTTTATTGTTTCTCATAGTTAGGACATTACACCTCCCAACTTATAATGTAATGAACATTACGTTGGTCCGAACGGCATGGTCTATCCTTTACAGTCAACAAGAAATAATCTAGTGACTTTAGGCTATGAGTTGGTGAGTTCGCCACTAGGTACCCGAGTCTATTGAAGACCGGTGATCTATGGTTACTACCACCGCAAATTTTTGAAAAATGGTGCATACATATTGTTTGGATGGCACACACCATGATAGTTAGAGAAAGCTTTTAACAAATAATACAAACAATAAATTCCATACACCAAAATATCATACAACATCCCATCAAACATGAATAAACAAGCAACAACTATATCATGCAAGACCATGCAAAACAAAGGTACATATTTGGTCACTTAAGTCTAATACGAAACTTAGCCCTCGACATCCCCAGTGGAGTCACCACTGTGAGAGACCTCGACAAAAGCATCCCTCAAAAAAGAGATTCGAGTACCTTTTAGGGAACCTCTCTTTTTAGGTAAGTGATATGGAGTTGCCACTTATTTTTTTTATTCAAAAAAATAAGAAAAACTAAATATATACAAATACATGACTGAATTATTCTCTTCATTGATTGAATAAAAAAAATTACATCTCTTGAAAAACTTTAAAAGTACATAGCTTTGGGTACTAGTTACAATCTACCAAAAATACATGCCTTTTTGTCCTAGTTACATTCTATCCAAAATAAAATAAAGACAAGGCTAGATCTACTTAGCCAAAGACCTAAATCCAAAGGCTAGGTTACAGAATGGGAAGGTGTTAGGCACCCATTTCACCCAAACAAAGTCTGGTCTTCTAGACTCTTGTGACCAATGTACCATCTCATGCATGTCATGAATGATATGTTGAACATGTAACACTAAAATTAAATCACACAAATTTATTTATGAATGAAGTCTCTTCTTTTATTTTTTATTTTTTTTAAAAAAATTAGATCTGTTTTGATTGGTAAAAAAAAAAAAAAAAAGATTTTGATTTGACAAAATACCAGATCTGTTTTGTAGCATATAAAAAAAGTGGTTTTTGGAGATAAAAATTCAGATATGTTTTGTGACGATAAAAAAAATGGTTTTTAATGACAGGAAAAAAAAAATCTGTTTTGAGATAATAAAAAGAATGTTTCCTTGATAACAAAAAAATCAAATCTGGTTTGTATATGTTAAAAAAAGATTTTTTAAGAAGAGAGTTTCACTCATAATCTAAATTTATGCAACATGAATTAAAGAAAACAAACACAAAACACAATCATGTTTAATCTTTTTCTTTATTTCAAATCTGCATGTATTAAAGAAAAATCTGATTTGTATCTACGAAAGATACAAATTAGTTTTTAATTGAGAAAAATTCAGATCTGCATCTAATGAAGATGCAGATCTATTTTTATTTTGAGGAAAAGTTAGATCTACATCTTATAAAGATGCAAATCTGTTTTTGTATTGAGAAAAAGTCAGATCTACATCTTATAAAGATGCAGGTCTGTTTTTATTTTAAGAAAAAGTTAGATCTACATCTTATAAAGATGCAAATCTGTTTTTATTTTGAGAAAAAGAATTGTTCACATGCAAATTATTGACATTCAAGAAAGAGATTATAACAATCACATAAAAACTATCATGCTTTAAACAACCAATGATGAACCATTCATGTTATGGATAAAAACATTCATCAATATAAAAAAACACAAGAAAGATAGGGTGAAGGAAACAACCTTTTGCATGAGCACTCTTCGTTCTTGAGAGGATGCTTTAGGGTTCAAAGAAATTTGTTCAATTCCCTTTGAAACCTAAAAACCCTAATTTAAGCAGCAACACTCAGAGAGAGGATCAGAAAATATGAGGAATTTTAGAGCCTAAAACGTATGCCTCTCATAGCGTAAAAAAAAAAAGAAAAAAAAAGGTGAATTAAGAAGTTCAATCTCTATTTATAGAGGTTAGAGGGCTCTAAAAAATAGGTACAGACGATTAGGGTTTGAATCCAGACACATCCTTTTGCGAAAAGATCGAAAAGGGTATGCGTTATCGTCACATGAACGCCATTGGGCCAAAGCCCAAAAGATGCCAATTCGGCACTTTTAAAGTACCATTTGGCACTCCAAAAGTGCCGAATGGGCTCTTGGATGCCAAACGCTCTTTCGTGTTCGGGTGCCGTTTGGACTCCTCTTCTAAGGTTTTTTGATCGGTCCTTGCACCTAGATGCGTTTTCATCCTCCGTCTATGATTTTTTTTTATCTCTTTTCTGGATAATTTAGGCTATTTAAGAACAATTATCTTGTAGATAAATACCCTAAAATAAATCCTGATAAAGTTTAAATTATCCATAATTTTATTGTTATCCAATCATCTCTTTTATTCCTATGCATGCAATCCTATTTTAAACACTAATTATCAACCAATCACATAATTATTTAATTAATTTTAATGGTTTAACCAATTAGAACTAATTTAAACTAATCATGTGTGGTTGACCTTACCTAGACACAATGCATGTTGACCATGCTAACTTGATCATGCGATATCTTTCGATCCAATGGTCCGATTTGAAAACCGGAAACACCATTGCGACAATTAAAATCTCAAGATCATTTTTATGATATGCAATGAATGAATTAAAGCATGTAATGAAAAGGCAAAATAATGCATGTAATGCAAGAACCAATTGATGCATGTAATGCAATCATGATTTTTGAGGTACATGTAGTTTAAGCATTTTTTACTTTACCTCTTCAAATGTTCAAAACCTAAACTAAGCTAAACTCTCCTATAGCTTGAACTAATTGTAAAAATTTCCACCTAAATTGACAGAAAATGATAAAAGCATCCATTGTTAGTGGGGTTTTTGGGAGTTATACGTAATGGAGTTGGTGGCTCGATGTTGTTTGCGGGAAATATAGAAAATAGATGGAAGAGAAATTAATATTTTTGTTGTTTTATCCTTTAGGTCATTAACCATATTATAAACAATGACAACTCATAGAGGTATGTTAATATTTTCGTTGGTCTATATTCCCTAATTTTATTTTTCTTTTTTAAGGTAAATTTTCACTTTAATTTTCAATGAGCCATTTTATAATTGAATCAAACATAGGGGAATGTATTAGAGAAATTAAGAAGGCAGGGGCTTAAGCCAAAAATTGTTACGTAAAGAAAAAGAATATATCCAAAATCTAAGTAATATAATCTTCCCTATTTCAAGTGAAATATAGAGATAAATAGCAAGGGGGTCAATAGCGTACCAGAAGCCGTTTCGGTTTGGTTAGGAGAATGAAATATTTCGGTACCGGTGTACCATTTCGGAGTTACCGCAACACATAAAAAAAAATTCTATATAATTTTTTTTATACAGTATAGAATTCCACTCTAACCTAATCTATGTTTATATGTGTGTGAAGCTTCCTCTTGGATACTTGAACCCCGGCTCATGCCCCCTCCCACACTCCATAAGCATTTATACTTATTAAGTGAATATATCTAATTACATTTCAAATTTTTACCTCTTTTGTTCAAATTATTTTAAGCTAATGCCTAGCCCATTTCACTACTCAACAAAAAAAATTAAAAAGCATAATTAGTCTTCTACATAGGAGTGGTAAAAAAGAATAGAATAGTTAACTGCAAAAGATTTTTTAAGAAATTAAAAAACAAAATATAAAACAAAAAAAAAAAAACAAAAAACAAAAAAAGAGTAGTAGATGAACCACATTGGTTTGTCCGCCCATTAGTAACTTTGTTAAATAAAAAAAATAAAACTTTTAATAAGAAGTAGAAAGTGGGTAGGTGTGAAATACCCGAATTCATCTTTACCTCTTGTCCCTTGGGTTTCTCTTCTAACATTTTGTTTAGGCATGTGTGGACTGGGCTTACTTATCCAATTAATAATAATATTTTAATATTTTATTTTTTAAGTCAGTAAGTCTGTATATAGTAGTTATCTCTGAAATGGTGTTTCTTGTAAGTTTTTAGACCCGTTAAAACACAAGTTGTTTAACCTAGTTATTTAACCAAGTGATTACTTAGATAAATTATTCAGATCTAGGTTAATACAATCAAATCATATCATGTAAGTAATGCTGAAATATAAAGAACACACGATATGATAACCTAGGAAAACCAAATTGGTAAAAAATCCTGAGGAGGATTTAACCTAGCTATCCTCAAGGTAAAACAGATACATTATGAAATAATTGAAGTTTGTACAATAAGATTTAGACCACTAATATCCTATTGTTACCTCTAGTAGAAAACTTACTACTACGATCATGTGACAGCTTCGAGTCTATGGACTACTTCTTTCCTTGATCCACTGCAACCACAAGTTCTACTACTTGTGACTTTAAGACTCCACTCAAAGGTTTCAGATCTTCTTTAAATTCTTCATGCAGCAACATAGCAAGTTCTTGACATGAATCTTGATCTTAATAACCCTAAGTGTTTATGAAGGTAAACACCTCTAGATCTCACAAAAGATTCAACACACATCACATTAAAAAGTTCTAAAACGTAGTTAAAGTTTTTCCTTTTATACTTGGAGTAAAACATAAAACCCTACATGTCAAATTGGGCTTGGGCTGAGTTGGAAAATTCTGCAAAAAATTATTCTGCATGAGGTTCGATCGATTGAGCCTAATTTCAATTGATCGAGCCTTGCAGATTTAGACCAATAAATCCTACAATCACTCGATCCCAACTTAAAAATAAACACACTTTGAGAAGCCTAAATCTAAACTCTATGTTTTAATCATGCTTTGCCAACACACTACAAATTGAAGTTTTAATACATTTAGTTCCTAAAGTCTTAGAACCTAACATTTCTGTTTTAAGTTACGTATAATTTCATAGTCCCTCATTCACGCATTGAAGAAACTCTTCCAGAGGGAAAATTTTGTATGCATTCACTTGAGTCAAAGAGAGAGAAAGAAACATAGAGTAGTTCACAAAGCATGGACCTTGTGTGTTTCTTCTCTGTGTTGTAAATTATTTTATCCTGAGAGACAGACGTCCGTGAGTCTCAAAGCACCACAAATTGTGTGAGGGGTGAAATCTGCTTTAAGGAGATTGTGTCAAACACAAGACTTGATCTGAATCATTCATCCTTTACACATTTGATCAGTGAGTTTTTAATTATTTGCAAATTTCTTCTTATATATTATATTTCGCTTTTTTAGATCGGTATGTTATTCGTTTTGCTTAATCACAGAGTAAATTATTGAAATATATCCATCAATCTTAAAGCAGAGTAATATGTTTTAATTTATTTTTGTGATTCACGATGAAAGGAATTTCGGGTTTGTTGAAAATCGTTATTGGCAATTTTTATATCCCTGGGTAAAGCTTGAAAAAACTGGTTTGAGTTTATCGTTTATTGCGAAAGGTATCATGTGTTTGTCGTTACTGTTGAGTCTCTTTGATTTCTAGGCAAACTTGGTCTTTACGGTTTTGAAGTTCAGTATTTTTCGGTGATGGCCTTGGGCTTTTTGAGTATAATTATTGTTGGGTTTGTTTTTAGTGCAGATTCCTTTTCTTTTGACTTTTGATTGTGTTTCTTTGGTACTATGTAGAATACTTTTACTATTAAATATCTTTTGTATATTCTGATATTACACAGTGACTAGTTGGCTTATAATATAATATATGTTTTAGCCTTAAAGTTATATTTGAACCTTTTTGTACGGTCTTATCTTTTCCTGTTTGAATGTGAATATTTATATTTATTTCTTAAACTTGGCTGGTAGTGAGGGTTCAATTTGTTTGAATTTTGTTGAACACAGATGTCAAACAAAATTATTTTGAAACCTATTGTGGCTCAAATTAACATGAACCTTTCTGTGGTGATTTCTGAAGTGAACTTGGTAGGAGCAAATACCAAGGAATGGTGGGTGGACACTGGGGCTACTCACCATGTATGCTCAGAAAAGAAAATGTTTTCTACATATAATTCTGTGGGTAATGGGGAAAAAATTTTCATGGATAATTCTTCAACCTCTAAGATTGAAGGAAATGGAAAGGTTGTGCTAAAGATGACTACGGGCAAGTATCTTACTTTGAAAGATAAACTGCATGTGCCAGACATTCAAAAGACCCTTGTATCTAGCTCATTGTTGAGTAAGAATGGTTTTAAGTTAGTTTTTGAGTTTGATAAATTTTCACTCTTTAAGAGTGGAATGTATGTGGGCAAAGGATATTTGAGCAATGGCTTGTTTAAGATGAATGTAATGACTGCTTTTCCTACTATTGATAATAATAAGTGTACATCTTCTGTTTACATGCTTGAGTCATCTAATGTATGGCATGGTAGATTGGGTCATGTTAATTATCACACTTTACATAGACTAATCAATTTAAATTTACTACCTAAATTTGAAATTGATTTTGATCATAAATATGAAACTTGTGTGGAAGCTAAGATGGCTAGAGAGTCTTTTAAATTAGTTGAAAGAAGCACTGAACCTCTAGATTTAATACATAGTGATGTATGTGACATGAAATCTGTACAAACTAGAGGTGGTAAGAAATCTTTCATCACTTTCATAGATGACTGCACTAGATACTATTATGTGTACTTGCTAAGGAGCAAGGATGAGACAATTGAGGCATTCATGCAATATAAGAATGAGGTTGAGAATAAACTCAACAAAAAGATTAAGGTTCTAAGGAGTGATAGAGGTGGGTAATATGAATCACCTTTTGGTGAGTTCTGTTTACAGCATGGTATTGTTCATCAAACCACTGCACCATATTCATCTTAGCAAAATGGAGTTGCTAGAAGGAAAAATAGAACCTTGAAGAAATGATGAATGCAATCTTGATAAGTTCCGGCTTACACAGAACTTGTGGGGGGAGGCTATTCTTTCTGCCAATAATATTCTTAATAAATTGCCTAGAAAGAAAAACAAGAAGACACCATATGAATTATGGAAAGGTAAAAAGCCTTCCTATCAATTCTTAAAGGTGCGAGGGTGTCTGGCGAAGGTGGCTGTCCCTATTTCTAAAAGGATAAATATAGGATCAAAATCAATAGATTGTGTTTTCATTGGTTATGCTCATAATAGCAGTGTATATTGATTTCTAATTCATAAATCTAACATTCCTGACATGAATGTGAATACCATTATTGAATCAAGGAATGCAGTATTTTTTGAAAAAATACTTCCTTACAAATCCACACAAGAATCAAGTTCTCTTAAGAGAAACTTTGAGTCTATGTCTAGTCCCTCTCATAATCAGGAGTTGATGGAAGAGAAGAATGAGGTTGAGCATAGACGTAGTAAGAGGGCTAAAATGTCAAAATCGTTTGGTCCGAATTTTCTAACTTATATGTTAGAAGATGAACCTCAAAGCTTCCAGGAAGCTAATTCTACACCTGAGGCACCTTTTTGGAAAGAAGTTGTCAATAGTAAGATTGAATCCATCTTACAAAATCATACATGGGAACTAGTGGATCTTCCACTAGGTTGTAAACCTCTAGGATATAAATGGATATTCAAGAGGAAATTGAAAGTTAATGGATCTATTGACAAGTACAAGGTAAGACTTGTTGTAAAGGGTTACAAACAAGAGGAAGGTGCGGATTATTTTGACACATATTCACCTGTTACAAGAATAACATCCATTCAGATGTTGATGGCTATTGCAGCGTTGCATAACCTAGAAATACATCAAATGGATGTAAAAACTGCATTCTTAAATGGTGAATTAAATGAGGAGATTTATATGGAACAACCAGAGGGGTTCATTGTTCCTAATCAAGAAAAGAAAGTGTATATAATGAAGTGCACTAGACCGAACATAGCATATTCTGTTAGCTAGTTGAGTAGATACACTAGTAATCCAGGGGAAGACCATTAGAAGGCATTAGTTAGGGTTTTAAGGTATTTGAAATGCACCCTAAACTATGGGTTGCACTACACTCAGTATCCAGCTATACTAGAAAGGTATAGTGATGCTAATTGGATATTCGACACAAAGACACCAAATCCACATGTGGATATGTCTTTACACTTGGTGGTGCGACAGTATTTGGAAGTCTTCTAAACAAACATGCATTGCTAGGTCCACAATGGAATCAAAATTTATCGCATAGGACAAAACAAGAGAAGAAGCAGAGTGGCTTCATCATTTCTTAGAGGATATGCCAATGTGGATGAAACCTGTGCCCTCTATCTGTATACATTGTGATAGCAAGTCAGCTATTGGTAGGGCACAAAGTCATATGTACAACGGTAAGTCTCAACATATACGTTGAAGACATAATACCATGAGGCATTTGCTCTCTAATGGAATTATTTCCATTGACTTCATAAAGTTGAAAGAGAATATAGCAGATCCATTAACCAAAGGTTTGAGCAAAAAGCAAGTAAACTGCTCATCGAGGGGAATGGGGTTAAAGCCTATGACATAAAAGTCTCCGGGATGGCAACCCAACCTAGTTGACTGGAGATCCCAAGATCTAGGTTCAAAGGGACAACCGAATCGTGGAGACTAGTTTTATCACTATGGAGATAACATCTCCCACCCATTCCTATGATGAAATAGTGATGCTTGTAAGCGATGTTTAAGGTAAGCTTTGCTTTTAATGATTCTTATACCTTGGAAAACCAAGTGGGGTATAGCAGGATACTCTTAATAAGAGTTACATATATGAGTGTGAAGTGGGCCACTTCCATGAGAGTTTTAAGGCTGAATTCTCTAAAGCACTTCATGAATTTACCAAGATATGTTCAAGGCCGAAATGAACACAACTATATGAACGAAATATGTTCAAAAAGGAGCTGTGTGGATTCTATTGTCTTGGTATACACAAACAGTTGAACAGTTCAAGACATCATGTTCACTGGTTAGCATGTATATCCGATAGTCTTTCACAAAGGAAAGTTCAAAGCCAAAAGCTACTTATCCCGATACAGTAACTTTTCTTCTACTCTCTCTATGTCTACATCATCATATGCATTGTGTTTTATCAATTTCCATTCATGTGGGGGATTGTTGGAAAAATAGTATGGAGTAAATAAGAAATTGACTCCTAATGTGACCACTTAAACATGATATTAAAGTGGTGAAAATCCTTGAGTCCCACATTGGAAATGATAGAGAATATGAGTTTTGGGCAAGATATTGGGTTGGGTTATAGGCATGTGTGGACTAGGCCCACTTATCCAATTAATAATAATATTTCATTATTTTATTTTTGAGTCAATAAGTTTGTATACAGCAGTTGTCTCTAAAACAGTGTTTCTGTTTTAAGTTACACATAATTTCATAGTCCCTCATTCACACATTGAAGAAACTCTTCCAGAGAGAAAAATTTTGTGCATTCATTTGAGTCAAAGAGAGAAAAAGAGACATAGAGTAGTTTGCAAAGCACAGACCTTGTGTGCTTCTTCTCCTTGCTGTAGATCATTTTATTCTCGAAGGCAGACGTCCGTGAGTCTCAAAGCACCACAAATTGTGTGAGGGGCGAAATCTACTTTAAGGAGATCGTGTCAAACACAAGACTTGATCTGAATCATTCATCCTTTACGCATTTGGTCAGTAAGTTTTTAATTCTTTGCAGATTTCTTCTTATATATTATATTTCGCTTTTGCCTATTATATCTATTTGTGTTATTACTTATATTTAGATCGGTATGTTGTTCCTTTTGCTTAATCACAAAGTAAATTGTTGAAATATATCCAACAGCTACTATGGGATGGCAGCGAGCTCAAGCCTCAAGATTTGAAAATATCTTACTGGCGGATGAAGGTGCAACAATGGTGAAAAGGCACTGTAAGTAGCAATTTTTTTTTTTTAATGAAAACCCATTTTAGTTTGTATCGGTCCAAAATGAAGTTACCACTGAAAGCACTGGAATTCGCCAAAATGGCCGAAACACACCAGTATTTAGGACGGAACGAATCAACCCAGTTTCTGTATTGGTCCAAGCATTGGCACGAAAAATTTTGACCATACTAGCCGGTATGGTATGGAATTAACTTCCTTGCTAAATAGTCTATTTTGCAATTAAGATTTTATTTTTATATACATAATCATATACGTGATATCTTGTTATTGTTATTTAAAATTTTAAATAACTAGATACCAAATACATTTGTAAATTTATCATATTTAATTTCACACTTATCATAGTTCCATTTTAAATGTCAAAAAAAGAAGACCATTATCACATTGAGTAAGTTCTAAACCCAGTTGTGACTCCCAAAGAAAGAGAAAGTAGATTATTCAACCCACAAGTGCAGGGTTGTGCGCCCACAACCATAGATTGAAATTCTATTATATATGATGACACCAAGGTCATGTGTAATAGCATTTGGTATTCGTATAAAGATGATATCAAGGACAGATTTTTTACGCTATAGAAATATTTTGGTGCTCAAAGAACTTGGGAAACCTTCATTAGTTAAAAAAGAAAACAAGAATGAATATTGGGTTCAAATCATGCCATAACACCCTAACCCCAAAGAGAAAAGAAATTAAGATAAATGTTAAAACTTCTTATTATATTGTGTTCTATTTATTTGAGATATTTTAATAAAATTGATAGTTATCTGGGATAAATTTCACTTCACCTTTTCCAATATCAAACAAAAACCGATAATCTGCCTGCTGAAATGCCCCAAAAAGATTTATCCCTTTTTGAGTAGGCATGATAAACATGCAAAAAACATTATTGTAAAGTTTTTGGAAGACTCGATGAGAAGGAAGCTTAAGGTCTGCTCCAAGAGAATGAATTGTTAATGATGGAAGTGGTTGATTTTCAGCTTGTTGGACATCATAGGCCATAGCAAAGGTCATAAGGTAGGTCCCTAGGCCTTATAGGTTCCCAGTTATATGCCTGTAAGTATTGAACTATCTCATTTCTGATAATGTTATATGCATTCTGAACAAGAAAAGTTAATGCAACTCCTGCATCAAAAACAAACCCACCCCTAGAATTAGGCCCCAATTGAAATAGTCTTGGATTTATTTGAAGCCTCTTTTCATTCATGCTAATACCCAACACTTCCATGTAGTACCCATTTTCGTTGGGCAATAATGATATTGTTTTTACTATTGCTTGATAGCTTTCTTCAATTTGTGCATCTTCGCCAAAATGTAAATATGTGTCGATACTCTCCCTTCCTGTCCAATCATATAGGCAATATAAGAAACGTAGGTCGGTTTCATGTTTTAGTTGCCTTACGATTGATGATGTTCTGCGTCCTAGACCCAAAATCCCTGATACTCTATTTTCATCCCCCATAAATCTACTAAATACTATATTTTTATTCTCCAAGCCAACACCAAAAAATATATTTGGGTAGCTTACATGTACCCCTTCACGTGTAGGAAATGTAAATGTTTCAAATGAAACAAGACCCTTAGTGTGACTAGCATCAAAATATTTGATCTCATAAATGCATAAGTTCCCTTCACATAATTTAGTAAAACAAAGGGGATCATAACAAGAAACTTGACTATACGTCTTGGATTTTTTGTACTTGAAATTTTTAACACTTGGGGGAAAACATTCGGTGCATCCATCACCTTGAATCCATGTAGTATCAGAACCTGGATCCATTGCCAATAGTGCACTGTATGATGGTGTGCCAATGTCCATTTGAGCTACATAGAAATTTCTGGGATGATACATTATCATCGGGTGTGGTGCTTTAATGTCTTGCTCAATTGAGTAGATTGCTTTTGAAAAATTCTTGGATTAAAGTTGAAGTGCTCGAGCTTTAGAAAGTTGAACTATTCTATTTTGTTTTTCTAGTAGACTTAAATTTTTGGGGAAGAGCACTAAATCAATGGAATATCTTGGGATGAGCTTTATGCTAAAGCCACTTGTTCTAAGACAAGTGAGCATGTGAAAGAGCATGGTCAATAAGAATCAAAATATAGTTGGTAAATCATAAAGGCTTTTAGTACCCATTGTTAGGCTCTTGGGTTATGTGTTAAAAATATATGTCATAGGCTCTATATATAGGTGAAACTTGAAACCGTGAGTTAAATTAGTGCATTAACTTGGTAATTTGATGCATTTACTTGGCAATAATAATTCTCTCTTTAGAAGGAAATTTATTTAAAGGTTTGTTGGAGGGTGCAAGATTCTAAATGAATTAGATTCCCAATCCCAATTGTTTCTCAAAAAGAAAAAAAAAAAATTCCCAATCCCAATTTATGCATTTTCTATCTTTTTTTTTTTTTTTTGATAAACAATATAACTGAACTTTCATTCAACTGAGGTAATGCTCAAATGAGCTACATCAAACAACAATTGATTTGCAATAACAGGTGGGGTATCCTCCACCCATATACAGCAGTCAGTTACAGATTTGGCAAACTTTGCCATGATATGAGCTGCAGAATTTTTGGTTCTGCAGACGTGTTTTACTTCCCACGAATTAAACCCACTAAGGTCCATTTTTATCCCTTCAATCACCTTTTGGATAGCACTCACAGGACTTTTAGCGCTAAATGCTTTTATGACAACTTGGGCATCGCTTTCCACACAAATATCACTAAGACTGAGGTCCCTTGCAAGACTGATGCCCTCCTCCACTGCCTTCGCTTCCGTTTCTAGCGCTTTTAAAGGTAGCTCCACCCTTTTGCTCATCGCTCCCATAATCTGTCATGCCTCATTTCTGATGACCACCCCCACCCCACAGCAACCTAAATCTTTAAACACCGCCCCATCAACATTGACCTTGTATCGCCCCCTACTTGGTGGGGTCCAATGTTGCACAGCTGAGCGCTCAGGTCTGCTTTGGATCTCATTTTTCTGTCTAAACTCCTTCACGTATGCAGATGCTTCTCGCACTATCAAGTCCGCTGCTTTGCACTTCCCACCATGGCAGATTAAGTTCCTATTGCACCACAAACTCCACGCTGTGATCGCAAATAATTCCCAGTCAATTTCAGGTTTCTTAAGCTTAGTTTCCCACATAACATCTATAAAATCCCTTGGTGTAATCTCAAAGAAAGGCAACTTCAGTCTTGTATTTCCCTATACTTCCCCTGCCAGATTACATCCCCACAAAGCATGTCCTGTTGTTTCACAGCAACCACACACTTCACAATTACCATCTCGCCCAATTCTCCTACGTCTAAGCTGGTGTTTAGTTGGGAATTTGTTCAGGCATGCTCTCCACATAAAGTGTTTAATCTTGTGAGGGCAATTCAAACTCCAGATCAGCTTCCACACACTTTGCATACATGAATTGTTTGAGCTTTCCCCCCATTCCAGCTTCTGGTCCGCCTCACTTGACAGCAACTGGGCCACTTTATAAGCACTATTGACAGTAAAATTGCCACTAGGAGTCCAGGCCCATGTCCGCGAGTCCTGAGGAAGTCTAGGACTGATGGGAATGCCCAAGATAACTTGGGCTTCTCGGGGCATGAAGGTATTTCTAACTTTGGAAACATCCCACCCTCTTCTTTCCTTATCAATGAGGCTTGCCACCAGCTCAAAATCAGTATGAGGGGGTCTTGGGCTTGCAACTTTGAAAGAACTCGGGGATGGGATCCAACGGTCTTTCCAAATACTAACTTGTTCCCTATTTCCAATCAACCACTTTGACCCCCTTTCTATTACCTCCCTGGCTACCATGATGCTTCGTCACGCATAGGACGGTCTTCTTCCCACCTGGGCTTCCCAAAATGAGCATTGTGCAAAGTATTTTGCTTTGAAGACTCTATGGATCAAAGAGGACAGATTTTTCTGGATTCGCCAGCCTTGCTTAGCCAGTAAGGCCAAGTTAAAGTCTTTTAAATCCCTAAAACCCATACCCCCCCTTTCCTTTGGAGTGCATAATTTTTTCCATGAGATCCATGCCATCTTCCTTTCCCTATCCTTCTGTCCCCACCAAAAACTACTAATCATGGAATTTAGCTCGTTGTACAGAGACTCCGGGATTTTGAAGCAGCTCATCGTGTACCTGGGAGTGGCTTGGGCCACTGCCTTGATGAGGATCCCCCTACCTGCATTTGACAACAACTTTCCTTTCCACCCGGCTAAGTGTCTCCCCACTTGGTCCTTAATTCGGTTAAAAGCTTTACGTTTCCCTCTTCCAATTAAAGGTGGCAGTCCAAGGTATTTCTCATGGTGGTGGATGATTTGAGCCCCAAATATTCGCTGAACATATTCTTGAATCTCTCTAGGGGTATTCTTACTAAAAAACAGGGAGGTTTTCTCCTTGTTTAGCTTCTGCCCCGAGTCACCTTCATACTCCTCCAAAACTTTGATAAGCCTATCACATTCCTCCATTGATGCTCTACAAAAAACAATGCTATCATCAGCAAAGAGCAAGTGGGATACACGCGGAGCCCCTCTGGAAGCAGCGACACCTTTAAGTTGCCCAGCCCTCTCCTCCTTCTTAAGCATAGCAGATAAACCTTCTGTACAAAGCAGGAAGAGGTAAGGGGATATAGGATCCCCTTGTCTTAGACCTCTAGTTGGGCTAATTTTTCCTTTTGCTTCCCCATTAATTAGTACCGAGTACTCCACTGTGGTCACACACATCATGATAAGAGATATCCACTTCTCATGAAAGCCCATTCTCCTCATCACTGCCTCCAAATAAGCCCATTCGACCCTGTCATAGGCCTTATTCATATCTAACTTTACTGCCATAAAAGCCTCTTTCCCCTTCCTCATTTGGTCTATGTTGTGCATAGTTTCGAATGCCACCAAGACATTATCCGAGATGAGCCTACCCGGAACAAAGGCACTTTGGGACTCATCAATAATCTCTGTAAGCTTACTTTTGAGTCTATTAGCAAGCACTTTAGAAATTAGTTTATAGATAACATTGCATAGGCTGATCGGTCTATATTTCGTAATTTTTTGGGGTGATTTTACTTTAGGAATAAAACAAATATACGTTTCATTAATTCCACAAGGCATCACACCAAAATTAAGGGAATTTAAAACACAGTTAATCACCTCAGAACCCACAATATTCCAGTAATGTTGGAAAAAAATTGGGGACATACTGTCTGGCCCCAGGGCCTTTGTAGGGTGCATCTGCTTCAATGCTCACCAAATCTCCTCTGCCTTGAACTCAGCTGTCAAGCTCTCATTCATCTCCGGAGATATCCTTTGGTTTATTGCACTCAAACTTGCATCAAAATTCGAAGGATGGCCAGACTTGAAAATACCCTCGAAATACTCAAGGACGATGCGTTCAATATCCTCCTGATTCTCCTGCCGTTCTTCGTTTACATTCTAAAGCCCCCCCAATTCTGTTTCTTCGTCTTCTTTGGCTAGCCGTAGCATGAAAGAATTTGGTATTGCAATCACCCCATTTAATCCACGACGCTCTAGACCTTTGACTCCACATAATTTCTTCCCTGACCAGCATTTCATTCATCTCTTTTCTTAAGCCTTGAATCTCCTCTGCTTTCTCGTGTAGATTGCTCAAATTTTCCAATTGCTGAAGACTTTCTTGTTTTTGCTTTAGGATTTTGTTTACATTCCCGAAGACCCTCCAATTCCACAGTTGTAGGTTCACTTGGCAGCTCTTAAGTCTATCTGTGACCTTGTACTCCTCATCCCCTCGATATGGATCCCATGCTTCTTCCACAACCTCCCTACAACCTGCTTCTCTAACCCACATAGCCTAAAAAAAGAAGTGATTTTTAACAGGTTTCTTTCTTTGCCTAACCTTCAGAGCCAGGATTAATGAACAGTGATCCGAGCTTGACATTGAGCGATGGTGCACTCTGGCATCTTGGAACAGAGCAGACCAGCTAGCATTAGCCACCATTCGGTCAAGCCTAACCAGAGTTGTGTGATCCCCAAACCTCCTATTACACCAGGTGAATCGTTGCCCCACAAAGCCCAAATCAAAAAGACCACACCTACTCAAGCACTCCCTAAAGCCTTTCATCTGATTTACATCCCTTTCCAGCCACCCAATCTTCTCGTGTTGGTGGGTGATTTCATTGAAATCTCCAAAAACTACCCACGGCATCACACACTGATCTCTCAACATTTCCAGAAGTTGCCAAGAAGTGTGTCTTATACTTATGTCGGGATGGCCGTAAAAGCCAGTAGCACGCCACGGGATCGGCGAAGACCCATCTCGGACTACCACATCTATGTGGGAATGCGAACAGCTCTTGAAGGTCACCTCCTAACCTTCTCTCCACAGCAGAGCCAGCCCTCCGCTTCTACCATCACTTGGTACCACAATCCCTTGCATGAAGTTTAATTTGTTTTGAATCCCCTTTATTCTACCTGTGCCAGCTTTCGTCTCCAATAGAAAAACCAGCAATGGATCCCTTTCTTTCACCGCATCGGTGAGAATACGAACTGCTAGGGAGGATCCGAGACCCCGACAGTTCCAGGCTAGGATGCTCATGAGGCTTGGCAATGCTGCTCCGCAGGCACTGCCACTCCACCATCCATGCTCTCATTTTTGTTCTCTGTGGTTCCAATCTCTAATTTACTATCACTCTGTTACAGACCTTTCCTACGTTTTTGGTTTAAGTTATTGGGATCCAACATTTTCTATCTTATTCTTCAATAATGGCACTATATCTAATACTGTCTCTCTCTCTCTCTAAAGTCTCTATCTCTTGTCACATCGGTTTCTTTGTAAATTGATTTTGGTAATTTTGTTTTTAACATGTGTAGGGAAGCCATTAGTTCATTTAATAACAGAGTAACAGAAGCACTAGTTCGGCACGTGTGTGAAGCTTAAGGAGCAAATTGGATAAGAGTTCAAGAGGTGTAATTGTTACTACCCTAGAGTTTAAGGGGTGTCAAAGCATTCCTTCCTTAAAAAATGTCATAGTTTAAACAAAAGTTGAAACTGTGAATTAAGAGGTGCATTAATTTTACAATAATGCAAAGCTTATATGGAAAAATATTTTAAGGTTTTTTGAATGGTGAATTAACTTTGCAATAATTAACGGTTATCTCCTTATAAGGAGATTTATTTAAAGGTTTTTTTTAAAAATAAAATTTTCCAAGATTCTCTAGAGTTCATAGGGTACTTTTATTGATTCTCAAATAATGTTATTCATGAACTACAAGGTTATTGGTAAATTACTATTAGTTAATTTTGTATGATATGGCTAACTATGGTTAATGTGTGTAAAGTAGTTTAAGAGATGCATATGAGTATATTAGTTGGCAAAAAGTTAGTCGTATCGAAAAGATAGGCATGCCCAAAATGCAACAAAGAGAATCGTATCAAAAAGCATATAGTTCTTAGTAAATTACTATTACTTCGGTCCACTTTTGTGATGCTTTGGAATGATGGGCATGCCCAAAGTGCAAAGAAGAGAACCTAACTAGACCAAATATATTGATGTGACCCGAAATGGACCAAAGTGTATCGAAATGCTATGCTAATGTAGTAAATAGGAGAGTAGAAAAAATAAATGCTACTCTTAATTTTTAGATAATGTTTTATAGAAATGTTTGGTTGTAAATTTAGAGTGAAATTAATAGTAATGCCTATCAAAATAAATTAATTGTTATGTATATGTAGAAAGTTTATGCATTTGGAAATAGAAAGATTACGTTTTTGTGATTTTGTTATTTTTAAAATTTTTATACACATATTGAAATTTTTTTTTTTTTTTTGAGTATCACATATTGAAAGTTTTAATTTCGATAAATATTTAATTTTCACAGTTATTACATATAGTAAGTAATAAATATTACAGTCCTTATAAGGAGGAATAACTAATCCTCAATCTCAGGAATAGCTATTATTGAGGAATATTTATTCCCTCTATATATAGGATGTTTATGCATTTGGAAAGCAAGAGAATTTCTTTTATTTTTTTGTCTTTAAAATTGTAATGTGCATAACGAAAGTTTGTATTTTTAGTTTTTAAACCTAGTAAGTAATAGCTATTATAGTCCTTATATGGAGAAATGACTATTTCACAATGTAAGAAATTGTTATTACTAAGAAATAATTATTCCTTGTAATAAAGATATAAGCCCTCCCCCCTTCCCCCCCCCCCCCCCCCCCTTTTTTCTTTTTGAAATGGTAGTAATCTACTAAAAAACACGTTGGCTAAAAATTATTAGTCCTTATATGGAGGACTAACTATTCCTAGATTTAAGGAATAACTAATTTTAAGAAATAATTATTCCCTGTAGATATGGAAAGTTTATGCATTTGGAAAGAGAATGATTTTTTAATGAATTTTATTTTAAATATTGTTATGTGCATATGGAAATATTATATTTTTATAAATATTTAATTTAAAAAATTAATATACCTAGTAATAATAGCTATTGCAATCCTTATTGGGTGGAATAACTATTCCTCAATTTAAGAAATAGCTATTACAAATGGAAAATTTTTCCATATAATAAATATACAACCAAATAAAAAAATAGTTATTCCTCATGAATACAGCATTGCAATCATGCCCTAATAGAATTGACCAGGGAAATTATTGTGTACTCCCGGAGTACCATAAATGCGTACTCCTTCCTCTCACATGAATGGTGGGTCCTACTAATTAAATTCATAGTGGGACCTACCATTTATGTGAGAGGGGGGAGTACGCATTTATGATACTCCGGGAGTACCTAATAATTTTCCAATTGACCATTTCCTTAAGATATCTCTAGTTTTTCCATAATTTGATTTTTTTTTTTTTTATTGGTACTAATCTACTGAAAACAAGTTGGTTGAATTCCAAATTTATTCTTCCAAACAGTTCATCCTCTATATATATATATATATATATATATATATTAGCTAGTAATAATAGCTATTACATTCCTTATTGGGTGGAATAACTATTCCTCAATTTAAGAAATAGCTATTACAAATGGATAATTTTTCTATATAATAAATATACAACCAAATAAAAAAATAGTTATTCCTCATGAATACAACATTGCAATCATGCCCTAATAGAGTTGACCATTTCCTTAAGATATCTCTAGTTTTTCCATAATTTGATTTTTTTTTTTTTTTAAATGGTACTAATCTACTGAAAACAAGTTGGTTGAATTCCAAATGTATACTTCCAAACAGTTCATCCTCTATATATATATATATATATATATATATATATATATATATATATATATATATATATATATCTTGAATTTCCTACAGAGAAAAAAGATTTAAATAGTAGAAAATAAGGAACTTTTAATTTTATTAAGAACCTACCAAGATTACTTTGAGAATGTAACATAATTGTCAGTGGTTTAGGGTTTAGGGTTTGGGGTTTTAGGGATTAGGGTTTAGGGTTTTAGGGTTTGGAGTTTGAGGTTTGGGGTTTTGGGGTTTAGTGGTTTAAGGGTTGGGAGTTTAGGGTTTAGGGTTTTAAATATTTGTCATTTCTTTTAGAATATTCTAGCACTAATTAATTTTATTAAAAGCTTATAAAAGGTATTTTATGAAAAAATTAATTATCTAATGTAATGTTTTGAATACTTTTGATTATCTAACCTATATTACTTTACGATTGATAATGCTGGAATATACATGGACATATGACTAAATTAAAAGTAAAAAAAAAAAAAATTTGGAGACACAATAGATTAGTTAAAACATATTGAGATTAACAAAACTATGAGGAAAATGAGCTCTAAAGCAAACAATATCTGCATAATTGGAGTGGCATCGTTACAGATGATATTAGAGCCATGCCCTAGTCGAAAGTGTGGTCCCCACATGCAAGGATGTGTGTTCCCATATAGGGGTGGATTGTATAGACCCAAAAGCAAGGACTGAAATCCATGGAATCTCACATTGCCTAGAGAAGTGCATTGGAATGCACTTATAAAGAGAGATTCCCCTTCAATGTGTAGAGAACTTTTCCTTCCATTACTGTGTGCTTTGGGATAAGAACAAAACCGTGAAAGGTATGAGACTTAAAGCAGACAATATCTTTCACGTTAAAAGATGTATTACTCGAACAAATAAATCTTGGGTGGTGTATAGATATTGGTAAGGGGGGAATGAATATTGTTATTATCAAATGTTGTTTGCCTTCGGGTTAGTGAAAATTTAATAATTCAAATTGTATTAGACCCCAAAATTTGGTGGTAGTTGAGTGTCCTAAAACATATAGATATAGATATTATTTAAATGGGAACCATGCTTTTGTAGATATGTCATTCTAATAAGACGCTGCACGTTGGATAAATTAAAAATAGTGATTTTTTTTTTTTTTAATATTTTGTATGGAGAGTTTTAAACTATGACACTCATTCCTGATGATTGCCTTTTATCATAAAATCAAGACAATATAATTTACTAGTTGAGTTAATTAGAACCAACAAGGATGTGTGTTCCCGTATAAGGGGTGGATTTTATAAACCCAAAAGCAGGGATTGAAATCCATGGAATCTCACATTGGCTAGGGAAGTGCATTGGAATGCACTTATAAAGAGAGATCTCCCTTCAATGTGTAGAGATCTTTTCCTTCCATTACCGTGTGCTTTGGGTAAAAACAAAACCGTGAAGGGTATGGGACTTAAAGCAGACAATATCTTTCACGTTAAAAGATTTATTACTCGAACAAATAAATCTTGGGTGGTGTATAGATATTGGTAAGGGGGGAATGAATATTGTTATTATCAAATGTTGTTTGCCTTCGGGTTAGTGAAAATTCAATAATTCAAATTGTATTAGACCCCATAATTTGGTGGTAGTTAAGTGTCCTAAAACATATAGATATAGATATTATTTAAATGGGAACCATGCTTTTGTAGATATGTCATTCTAATAAGACGCTGCACATTGGATAAATTAAAAATAGTGATTTTTTTTTTTTTTTTTGATAGAGAGTTTTAAACTATGACACTCATTCCTGATGAATGCCTTTTATCATAAAACCAAGACAATAAAATTTACTAGTTGAGTTAATTGGAACCCACAAAAAATAATCAAAATTTGCTACTTTTGCTCACACAATTAATTTGAGGAGATGGGATGCTTAATCAACCTTGAATACCCTTAATTAGATGGAAAGAATTAATTGGAGTAAATAGATTTAGCTTTAAGTGTAAATGTGCAAGTATGGATGAGAAATAGCCTCAAAGGGCCTCAGGTTTAGTCCAAGGTAGTGATTACAATTGGTTTGAGGTTACAAAAAATGAATCCCCTTCCTCCAAGGGCTTCTTTGCCTTATATAATCAACTAAGGTGTATCTAAGCCTTACATCTGGAGGGTCAGGGTTCAGTTCCCTTGATACTTGTCCCATTAGGGCCTTACTAGAAGGCATCCACATTAGGCTATGAGTTGTATTAACACTGTTCAAGGTTAATTTCCTCATTAATGCAGCCAACTAAGTGGGCGTAGAGTATTGAATGCGAATGTGATGGATGCTTTATCTGTCTTCTTCCTTTCCTAGCTTGATGGCAAATTTTCCTCCTCATCCTCAGTTTGTGCCCGACGGCCTTTAGCACTGGTTCTCGACCTCCTAAGGGTATGTTGGTATCCTCGAGGTCCTCAGGTGTTATAGTCTCCTTGTACTTGCAGAGGGTTGCTCATATTTTCCCGAGGATGTATTGTCAGTTCTTTTTGATGTCCGTACTCCTAACATTGTCCTTGGCCCATCTGTCCATATTCTCGGATTCTCATCCCCCCACAGTAACTTTTTATTATTTCTTTTAGGATATGGTGTATTTTGTGATAAAGATTACATTTGTCTTTCTCTTTTTTCTTTTTCTTTTTTTTACTAAGATTTGTCTGTTGTGTACACTCCTAAAATTCTAGGTATTTTTCATGTTCAAATAAAAAGGAAAGAGAAAATCTAGTACCACAACCTTTTGTGCCATAACTTTGCCAGAACTCTGATATGAAAAATTGTGAGTGCTGAAAAAAAATTATGGGATCCATATAAAAGTGAAAAACAGTTAGTTACAGTCTGCCACATAAGATAGTTGTAAAAATGTGAAAATTTTTGTTGTCCTAAAATAATTCAAAAATTCTCAGAAAAAGAAATTGCTCTCAACCTCATTGACTTGATTAAAAGGCCAACATTCAAGAAAGCCCCGAAGGAGGAAAAACGAACATTTTGTCGTAGCAAATCACCTCTTGACATGACCTCTCCAAGTGAAGCATGCTTGACGACAATTCTTCTAGGGACACATTTTATCACACACTTTGTCCCAATTTGCACATTTGTCAATTTATGATTAGATTACATCACTTACACATAGGACCATCGCTGATGCTTAGTAAAAAGTAATTCAATCACTGTTTGACACATGTATAAGTTGTGTCAAAAGGTGTGACAAAGTTTGTCTCTGTGAACTTTTTGTCAAATAATTTTAGTACCACACTTTCACTCACAATTTGTTTCAGAAAATGTTAACAGATGCCTTTAGGGCAATCATTAACAAACCATTTTAAAAAATTTTTATGGGAAAGAAAAAAAAAACAATTAATATTTTGAAAAAAATTTCTATTTCCCAATAGTATAAAAAAAATTTATAAAATAAGTTGTTGACAATTGTTCTAAGGACACCTGTTAATG
Organism: Quercus wislizeni; assembly: GCA_023055345.1. Taxonomy (NCBI): domain Eukaryota; kingdom Viridiplantae; phylum Streptophyta; class Magnoliopsida; order Fagales; family Fagaceae; genus Quercus; species Quercus wislizeni. The sequence goes on from JALGQJ010000061.1 coordinate 304,850, forward strand.
TGACCACAGCTATTCAACCTTATTCTACTAGTAAACGGTGATTAACTGGGACTATTAAAAAGATTAGATCGATGCAAGTACTGGACGGTACTACCTGTCTGGTATAAACTAGTTTAATAGTATGATATATAGTGTGTGCATATATCAGCGTTTTGCAAAGCTTCAAGAGAATCAAAGCCTTCACATTCGAGAAGTTTGTAAATTGTAATGGTAGTTTGAAAAAAGAGTCGCACACCAATGCAAATGAACACTTCATTCTGCAATAAGTTTCCACTCCATGACTTTTCATTGTTCCCTCCCGTACCTCACTTGCCCATCTCTTATATTTTATTATTCTTCATTTCCAAATGGGCTCTCGGATGTTTTTGCTTGGCTTGACTATAAATTGCAGCAGAGCGAGCTAGAGTTAGAGTGTGTTTTGTGAGAAAATGGCAAAGGAAATTCGATTCTTTGAGTTAAACACGGGCCAAAATATCATGATCAAAGTCAGTATTTTAATTTTTAGTTCAGTTAGTGAATTAAAAAAACAATATTTAAAGAAAAATTAATTCAGAAAAATGTTAACACTAGTTTAGTGACAAAGAAAATAACAGTTAGACTAAAACTAATTGTTTACAAGATATGTTATAATTGTAAACTGTATTTGAAATGGGATTTAATCATTTAAAAAATAAAAATAAAAATAAAAAAATAAAAAATAACTCCTATGTCATTTTGGGGCTTTAAGGTAGTGTTGGAAATATAGACCCCTTTGCAATATCTCAACCAATTTTATGTCAATCAATTAATTAACCAATAATGATTTGCATGTTCAGCTTTGATTAATCACTTCACACAAACAACTTGATCACCAACATTTAGATTTTCTTCAAATGATGATGAATGAGAACTCAGTTACAAAACCCTAAGTGTACAACAATGTAGCTCTCCAAACTTATTTTAGTCGCCCATAATCATTATTTTAATACTCCAGGGAATAGGGCTTGATATTCTAGAGTTTAGACAATTTAATGGCTTGGTTGAGAATCAGGATCTGCAATTCTCGATTGATCGATAGGTATCGAGCTATGTGTTGAGATTACAGAAAGCTCATTCTTCTTGAGTTGTTCTAGGCAAGAGTACTCTTGAACTTGAAAAGTACTCTAAAAACATTCAAGACTTAGCTTTTTGTTCATGGTTTGCCAGTCATATGAAATATGGACCAAACAAGTTGCATAGTTAATGAAAGTGAACAGACAGATGAAATTGAACACTATAAGTTTAGGGCTGAAATGAACATATATAATTGACTTTTAAGGACCAAATTGAAAACAAGCCAAAGTTGGGAAATGTGCTACATGGTTAATGTCTTAACTCAAAACAATATGGTATCTTTCTCTTCTTCTTTTTTTAACTTTATTTAACTTCTTTTATATTATTAATAAGAGGAGGGGGAGGGGGGAATTGTTTTTTAGTTTTGAGTTTTGTAACTTACCTGCGGATTATATATAGTTAATTGGCAGTTGGCTTACAGATTTTTATATTTCAATGCAGGTTGGATATAGGCACATTGATTGTGCTCAAGTTTACGACAATGAGAACGCGGTAATTTTGCATAACACCAGATATTGTATATAATTTTAGTTGCTATTTCATATCGTGACATTTTGTTAAGTCATTCAACTTTGGTCAGATCTACTCTCAGTGTTTTTTTTTTTTCCTAAAAAAAAATGTTTTTGACCAAAGTTTGACAATGGTTAAAAAGTATTATTAGAATTGAAATTTATACATATTTATGAAAGAAAAACCAGCTGTCCCCAAGTTGCAGGGGTACTATATAGTGCATTTCACCTTTCATGTCACTGTGTGGTCTGTGAAGCTTACTGCTTGATTTGCTAAGAAATTGCTAAAAGCTAGCAAAAGTAACCATATTCCTTAGAATAATTTAGAAATGGTCTATAGTCATTTCTTTCATCTTCATAGCATAGCTTACTCCTGATTTTTTCTAAGTCAACCAAATGTGGGGCAAAGTTAGGATTTAGTTGTGAGCAATTTAATAAATCATGTTAAATATAAATAATTTTTTTGATTTAGACTGTGTAGAGAGCTTGTAGATTCAGATTTTAGTGCTACTAGCATTTCCCATCTAAGTGATTGTGATAGTGCAAAAGTTTGGTAGCTAATACAGGAACAAAAAGTATGATGTGCATCTGTTGATGTGTTCTCCTTATTAGTTTCCTAATAAGATCATGAACAAGAAATAACATAATCTCAGGAAATATCCACCATATAAGTGGGATAAACTGATGAAGGGCCATATGGTCCTTAGGTATAAAAATTGGCTATGAGACTATCTCCTTAGCAATTTTTATGCAAAAACCTGATATTTATTCTCTATTTTATTCATGTTTTCATCTATGTGCTTCCAGTGAATATTTACATACATCTTAAGAACTGTTCTTTAGGCGTTACCGATGTTAATATTTTGTCTAAGAAGTCTGAATCATGTTATGACCTAACTTCTGGTGGATGTAGATTGGATCAGCTTTAAAGAAGCCGTTTGATGATAGTCTAGTCAAGTGTGAGGACTTATGGATCACCTCCAAACTCTGGTTTGTTCTAAAAATTATTTGACTGCAAACTGTACTAAGCTTTCTTTAATGAAACTTTAAATAAGGTGCAAGAGCCTAATAGTTCAACTTAGCATCTCTTGATGTTTCCAACAGAGACGTCAAGCCATCAAGGGTTCAAAAGAATCAAAAACCCCCCTCCCCCGATTATCTAATTATCAATAATAATAATAAGCTGCATTTTTTATTGGCTGTTCTTGTTATCTAATTGGAACTATAACTATCTGCAGGTGTACTGATCACATGCCAGAAGATGTACCAAAGGCATTAGATAAAACCTTGCAGGACTTGCAACTTGACTATGTGGATCTGTATCTAGTATGTATACCACACTTAAGAGTGCCAAAATTTAAATAAACTTTAACGGACTTCGCTAATGTATGTCGTTACTAAGAGTGCTAATTTCTTCTAAAGATCCACTGGCCAGTTAGCATGAAAAAGGGGTCTGTTGGCTTCAAACCTGAAAATCTTACTCAACTTGACATACCCAGTACATGGAAAGCAATGGAGGCACTCTATGATTCTGGCAAGGCTCGACCAATTGGAGTAAGCAATTTCTCTTCAAAGAAACTTGGGGATCTGTTGGAGATAGCATGTGTGCCTCCGGCTGTTAACCAAGTGGAGTGCCACCCCGTTTGGCAACAGCCAAAACTACATGCATTTTGTAAATCTAAAGGAGTTCACTTGTCTGTAAGTTTGCAGATATAAAGTGGTGTATAATATTTTGTGCTTGAAGGCTTGAAGAGAAAAGGAATTAAGGAAACAGGATCTTTGCTAGTAAATTATGCAGAATAGATTATGGAGCATCAGAAACAGAACAAATCTGTTTTCATTTTATGTGATTTCTGAACAACCTTCACAGGTTACTTGATGATGAATTTTTTGTCTTGCAGGGTTATTCACCATTGGGTTCCCCTGGTGTGGGATTTATCAAGAGCGAGGTCCTTAAGAATCCAATTCTCCTTACAGTTGCAGAGAAATTGGGGAAAACTTCTGCACATGTGGCTCTTCGTTGGGGGCTGCAAATGGGTCACAGTGTACTGCCTAAGAGCACAAACGAGGCAAGGACCAAAGAAAATTTTGATGTTTTAGCCTGGTCTACACCTGAAGATTTGTTTGCAAAGCTTTCTGAAATTGAGCAGGCAAGTACCTTTTTCTTATATATATTCTTTTGGATCTTGTTTTTGACTTTTTTCAACATCACTATGAGTATAAAATGGCATACAACTTCCTGCCATTGGTTTTTGCAATGCTGGGAGTTAAATCTTATGTTATTCCATCCTTTTGTAAATGCTTTGATCAAAATTTGATGTGTAAGATGGATTTATGGATCATTTAGCCAACCATTTTCATTGCTCTTGAAAATTAGGTACAAAAGAATTAGTGAATAGTTTACAAACAATAAACAAGGATTCACTTTCATTTCAAATGACCATAGTTTGGTATTTATTCAAGCAGGAGAGGCTAATTAAGGGTACTGGTGTATTTGTTCCTGAGACCTTTGGTGCCTACAAGACAATGGAAGAACTCTGGGATGGCGAATTGTGAGCCAGCATCGGATGTTAATTTCAGGCATTGCGGTTTTTCTTTAAATTTCCTTTTATCCAATTTGATCACAATTTACTTGATTTTCAATGCTTTCTACCTGGTGGTGACCATAGTTGGGGACCAAATTGTTTCTGCCAGATAAACTTGAAGTAAATAAAAGAGCATTTGCTGAGTTTTTTAGGTTGAGAAGAAAGTTGTGCTTGACTGCCTGGTTATATTGCAAAAGGGTGAAACTAAGAACTTGTAGTACCTCTTTTGGATACTGTTTTGAATTACATCCAAAATCATAGACATACCGATTTTCTTTTCCTTCTTAATTGACATTGGTGGAAGTTCTACGAGTGACCTACTTTTCGCACGTGACAAATGCTGCTTAATTTTTTTTTGACTTTCCTTGTTAAAGAAACAAAGTTTAAAATGGAAAAATATACCCACATGACACCATAATTGGCGGAGTATAATAATAAATGGAATATAGGATTATTGGAAGTAAGGCACCAAACACCAAGTTATTTTCTGTCTAGATTCCAAAGGACATGAGGAGCTGAGTAATACAGTACAAATTGTCTGATTAAGAAAATTTATCGGCCAATCACTACGTGACAAGTGAAATGACAAAGACAAACTACTTGTTCAATAATTCAAAAGCATTAACACACAAAAACAAGTGCATATTACACGACAGTCATTCATTGGCTGACCAAACAATTATAGATAGCTAAGAAAATGAGGAAAGCAAGGTAAAGCACATGCAACAAGGTAACTATCCCAAAGATTCTATAAAAAAAAAAGCTAACTATCCCAAAAATCATGGAATGAGCAACAATGCGTTAAGATAGGCACATGAATAAGAATAACATTGAAGATTAGGGGCTTCAAATTAAAAAGGTTTCATAAGTTTGTGATTTAAATTGACAAGATAAAAAACGTGGGACCTAATTTGTAACGACATGGCTGGGCTGTGTAGGGTGGAGTGGCAACGCTAATTTGTGGGTTATGTGGGGGAGGAGGGATTGCGGTGGAATGGTTAGATGGTGTAGGGAGGAGCGGTAGAGACATGGTTGGGTTGTGAGGGGAGGAGCGGCAACATGTGGGTTGCATGGGGGAGGAGACCGGAGGGGAGACAGTGGATTGGTTGGATTATTCGGGTCGTGACTGACAATTGGGATGGTGGTAGTGTTTGAATATGATAAAAAAAATAATCATTCACTAGAATAGATATCGTCAAAAATCTTGTAACACAATTAATTTTTCTGGCATTTTTAAATATCTCTCTCTCTCTCTCTCTCTCTCTCTCTCTCTCTCTCTTTCTCTCTCTCTCTCTATTGTAACTATCAAAGTTTAATAAAAATAAAAAAGAGAAGAAATTACAAAATAGAATTAGTTAATCTTTTTACAAAAAGTGAGAAATAACCAAGGTTCTCAGACTCAGACCGAACTGGCCGGTTGAATAGGGTTAACCGTGAACCGGTCACAAATTCTGTTTTTTATATGTGAAAACTGGGCATTTAAATATTTTGAGTGAACCTCTCGAACTAGGGTTTGACTAGAAAAACTGGCCGAACCGCTCATTTAAGAACCAAGTCTAGGATCATAACCAACGCACCACTTAGGGTGCTTGTGAACAAGTACGGAGAATATTATATTTATTATATATTTATGCGATTTATAATTTTTCAACTTATTCTATCACATCTCTCTCAATTTTTATTAAATATTACTAAATTTATTTTCTTTGATGAATTTACTTTTGATTAAAGAATAATGCATTTGCATGGGAATTTACTAAAATAATCAAAAGTAATTTTTTTATTTAATCAAAATGATTTAGACTTGTAGGATTATTATAAAAAAAAAAATTTAATGATTATTTATGTTGTACTATTTTATATTAACCTTATTATATCAAGAAATTTTATTATAAATTATGTTTCAATTATTTTTAGATATTTTTAGTCAATGTTGCTACTATTTATATATTTAAAATACATTTATTTGTATTTTAATTAATTATTAAATTAATTATAACATCATCACGATTCGACCTTAAAAACCTTAAACCTCTCCCTTTTCTGATTCTTTAAATGGTCTGGGTTTGAAAACCATGGAAAAAACTATTTTTAACTTTACTATTGGAGTCTTTCAATCTTCCCTAATTTCTCATATTTCAAATAAGAGAATTGTTGATTCTTCTTCTTTTTTTCTTTTTCTTTTTTCTTTTTTGATTTTGAATAATAAGGGAATTGCCTAACCACTTTGAAATATTATGACATGAATATTCTTTTTGGATGCAAATCTGAAAGACGAAAGACATTTAACAAAGTAAAAATGTTGTTCTAGACATAATAAATTTTACAATTGTTAAAGTGGTATGATTATTACAATATCATTTTTATATAAAATCATAATTGCAATCACTTTTGTGGTACATCCCAATTTATCAACTTAACATTTCAAGTGTTGTGAAATTGAAATTTGTCATGAATTTTATTGTGACATACCGACATTATACTTTCTGTTAAAAAAAGAAATGAAAAAGGAACTCCTTTTTTTGATAGGTAAAACATTTAGGGGAAAAAAAAGGGAACTCTAGAATTTTGAGTGCTACCTGCAAAATTATTTTATGCTTTTGTAACAGCCTTATAGGTCACTAGTATGAAAGTGATTGTAAAAGAGCATTCGTATTAGTTCGTGTAAAAATTTTTGTCTATTTTAACATAAGAATCTTTTTTTTTTTCTTTTTTACATATTCAACTTTCAAAAACATTCAATTTCAAATTATCTATTTAATATTATATTTTATTAAAATATCAATTTTTTTAATTGTTTATTTTTCTTTACAGATAACAACTATTGATAAGGATGTTCTTGCAAGAGATTTAAAGTGACACAAGGAAGCTGACGGTTCCTCCGTACCCATCAACTTCCTATGAGTAGATGGGAGGACAAAAAGCAGCGACACCATAAAGTCGATGACCCCACCACGATACCTGACGGGCACCTCTATAACCCGACAGGGAACTTTCAAACGAGGCAAGTGGCCGACGAGGGAGAAAAGGCTGACAGGTGTGATGAATCCAACGGGTCCAGCCTGGCTTAACTTGACCTCCACGAATGCCTATACATGGAAATGTCTTGTACCCTAATCAGAAGAATCTCAACAAGGAAAGAATCCTATAAAATAGATCATTAATGAGAATCTTCTCTACAAAGAAATACTTTCTCTGCCAAGAAACGAATGTCAGCTCCACACTACTATAAAAACCCCAAAACCCTAACAAATCAAGGTACGCGTAATTCTCCCAGCTCTGGCACTCTAGAGTTGTAGAAATCCTCTCTAACTTAACTTTTGGAGGGTATTTGGCCGATACCACACTAATACTCTCTGCAAGGTCTTCTTTGTTTCTATTTTGTAGGTTCTGTCTAAAGCACGTGAGGACTGTGCAGCTTACTGATAATTTTTGGCATCATCAATTGGCACCGTCTGTGGGAAAGATTCTTATAGTAAAAGCCATACTATCACTTCCCAAACAAAGAGTTGTATGGTATTCACTTGCTCGATGGCAACCAACAACCACCAAGGAGATGAACCACGCACTATTGCCCTCGAAAGACAAGTACAAACTCTCGTCGCGGCTATAGAACGCCTTACTAAGCAAAACCACAACCTAGAAGAATAGCTGTGCCAAAGGAACGCAGGACCCAACAATCACGGAGAGGAGCAAGAGGGTACCAGCGCTGAAATAAGTGACCAAGAAGGACCAAAAGGCAGCAACGCCCCGAGCAGACAAGAGCGACAAGACACCAGCAATCCATCCGTTGTAGATACGACACAATCGTACATGGTTACAAAGATGCAAATGATGAAAGAACGGATGGAGTTCATGATGAATGCCCTCAGGGGACGAGTGTCAAAAAACCTCGACGAATTAGTCCATCGAACGGACTCGCCCTTTACTGCCCCTGTCACTTCGTTCCCCCTTCCGCTGAAGTTCCGTATGTTGTAGATAAAAGCCTACAACAGGTCCAAGGATCCCTTGGATCACATGGAGTCAATCAAAACCATCAAGCACTTACAAGGTGTGGCGGATGCCGAGCTTTCCCAACTATGCTAAAGGGTCTCACAAGGATATGGTTCAACAGATTGATGCCCAACTCCATCAATACCTTCAAGGAGCTGAGCGCACAGTTTACCTCACACTTTATCGAGGGGCACAGGTATAAGAAGTCTACTGCATGTTTGATGAGTATTAAGCAACGGAAGGACGAGACGCTGAGGTTTTACATAACCTGCTTCAACAAGGAAGCCCCCTCGATAGACGAAGCTGATGACAAGATACTTGTTGCTATGTTCACCAATGGATTACGGAAGGGAAGTTTTTATTTTCCTTATACAAAAATGACCCAAAGAACATGTTGGATGTGCTTTATCGAGCCACTAAGTACATGAACGCAAAAGATGCGTTACTAGCCCGAGAGGAGAAACCCAAGAAAAAGGAAAGGCAAGAAGATGCACAGCAGGATAGAGGACGGAAGATGACCAAAACCGGAGACTGATGGGAGGTTAGGTGCTCCAATCCCCTCACTGGAAGGTTCACAAACTTCACCCTGCTGACTGCTCTGATCGATTAAGCCCTGATGTAGATCAAGGACGATACGACCTTGACGTAGCTTGGCAAGTTAAAGGGAGATCCCAGTAAGAGGTCCAGAGATAAGTATTGTCGTTTTTATCGGGATCACAGTCACGACATGTCTGAATCTTATAACTTGAAGCAAAAAATTGAAGCCCTTATTAGACATGGGAAACTACAATTCGTCAACAAGGAAAGGGCAGACCCACCATAAGAGCAGGTTGGTAGAAGGGATGGCGAGCGCCCCAAGCCACCTTTAGGAGACATAAGGATGATTGTAGGGGGCACCACAGCGCTTGGTTTGTCTAGGAAGGCACGTAAAACTTACCTAAGGACGTTTCAAAACGTTTAGCTGACGGGTTTCACTCCAAAGATAGCTACCTACTTTCGCGGATCGACGTCCTGGTAGACTCAATAGCAAGACACCAGTTGTTGAGCTCCATGGATACTTTTTTTGGTTACAACCAAATCAAGCTAGACGAGGCTGATCAGGAGAAAACTTCATTCGTCACTAGCCAAGGCCTTTTCTATTACAAAGTGATGCCGTTTGGTCTCAAGAACGCGAGCATAACATATCAAAGGCTCATGAACAAAATGTTTGCACATCAGATTGGGAGAAATGTCCAAGTCTACGTGGGTGACATGCTAGTGAAAAGTTGACGGGAAGACGACCATTTGGACGACCTCAAGGAGACCTTCGATACCCTCTGCTTTTATAACATGAAGCTCAATCCAAGCAAAAGCGCATTTGGGGTTACGATTGGAAAATTCATAGGGTTCATGGTGTCTCAAAGAGGCATCAAAGTCAACCTAAACAAGATCCGGGCCATAATGGAGATGGCACCACCTAGGAACATAAAAGAAATGCAAAGCCTCAACGGCAAGGTAGCGGCGCTAAACAGGTTTGTGTCGAGGGCAACGGATAAATGTCTACCATTCTTTCGCATGTTGAAGAAGTCCTTCGAGTGGACGACCGAATGTCAACAACCATTCAAGGACCTAAAAGCATACCTCTCTTTCCCGCCGTTGCTAAGTCCTTCCAAACCTAGGGAGGAGCTATTTCTTTACCTGGCCGTCTCCCCAACTACTGTCAATGTAGCCTTAGTCAGAGAAGAAGATATGGTGCAAAAGCCTATGTACTACACTAGCTGAGCACTCTAAGGCACAAAGGAGAAGTACCCCCTGATGGAGAAGTTAGCCTTTGCTTTAGTGACCACAGCTCGCAAACTCAAACCGTATTTCCAGGCCCATACTGTGATCGTTCTAATAAACAAGCCTCTACGGAAAGCAATGAGTAATCTTGAAGCCGTTGGACGAATGGCGCTATGGGCAATCGAGTTGAGTGAATTTAACATACAATACCGCCCGCGCACTTCCGTGAAGGGACAGGTGGTCGCTGACTTCATCACGAAATTCACCAAAATGGAAGGCCAAGGGGCAGAGGAGCATCCCCAATGGATTATCCATACGAACGAGTCATCCAACAGGTAGGCTAATGGAGTAGGGATAATGATACACTCTCTAGAAAGGGACGAGATCGAGTGCATAGTTCATCTTGACTTCCCTACGACTAACAATGAAGCGGAGTACAAAGCCTTAGTGGCGAGACTAGATCTCGCGCAAAGCAGCAAGGGCCATAAGTATAATGGTGTATCGCGACTCATAAGTGATCACGAGTCAAGTGAACGGTGACTATGAATGCTAGGGTGAACGAATGAAGAAGTACCTGGAGTAAGTAAGGAAGCGGGTAGGCAACAACTTTCAGGCCAAGTTTGTTCAAATCCCAAGGGAGGAGAATGAGCAAGCAAATCGACTTGTTAAGGCCGCATCAGCAAAACACATGCCCATCTCCAGTAAGGTACTTTCCTTTGTTCAGCTTTCGCCCTTGATAGATGGTGTCGGTGTGCAAGAAATAGGCTCGGAAAGCAACTAGACCACACTGATAGTATTGTACTTGAAAGATGGCATACTACTCGATGGTAAGGAGGCCGCAAGGAAACTAAAGGTCCAAGCGATGCAATTCATCCTAATAAAAGATGTCTTGTACAAGAAAGGTTTCTCCTAACCATATCTTAGATGCCTAAATCTCGAGGAAGCTGATTATGTCATGAAGGAAGTTTACGAATAGATCTGTGGGAATCATTTAGGATCACGATCGCTAGTGCACAAGCTGATTCAGTCAGGATATTATTGGCCTACCATGTAGAAGGATGCTTAAGCCTATGTCAAAGCTTGCAACAAGTGTCAGAGGTTCAGCAACATCATCAAATAGCCAACAGAAAAGCTCATTCCAATTACAACTCCATGCCCTTTTGCACAATGGGGGTTGGACATCATAGGCACATTCCCGACTACGGTAAGACAGTTGAAGTTCCTAGTGGTCGGTATAGATTACCAAATGAGTGGAAGCTGAAGCACTGGCCACCATCATGGAGAAAAATGTACGAAGGTTCGTTTGGAGAAACATCATCTGCAGGTACAGGATCCCTAGAATCTTGGTCTTTAACAATGGAAAGCAATTCGATAAAGAGTCATTCAGAGATTTTTGCTCACAGTTAGGGATCAAGAATCACTACTCCTCACTCGCCCACCCTTTGGCCAACGGATAAGTTGAGGTCACGAATCGATCCTTGCTCAAAATAATCAAAACTCAGCTCAATGGGACAAAGGATATATGGCCAGACGAGCTACCAAGTGTACTTTAGGCGTACAAGATGATGGCTAGAACACCTACAGAAGAAACATCCTTTCAACTAACATACGGGAGCGAGGCCGTTATCCCTGTTGAGGTTGGACTCACAAGCTACAGGGTGGAAAACCATGATGAGAGTTGGAACGACGAAGCCATGCGCCTACAACTAGACCTAGTGGACGAGGTTAGAGCAACAACTGAACAAAGGTTAGAGCAACTTTTTATTTTTTCAAGGACAATTTTTGGCTTATGCACGTATTTATCATAATAAGAGGAGTTATTCAGATATATCATGCGCATATATACATCTCTAGAAAACCGCATTTACATCTAAGTCCTTAAGTGGACGAATACATCCTAAGAGATTTAAAGTGACAAGGAAGCCAACGGTTCCTCCGTACATGTCAGCTTCTTGTAAGTAGACGAGAGGACAAAAAGCAGTGACACCATAAAGCCGATGACCCCACCATGATACCCGATGGGCGCCTCCATAAGTCGATGGGGAACTTTCGGGCGAGGCAAGTGGCTGACGAGGGAGAAGAGGTCGACGGGTGCGAAGAAGTTGACGGGTCTAGCCTAGTTTAGCTTGACCTCCACAAATGCCTATACATGGAAATGTCTTGTACCCTAATAAGAAGAATCTCTACAAGGAAAGAATCCTGTAAAATACAATCATTAACGAGAATCTTCTCTACAAGGAAATACCTTATCTGCCAAGAAATGAATGTCAACTCTATACTACTATAAAAACTCTAAAACCCTCACAAATTAAGGTACGCGTAATTCTCCTAGCTCTGGCACTCAAAGTTGCAGAAATCCTCTCTAACTTAACTTTTGGATGGTATTTGGCTAGTACCACATTGGTACTTTCTGCAAGGTCTTCTTTGTTTCTATTTCGCAGGTTTTGTCTAGAGCATGTGAGGACTGTGCGGCTCACTAACGATTTTTGGCATCACCAACTATTGTCTGCTTTATTTCTTCGTCATCTAAATATGTAAAGAAATAATCAAAATTAAATACCAAATAAATAGTATTATGTAAATATACACTACTACTATAAAAACTACTCCGTATCATTTTTACACAACTTTGTGAGTGTTTGGATTGAGCTGATTGTTGCGTTTTTCAGTTTCACGTTTTGCTTTTTTTTTTTTTTCCTGCGCGTGAACAGTAACCTCACATAGGTTCACTGTCCAGGAAACAAAAATTACCATTCACGCACTGTTCACGCACTGTTTACGCATTAAAAAATATTAAAAATGGGTCACACAGTACTATTCACACATTTTAAAATTATTTTACTATAATACTTTCAGTTTTCAGTTTTCAGTTTCAGCAACAATAAACACAATCTAAACGAACACTTTATATAGTTTTAAAGATTAATGTTGATAAATTTTAAACTAATACGAGATTCTTTTTCTTTCTCCCGAAAATTAAAAAGCATTCGAAATTTTCCTTGAAATTTGTAGCAAAGTATGTGGCAGAAAAGAGTGCAACGTCATTAAACTTAAACAAGAGGAAGATATTAAAAGCAAATATTCAAACACGATGTGCCAACTCCAAGCATACTTGTCGGCTACCATTTTATTTATACTTAAAAAAGACGAGCATTTCCTATAAAAAAGGAAAAAAAGAAAGAAAAAGAGACGAGCACTTTCCCAAACAAAGCAGGCAAATCACTGGTATTTGTCAAACACTCGAGAAAAAGAAAAGGTAGGGGAACGAAAGGTCCCAATATTTGTGGGATGACATATTAAATAGTTGAATGTCCATCACTCTCGTTTATCTAATTTAGTCAACAATCACACAATTACAACTCGCATGCTCTTGAAAACAACAACAATGTCGTAGTTGAGAAAGAAAGACGGAATTTTGTGTGTTGCAATTTTTGCCACGATTATGAAATGATGATACATGGTGTATTCAATACATGTAATCGTATGAATTTCACATCAGAGTGGATTCCATCATATCTAGTTTATCTCACATTTATGGTGCTAAAAGTTCTAATATTACCAAAAAAATGCACAATTTTTTCTTAATTTTTTACATGACTCGTTATAATTGGTGAAAAAAATGTTGGTGGTTCATATAAAGTAGAAGAGAGTAGTTTTAGAACTATAAATTATTTTACAATTTTTTTGTCTCAACTCTGACCTGACAAATTGTGAGTAGTTTACCATCACTTATATATCTCTATATATTAAGACAATTAAAAAAAAAAATAAAAAATAAATTCTCTAATCTAATTAGATAATCCTTATTCCTAAAAAATAAAAATAGGATTAAAATTGTAATTTAACAAAATTCAAAAACAAAAAACTACCAAAAAAAATGGCAGGGGAATAGTTATTCTTATAATTTAGTTATTCAATAGTTTGATTATGTTTTTACGCTCTGTTTGTTTCGATGAAAAATTTTGTATAAAGATAATTTTCCATGTTTTCCAATGTTTAGTAGCATAAAAATAGATATGTCAAAGAAAAACTATTTTTGGTCAACATAAAAAGTATGGTTTATTTTTAGAGATTGTTTTCCATTAAATTTTTTTGAAAAACAACTCTATCTCACAGTAAACTAAATAAGGGAAGTTAAGAGGTTGTTTTTTTAACTCATTTAAAGTTACTACCAAACATTGAAAAATGAGATAGTTTTATAGAAAATGCTTCTTGGAAAACGATTCATTTTCTAAAAAACATCATTGCTGAAACAAACAGAACATTATTACAAGGAATAATCGTTCTTTATGAATAATTATTCTTTAAAATGAGGAATAATTTTTCATCTCTAAAGGGACGTAATAGTTATTCTTTAATAGATGTATTAATTTCTATAATTAATATATTTCTAAATAAACAAACTTTTCATATGCACATAACAATTATGAAAATAAAAAATCATAAAAAATAACTAATCTTTCTTTCAAATTTAAAAAAATATTATTTTTTAGGAAATATAATTATATGAGTAAGATATTTCTTAAAATATATCTTAAGTTTGATTTAAAATGTTTTCATTCCACTATCTTTAGGGTTTTATTATTGTGTTGTCACCAAATAAATGATTAGTAATAAGCATTATATTACAATATTTTGTATTCCTTGTAATATTTATTCCTATTCTTATATAACTAGCCTCTGAGCATGCGCTCACATGCGCGCTCAGAGACTCTTCTATTTTTTTGGGTAAACGTTAATAATTTTCATCAAATTATAATTTAAAATTACTACATTTTTCAATCACAAACACGTGTGTTTAGAGGCTAGTTTAACAATAGGGTGAAAGAACAAATAAGATGCTAATCTTATATGAAATTTTTATCATATGTCATTGTCAGTATCAAAATTTCTAGGAACCTACTTTAACAAATTGTAAACACTTCAATTTTCATTTCAAAAACAAAGTAAGGGAAAAAAAAACCAAAAATGTATTGTTAGCAATATTCATTTAAATGCTACTCACTTTGATTTGGCTAACAATATTCTTTAAGGGGTTCAATGTTGAAAGTTGAGGATGGTGCATTTAGAAGACTCTGCCTATTGCCATGGCTACTGTAGTCACGTTGTAGTGGTCGGGTTTTAGGGTTGGTTTGTAGTTGTTGCGTTGTTGGGAAGGAGATAGAGTGGAAGAAGAAAAGTGAGGAGGTAGTTTTGGTGTGTAGTGTGTGCGGAGGAAACAGATGAACTATATGTGGGTTAGTGGGAGGGTTTTTTTTTTTTTTTTTTTTTTATTGGTTAGTGGGAGGTTTAGATTTTTGGGATTTGTATATGTGTTTATCCCTGATTTTTGTTTTTTTGTTTTTTATAGTTAAAACTATTTAATTGATGTGATAATTCATTATCTATTTTTCTATAAATAAAAAAACAATAAACGTATAGTTTTTTAGAGAGTTTCAACCTATGGCGTCCGTTTCTGATGATAGCTCTTTGTCATCAGACCAATACACCAATCAGTTTTTGGTGTAGTCGGAAATTGAACCCCAGATTTCTTAGTCAACCATCAGAGACTTTACTAGTTAATTTAAACCTATAGTTGATTTAAAGAAGTTGGTTAGTGAAATAGTGTTCTTATTTTATATGCAATATTTTAGTATAAGTTAGACATATATGTTTATTGGACTATCCTTTAATTTTGTCTCTATTTGAACTTAAGGGTATAGGGATATTTTGGTAAAAAAAATCTGGTTTAATTACTATTACAGTTTATTAAACGTGTCCTTAATTTACACACTTTCAAAATCCTAAATTTTAGCCTTCTTAGAGATCAAAACCCACGTGATAAGGCCAAATTTGTTTTTTTTTTTTGGCCGTGACAACTGTGAGTGCTTAATCACCGTTCACAGTTGCATCATTCCACTCACCATGATCGCTACACGTGGCAGGAAAGGAAACGAGATTGATACGGAGCGAACTGTATCGTTAGTTTTCATTATAAAGAGGCCGGAGATGCCTTCATTTTCGTACAATTTCATTCTTTGTTTACTCACATTTTCGTCGTTTCGTTTCGTTTCGTATCGTCTCTCTGCTTCATTACAATACATATTATCAGCGTGGAATCAACGCACTTCGTAGCAAAAACTCTGGAAAATGGCGAACCCAATTTCATTCTTTCAACTGAACACCGGCGCTAAGATTCCTTCAGTCGCTTTGGGTACGTGGCAATCTGACCCTGGACTCGTTGGCGAAGCTGTCGCCACCGCCATTAAGGTCTCTCTCTCGCTTTTTTTCTTCTTCTTTATTTTCAACATGATTATGGTGAAGAAAACAAATTTATGTCACAGATTGAGTAAAGTCGGTTCTAAAAAGTTTTCCTGGAAAAAATTTTCCGTGGAAATTGGAATTCGTCCATTTGTTTATTTATTTGTTGCTACCCATGATGATGAATTTTATTTTAATGAAAAATATTAGATTTTAGAAAAGCATGGTGCAGAAATTCCAGATATCTAGGGGTCTGTTTGGCAAATCGAATTCAAATTAGAATAAAATGAACAATCATATGCAAGGAGAGTAGTGAGCACTATACAAACTCTCTATGATTGACTGATTGTTTTAAGTCACTGTGTGACAACAACAGATTAACAAATCTCCTAGGTGGTTACCCGAATGATTTATTCTATTATGTTTAGCATACTGGGCAAGTTGTTTGTTGTATAATTTCCTTGGTGACCCATATGTGATTAACTGATTATCTTATCAATTTGTTCCGACAAATTTTCCCATTTTTTCTTGTGTATCGACTGGTAAATCTGATATATTTTTTATATATTTTGCAATACTTACAATATTTTTGCCAATAATATTACATTAAAGGTTTCCAACATATTGTCCAATATATTTCTTAAAATAATACTTAAAGATAACAACGTTGTTTCGTTTTAAGGTTTTAAGTAAGGTTAGGTGGCGTTTGGTTAGAATTCTGGGAATGTTTAAAGATTCCCTGGAATTTCCAAGTTTGGTTGGAAATTGTTGTCCAATATATTTCTTAAAATAATACTTAAAGATAACAACGTTGTTTCGTTTTAAGGTTTTAAGTAAGGTTAGGTGGCGTTTGGTATGAGATAATGGCATAATGTTTTAGAATTCTGGGAATGTTTAAAGATTCCCTGGAATTCCCATGTTTGGTTGCAAATTGCACAAGGGAATGAAATGCCAAACGGTATTTGAATTCCCACCCAATCCCAATTTTGTGAGAATGTGGATTTCCTTCAAAATAGGTGGGTGTCCACACTCCCACAGCATGGAAAAAGTTGCTTTTATAAAATATAAATTAATAATTTTACTCATTCCTCCCTATCCTTTAATATATGCTAGCCTTATCACACGTGCTCTGCCCGTGTGCAATGAGGCTCTTTTGTTTTTTGGATTAGTGTTATAATTTTTCACTTATTTCAATTTGAGACTTACACTTATTTTCCCACAAAAATTGCACGTTTAGAACCACTAATATAGCCAAAAGTATCATAAGGTTAGCTCTAAAAAAATGAACACCAAAGTAGCATTGAAATATGTTTAGTTGTTATTATTTTTGATGTGATATGGGGCAGTTTTTTTTTTTTTTTATAGAATGTGGGATGGTTTTTTTAGGAGAAGGTGGGGATTGTGGAGAGTTTTGATTTTTTCACTTTTTGTTATTAATTTTTGTCAATTTATAGTTTTAACCATATTTCTTATTTTTTAGGAATAAGGATAAGTTAATTAAATTAGGGGTATTTTTGTAAGTAAAAAACGCAATAACTAACTTTCTGAATCTTCTTAATATATATAGATATACAAAAGGCTAGCCTCATCACACGCATTTCGCGCGTGCAATGAGGTTTTTTTTTATAGTGTCATAATTTTTCATTTATTCCAATTTGAGGTTTATACATTTTCTCATTAATATTACGCATTTAAAACTACTAATACAACCGAGAGTCTCGTGAGGCTAGATTCAAAAAATGAATAAATATTACATATTTATTTTGTAGTAAAAGAAAAACCCTGGGTTTTTATTTTATATATATAATTTTTATTTTGAAAATCTAATTTATAAGTGGATAAAGTAATTTGAAAATTAACAAAAGCATGGCCCTATTTTTTAGGCAATGTTTTAGTGGGAGTTAAAGTTGTATTTTTACCAGATTGTCCTTTCGTTTTGTCTCTACTTCAACATAGGGGTGTAGGGGCATTTTTGAAGCAGCAAAATAAGGATCCCAAATAAGAGAAACCCCTTAAATAGTAGTATATAATATATAATAGAGAGAGAGAGAGAGAGAGAGAGAGAGAGAGAGAGAGAGAGAGCTTAACCATAATTTTTAGAAGGAGATAAAGATAATTTTTTTTTTTTTTTAAAGAATCTCCTATTTGGGATTAAGTTAGATACTAATGAAAGTAAATTATTTTAATTAACAAAGCATGATGTTGTGACTTGTGATTGCAATGAAGATTAAGAATTAAAAAAATTATTTTTGTATTTTATAGGTCATTGAAGAATGTTAAAAGTTAATTTTAGTGAATTTGCCATGATTTATAGTTTATATTTTGTTTCTTATTATTTATTTGGAAGAAGATTAAAAAAAAAAAGACTTGATATTGTGTTTATAAATCTAACAATATTTTGGGAAAAATAAATAATTTTTATAAAATTCTCAGGAATATTAGTAGGTTCCTAATCAAACCAAGCATGGTAATTGTTACATTCTCAAGCATCACATTCTAAGGAATCTGAATGCTGGGAGTAATGTAGATTCCTTTAAACCAAACGCCCCATTAACAACATGCCCTATATGTGTCAGCTTAGACCATCTGTTTCTAGGAGCAGTAAAATGAGACATTTCATACATTTTGTTAACGGAAAGTGCAAACCTGTCTTGCTAATTTTTACAAATGATTATTTATTTCCTTGTTGTTTAGCACTCAACCAACATTTTTACTTGTACTGCAGGTTGGATACCGCCATATTGATTGTGCTCAGGTCTATGGCAATGAGAAGGAGGTAAATACAGTGTCTAACTATCAAATCTTTTTTTAAGTTCTGGCCTCAACGTCCTTTGATTGTTATTATTGTGATCAATACGTTCAGTCTTATGTCTAGAATTTCTTTATTTATCTAAAAGCCATGATGGTTTAGAGTTTAGACCTTGCTAAAGTATGACTTGTATGGTTGTATTTGTTTGGTCTGACCCATGTGATTGTTTCTCTAACCAAGTTCTTTATTATTATGTCTATTAAAAAAAAGTACTTTATTATTGTGAAACCCTCATTTCGTTACCTTTTTCACCAATAAAAAGTTTTCTCAATTTTTAGTTTGTTTGATTCCCAGTACGGTAAACATTTTACTATTTTTTTCTCTGATCTTACTTTTGAGATTTTTCTGCTTCTAGATTAGAGTAGCCTATGCATCTTCTTTCTCAGGGTTTACTCTATTTGGATGTAAAATTGATGACGAGACCTCTTTGTGCATATTCCTGATCAGGTTTATTATAATTCACATACTGGGAATTGACACGTTCATAATGTGAAATTAATAGTTTTGCAATACATGTGTGATACCTAGTAGCTTTATTAAACAATCTTGCATGATATTTTAAATTGCTTAAGCCTTTGCAAGAATTGTATGTCAACATTGTCTAATCCTTTATTCTTGTAGATTGGTTTGGTTCTGAAGAAGCTGTTTGAAGATGGTGTGGTGAAGCGTGAGGATTTGTGGATTACTTCCAAACTCTGGTTTGTTTTTATTTTAACAATATCAATGATATTGCTGCATGCTTTATGCCTTATTAACTGAGCTTAGACTTCATCTAGTATTTTTTACCCCCTCTAAAATACTGTCATGATCCACAGGTGTACCGATCATGCTCCTGAAGATGTTCCGGTGGCATTGGATAGAACTTTGCGAGACTTGCAGCTTGATTATATTGATCTATACCTAGTATGTACTACTGTTTATAGTGACCATGCAATTTTTCTTTTGAACTTGGTAAAAAAGATTTTGCATTCATACACTTACAGCGTCTATTCAATTTCCTTCTTGAAACTTGGTAAAAAGAGCTTTTTCATCAATATACTATGTTACAGTCTTTGGAGTCCAATTGATAGAAATTGCCTAGATCTACCTGATTGAAGATTAAATACAAGAGGGTCTTTTTGATTTCATCAAGAATGTTACAAATAATTTCAAAGCATACTATCATAGTTTGCCCCAAGTCTAGCTACCTTGCTTCTGTTTTTCCTGGAAAATTACATCGCATTTTTTACTTAACAATATGTTTATTGATGACATTATTCAACTATAACTAAATGAGGCTGTTGAATTTTTAAGATCCATTGGCCAGTCCGGATGAAGAAGGGGTCAGTAGGCTTTAAGCCGGAAAACCTTGTTCAGCCAGATATACCTAGCACTTGGAAAGCATTGGAAGCCCTCTACGATGCTGGCAAAACTCGAGCTATTGGTGTGAGCAATTTCTCTACAAAGAAATTGGAAGATTTGATCAAGGTAGCACGTGTTCCTCCTGCTGTTAACCAGGTGGAGTGTCATCCTTCTTGGCAGCAGACAAAGTTACATGCATTTTGTAAATCCAATGGAGTTCACCTTTCTGTGAGTAGGCGAATTTTTAATCGATTTTATTTGCTTGAGTTTTTTGTTAAATTGAAATATTGATTTCCTTTGTAATCTTGAATTATCTAGCCAATGAGCTTGCTCAATTGGCACTTCCTCCTTCAATAATAATGGATGGAGGGTGAGATCATGGGTTCAAAACCCACCAGGTGTGCACCTATGAATTAAAAACTTGTCTTGAATTTATCTAGAATTTTTGTTGAAACTGTTATACTTTTTGTAGGCATATTCGCCATTAGGTTCTCCTGGCACGACATGGCTCAAGAGTGATGTCCTCAAGAATCCAACTTTAGTTACAGTTGCGGAGAAATTAGGCAAAACGCCTGCACAAGTTGCCCTTCGCTGGGGGCTGCAAATGGGTCATAGTGTGCTTCCAAAGAGTACAAATGAAGCAAGGATCAAAGAGAACTTTGATGTCTTTGACTGGTCCATACCCGAAGACTTGTTTGCCAAGTTCTCTGAAATTGAGCAGGCAAGTAATCAGTTAAATATCACCTGTATAAATGGTGCCTCTGAAATTACTACACTTGGTTTTATTATGGCCAAATGACATATAGCTGTTAGGCCACGGATGGTAAATGCTATCTACTAATATGTTATAAATGAAAAAGCCCCCGAAATTTTATGGCCATCAATTATCATTTGTAATATGCTAATTCCCTATATTACTTGTCAAAAACAAATTTTATATATATATATATATATATGCTAATTCCCTTTATGATGCTTTTATTGAGTTTCACTTTTTTTTTTTTTTGGGGGGGTGGGTGGGGTGGGGGGGGGGGGGGGGGGGGGTTGGTTGCGGATGAGGGTACAATGACTATATTATGATGATGACGATGATACTGTTCAGGATGGCTATTGGGGGGACTCATTTATCTTCATAAAACTCTTCTCTTTAAACTGTGCAGGCAAGACTGATTAAGGGGACCTCATTTATCCATGAGACTTATGGCGTATACAGGACTATTGAAGAATTCTGGGATGGCGAAATCTGAGCAGTTGGATAAGTACTGGTTATTGGAGACAGAAGCAAGAGCGAAGTAACATTTGATGTTTTATCTTTATGCTTGATATTTCAGTGATAAAAAAGAGTTTTAGATGTCTGGTAATGGTTTTTATGGGGAGGAACCCTTTCAAATGTGTGAAGTTTTATGTTGGCATAATTGAATACTATTTATGTTTTTTTTCTTTTTCTTTTTTAACCTGCACTTTTTTCTTTACCTGCACTTCTGCGGTAAGGTCTAGGGATGCACAATTTACCACTTTAGAGCATTCACCTTGGATTAGGCAAAATACTATTTCAGTTTAAATATGGGTTAAAATGGCTACATATCACTGTTTGTAAAAACATATATAGAAATATTTAGCAATCTACACTTTTTTGAAACTCGAGTTCTTTGAAAAAATAGCCTTCAAATTTGCTGTGTTATTTTTTATGGAACTTGAGTTTCATAAAAAAAATTTCAAAATTTTTCCATGAAACTCAAATTTATGGAGCTTGAGTACCATGAAAGAAATCAAGTTCCCAATTAGTGACAAATCTCTGTATATTTCAAAAACAATGGTAGATTACAAAATATTTTCAAAAACAGTGATATTTGGACATTTGGGCCTTAAATATGCCTAATGTATTGGATTCTCAATCTATTAACCAAAATAGATTTTAGCTGCCCTACTTCTTTAGAAATAGATAGCACATATTAGAAATAGATTGCACGTAACTTAGCCAGCAAAAGTTACCGTTAAAGAATCTTTGACAATAAGATAAATGTCAAAGGTGATTACAAAAAAAAAGTTTCTTGAGTTATATCCTAATTCGAAGGAAAATTTCACTATAGGATTTAAGTCTTACAAAGAAATCTACTCATATTTCTAATTGTTACTCAGATGTGCTTACAAATAGGGATGGCCATGGGTAGGGTATGGGTAGGGTATGCCCATACCCAACCCAATTAATTTATCCATGGATACCCAATTACCTTACCCAATTAGTATCCATATCCAATTGTTACCCAGTTTGTTTACCCATGGATATCCATACCCTACCCAAACCCAATTTTTATAAAATTACCAAATATGCTCAAAAACCACTAAAAATACCAAAACATCCTCAAAATCTCTAAAATGAGCAAAATGTTCATAAAACCTCTAAAATGGCCAAAATACCCCTGATATCTCTAAAATCACTAATTATGCTCAAAAACCACTAAAATGACCAAAATCTCTCGAAATCTCTAAAATGAGCAAAATACCCATGAAATCTTTAAAATGACCAAAAACCCCCAAAATCACTAAATATGCTCAAAAACCACTTAAAACTACCAAAATACTCCCGAAACCTAAAAAATTACCAAAATACCCCTGAAACCTAAAAAATGACTAAATACCCACGAAACCTAAAAAATGTTTAAAATACCCTTGAAACCCAAAAATGACCAAAATATCACCGAAACCTAAAATTTGACTGAAATACCCCCGAAACAGAAAATTATCAAAATACCCCCCCAAACCTAAAAAATGACAAAAATACCTTCAAAACCTAAAAACTGACTAAAATACCCTTGAAACTTAAAAATTACCAAAATACCCTCCGAAACCTAAAAAATGACTGAAATAACCCCTAAACCTAAAAAATGACCAAAATATCCTCGAAACCTACAAAACTTACTGAAACACCCATAATACTTGAAAAATTACCAAAATACCTCCAAAACCTAAAAAATTGACCGAAATACCCCGTAAACCTGAGAAATGACCAAAATACCCCCAAAACCTATAAAATGACCAAAATACCCCCAAAATCTATAAAATGACAAAAATGCCCCTAAAACCTATATTATGGTAAAAATACACCATAAACCTAAAAAATATCTAAAATACCCTTAAACCTATAAAATGACTAAAATACGCCCTAAACCTGTAAAATTACCAAATACGCCCAAAACCTCTAAAATGACCAAAAATAATCCCAAACCTCTAAAATTACCAAAAATACCCCGAAACCTATAAATCGACCAAAATACCCTTGAAACCTTTAAAGTGACCAAAATACTCATAAACCTGTAAGATGAACAAAATACATCTGTAACCTTTTAAATTACCAAAATAGAGGTTTGAGGTATTTTGGATGTTTCGAGTGTATTTTCGTCAAATTAAAGGTTCTAAGAATATTTTAGTCATTTTGTAGATTTTGAGTGAATTTTGGTAATTTTTTAGATTTCGAGGTTATTTTGGTCATTTTTTTATATTATAAGGGTGTTTCAGTCATTTTTTAGATTACGGGGCATTTTTGTCATTTTTTAGGTTTAGAGATATTTCAGTCATTTTTTTAGATTCTAAGGGTGTTTCAGTCATTTTTTAGATTACGGGGCATTTTTGTCATTTTTTAGGTTTAGATATATTTCAGTCATTTTTTTAGATTCTAAGGGTGTTTCAGTCATTTTTTAGATTACGGGGCATTTTTGTCATTTTTTAGGTTTTAGAGGTATTTCGGTAATTTTTATATTTTGGGGTCATTTCGGTAATTTTATAAGTTTTGGAGGTATTTTAGTAATTTTAAGGTTTCGGGGGTGTTTTGGTAATTTTTTAGGTTTCGGGGTATTTTGGTCATTTTTAGGTTTTAGGGGTATTTCGGTTATTTTTTAAGCTTTGGGGGTATTTCAGTCATTTTTTAGGTTTTGGGATCTTTTGGTCATTTTTTAGGTTTCGAGGTTATTTCAGTCACTTTTTAGGTTTAGGTGCATTTTTATCATCTTATAAGTTTTAGGGGCATTTTTGTCATTTTTAAGTTTCTAGGTATTTTGGTAATTTTATAGGTTTCGGGAGTATTTCAGTCATTTTTTAGGTTTAGGGGGTATTTCGGTTATTTTATAGGTTTCGGGGGTATTTTTGACAATTTTAGAGGATTTTAGGAATACTTTGGTCATTTTCAAGTTTTAGGGGCAATTTGATAATTTTGATTATTGGCTAATTGGGTGGATTGAGGTTTGCCCATAATAATTTGGTTGAGTTGGGTTTGAGTTAGATTTAATTAGTTAAATGGGTAATAATGGGTAAATGGGTAATATCCAAACCCTACCCAAAATATTTGGGTAATATCCAAACCCTACCTAATTACCTTCTACCCATTAAGAACTGGGTATTACCCAGAATAATTGGATCGGGTAGGGTTGGATATCCATTACCCAATGGATATGGCCATCCCTACTTACAAATATGTCCCCACAATTTGCTCCAAGTTTCTTGGACTCTTAATCTAAAATTCCTTGCATGAATCACATTTGTGATCTTAAGAATTGCTTAGAAGATTTATTGTCTATTTTGAAATAGGGAAGGATCTTTGGCTTTAGCCTTTGATCACTAATTAAAGTACTGTTCTTTAGATTCTTTTTTTCAAACTCGATTTTTGGTGAAATAGAGAGATTTAGGGTTTTGATCTTCTTAGATGCACGACAATGCTCTTTTTAACCTCTTTTAGTTAACTTTAGTGAGTCCTTATATAGTTTGACTAGTAGGACCCAACTAACAAGTCATTAACTAACTTAATGGGCTTGATTAAGAATTAAGTTTTTTGTGTCTCGATTGAGTGAGCCTTAGTCAAGAGATGATTGACAGGCTATTCTCGATCGATTGAGGGTTAGTCGAGAAATCAGTGAATGCCCTTTCTTGAGATGAATTGTGGAATATGGTCTTGTACTTGATTTTAGATGATACAACTCAAATAATAAACTTACATGTCATGTAATTAGCTAATACTAAACCTAACAATCTATATGCACTCAAATTTTCCACATAATCTATAGCTCTGTATAGCTTTTGGTCCTAATTAAATTGTCTTAGGATTTGTACATTTATAAAAAATTGATACTCAGATAATGAAGGTTTGATTGTCTTCTATTCCATAACCCATATGGAGATAAATAGTAAGCAAAGCACCTCACAAATAAAATGGGAGCTTTGCACTCTTGATCATGATATTTATAAATATATACAAAGTTTTTTTCATTTTTACCCCTACCAAAATCATTTTGTTGGGGTGTAAAAAGGGTTTAACTTTGGTGTATTATTCCAAGTCCTTAACAAATGCACACCAAAAAAGTTGGAAAATATTCACCTCCTTTGTCACTTCTAAGAGTTTTAATCTTCCTACTTGTTTGTGTTTCTACTTCATTTTTATAGTGTTTGAGCATGTCAAGAAATTCATCCTTGTTTTTCTTCGATTTTACATATGTAAATTTAGAAAAATCATCAATGAATGGAAAAGAAAATTGCATACTTTAACATAAGTTTCAATAGTTGAAATTTAATATGTTAACTAATCATGTAACAATGACGATTATTTCATGTCATGGATACACATCGATTTTGCAATCACATTAAACACATTGAATATAAACAAACAATTATTAAAATAATCCATATCAAATAATCAAATCCTTTCATAATATGTGTAGGGACCAGTTTTGACTTGAACTCCAAAACAGGAGTGGACTCAGGCCCAACAAGTCCAAACAATAAATTTGTAGAGCGTTGGAGAAAAAGCTAGCCTGAATCTAGAAAAAAGGTATCGGTTGTTAGTGTTTAAGAAGAAGAGTTATACGTGAAAAATACAAAAACCCATCCTCGGCTTAGCCTGAATAGTATGATCAATAGTCTAGAGCTTTTCCTTTTTCTGGTATATTTCTTAAACTTTTCTTTTTCTCTGTTTTTCTTCCCCTCCCTTTTCTTTGGATTCCTTTTCATGTTATATACCATGATTTCTGCACCATTCTCACTGTACACGTGTGAATCAGTTTTTGGGAGCTTCTCCCTGCCCCATTTCACATCTCTTGGAACCTTCTACTACTAGCTATAAGGCTGCTTGTTTACTGTTCAGGCATCACCTCCACATTAATGCGGCCAAAGAGTTGGTTGGGAAACATTTAATGTGGAGGTAACAACTTTTCCAGATATTTGTTATCCTTCGTCCTCATCCTTTATCCAGTATTTGCCCATCCCTCTGTCGTGAAATACCCTTAAAATATTATATTAAGGGGATGAGGATGTTTCTAGCTACCTCTGACAGAAGTTCCGAGATGAACATTCTCCTCGGATACGTTTAGATTCACTATAAATACACTTTACCTCTTCTCGTAATATAATTTTCATCTCTTCCGTAACTGATCATCCTCGGATATGTCCTCGTCCTTGGATTGGGTTATTGGGCCATAGGCCCAGCCCTCTCAACCTAAATAGTACCTCTGGGGTCAACTGGTCCCCACAATATGAATTCAATTTCATGGCACACAAAGAATGTTAGTTAAAACTAACTTCTTTCTCTACTACTTTTGTCCCCAAAAAAAAAAAAAAAAAAAACTAACTTCTTTCTCCACTCACAATTCATTACCATGAAACTCTTGTTCATTAGTTGGATTCAATATATTCACAGCATCTTAGACCCAAATTTATTATGTTATATATGAAAGATGACACTCACAATTCATTACCATGAAACTCTTGTTCATTAGTTGGATTCAATATATTCACAGCATCTTAGACCCAAATTTATTATGTTATATATGAAAGATGAGTTTAACATTCCACATTTTTTGCTAGCTTATTTGCTAAAAGATGAGATAAAAAGTAAAAATTTAATACTAGTGATTTCCTTATTTATTAATAGTTGGGACAAAAAAGTAAATTTAAAGAAGTGAATCTACTAAAAGATAAAAAGAAGGCCAGACTATGCCACTCAGCAGAAATATATGATATTGAGTTATATATATATATATATATATATATATATATATATATATTTTTTTTTTCTCGATAGATACGATAGATTTAGAAAACAAATTACCATTTGAGCTACTATAGCCCACTTGAATTATAAATTGCCAATCCAAATACCCAAAGCTTGGTCATTGCTTGCAATCGGCCCAAGAATGTTTGGGCATATTCTAAATCTAAAGCCCAAGTGCATCCAAAATGAGAGAGAGGGAAAAAAAAAAAAAAAAAACTTCCAAAAGGCATTTTCAACGAGTATAAAAGTATAAACCCTATATGGAACCTAAAACCAAAACCCTCAAGTGCAAAACCCTATAAGCCACCCAAGTCCCCACACTCTCACTCTCTGTACTTGTGAAGAAAATGGCCTTGAATTCCATGCTCCGCAGAGCCACTTCTTCAGTACTCCCTCTGGCCATCAGAGCCACCGTCGGATCGTCGAGATCCTTCCACAGCGTGATCTCCACCGCCCAGAAGGTCAAACTCGGCCACGCGCTGAACCAGAAAAGCTTCTCCCCATTTCTGCGTTTCTCCACCGCTGCAGCCGTTTCGAAAACAAGCCATGACGAGAGCCTTATTCGGATCCTCGAGTCCGAGATCGACTGCGCCGAGAGGGACAACCTCGAATACGTGAGTTTTCTTCACGGTTTTCTCTTCCTTTCCCTAATTCTCTCTCTCTCTAATTATCTGCTTATTGGGTAATTAATTTTTCCATTTACAAAAAAATAAAAATAAAAATTTTGAAGCTTTCATTTTTCTTTAGACTTTAAATTTTAGTTTGAAATTTTATGCAATTTTTGGATTTGGGTGATGCGTAAAAATTTAATTGGGTATTTGAAGTTGTGAGTGTTTGGGGTAATTTCGTGTTGGTATTTTGAAACTTGCAATCTAGTTCTGCTGAGTTTTGGGTTTGAACTTAGTATGTCTGTTATTGTGAATTCCGAAGTTGGAGGTTTAAGCTCTGTTTGGATTGGCGTCTGCGTTTTTGGCCTTTTTTTTTTTTTTTTTTTGAGTCCAGCGCCTATCCACAGATCATGGGATATGAGCAGTACAAACAACAGTAATTTCATTAATTAACATTAATTGAAAATTAAATTTTTTTATTGTTTTCATTTTCAGCCAAATAAGTAGGATCAGAACGCATGCTTAGTTCCAATCCAGTTCGAACAGTCATGTGTTTTAGTCACAAAGTCATGTGACTTCCGTGTCTTTTTTTTTTTGTTAAAGAAAAGAAAATTTACATTTTAAACCCTATAATTTAGTGGCTTAACAAATTAAGCCCCAAAATCTCAAAAAAGTAACAAATTGTGCCATTGGCATGGCTGAAAAAGACCTTATTTTTTATTTTTTATCATTCAGTTTATTTTTGCTACTATTTATGGTTTTATTGTATTTTTTAGTAGTATTAATGATAACTATTTCAACAATCTTTTAGTTTTTAGATTTATCTACCGTACTTTTAGCAAAAAATTTCAGTTTCAGCTAAATAAACTATTTCTAAATAGACACTTAAAAGGTTTAAGGTTGCGTTTGGAATAGCTTAGATTGGGCAACTTCTTTTACTATTTATTTTTGCTACTATTTAGCTTATTTTTGCTATTATTTATGGATCTCATTACATTTTTTTGGTACTATTTATGAGTTTCACTATACTATTTCAATTAACTTTTAACTTTATTTGCAATAATTTCAGTCAAAAGTTTTCAGATTTAGCTCTAAGTATAAAAAAAGTGAAATATTGAACTCCAAAATGAATGACATTTCAGTTAAATAGGTGTTTAATTTGTTAATTTTGAAATTATAAGCTTTAATTTGTGACACCCTTTTTTTTTAATTTAAAAAAAAACCCAAAATCATCCAAAAGAAATTCAGCATTTTGCCCTTTGGTTTCATTGAATTAATTCTCATATTTTTGTACTCATTTTCCTTTATTCTTATGCCTATTATCTAGCTTTGAGAGTTACACGCAAGAAGAAGCACTACTTTGTCATGATATTGAGAAAAAAGAAAGGGTGGGGGTGGGGGGTGGAATATGCATTAATAATTTTGTTGATGTCTTTTGACTATTTTTTTTCAATGTCACCGAAACAGGATGATATCGAAGATGGTTTTCCTTTTGAAATTGAAAACAACCCTGGACAAAGAACTATAATACTCAAGAGTAATTACCAAAATGAAACAATCAGGGTAGAAGTTGACATGCCTCAAGATGAAATCGAGGAGGGTGAGAATGATGATGATGATGATGCGGGTGATGTTGAGGCAAATAGTGGTTCAAGCATTCCTTTGGTTGTGAGTATAACCAAAGGTAGTGGACTGTGTCTGGAGTTTGGTATCACCGCTTTGCCCGATGAGATTTGCATTGATAGCTTGTCAATTAAGCTACCAGATACCTCTGAAGATCAGCTTGCATATGAAGGACCTGACTTCAAGTAAGCTTGTTGTAACCTATCACTCTTTTGATTTTCATATAAATTTCTTGATAATCCTTTATTCACTATCTGAATTTTTTTTGCCCCAGTGATTTGGATGAAAACTTGCAGAAGGCTTTCCACAAATATCTTGAGATTAGAGGGATTAAACCCAGCACAACCAACACCTTGCGTGAATACATGGACATCAAAGAAAGCAATGAGTATCTGCTGTGGCTGAAGAACATCAAGAAATTTATGGAGAAGTGATTTCATTGACAATCCTACTTTCAATGTTTCAGTTTCGGTGAGGGTAGTAGACTCTTGCCTCTTTTTGATATTTCTCAGTTGGATTTGTATTATGTTGGGTTAGGAAGATTATGCCTATAAAGTATGATTTCTGAGAAACAATGTTAGGCTTAGCCGCTTAGGCCAACTGAATTGAATCCTCTAAAATATAATTGAGGTCTGTTTGATAAGTCCCTGTGACACTTGTTTTATTACTCATCTTGAAACTTTGTGACTATGTTTTTATTTTATTTTATAAAATCAATAGATGGTATCATTTTGACAAAGAATATTAGTAGAAAAATTGTCTATTGGTCGGATTAGATTGCGGATGTTCAGAGTAGTAGGTTCGAATTAAGTGCGTTTGGATTAGGGATTCTTTTTAAAATTTGCGCATTATCTTCTGTATAACTTTTTAAAATAGTAATTATTTTTACTTAGATAGTAATACACATGGTTGTCAAAATCCCAATTTGAATTCTATGATTTTACGATCTCACTTATCCAATAAAACGATTCGGATCTTTCAAGGATCTTTGCAATCGTTTAGGATTATACGATTTTGACAATCCCAAACAATTCTAGTTTCTTTTAATTTTCTTTAACTTGACAAAAGGCTTAATTGGACTCAAAAAAAAAAAAAAAAAAAAAAAAAAAATCCTAATAGATCAAGTTTTGCTATTCTAATGTAGAGAGATAAAGTGTTAATTGAATCCAAATGAAAAATAACATCCTAATAGAGTGTTACATCTTGAGATTTTTGGCCTCTTTAAATGATGCTTACAAATTGATATAATGATGTATAATAATTACATCAAATGGAAGCAAATTTTTTGTTTTTTTATAAATGTATAGTTTATGTGATTATTTAACATACTATTTTTTTTTCTTCAAATAATGTAGGGTCTTACGATTCATAATCTGATCTTACGATTCACGATCTCACTTACCTCTCACGATCTCACTTACCTCTCACAATCTTACTTAATATCCCGATTTTAACATCCTTGATAAAACAACAGTACTAATGCTAATGTTTCGGTAAAAGGCTAATCCATTTGTACACTAAATGTGAACTAAAAGTCAGTGGAGAGTAGATCTTTATAAATGGTTATGGCTTTTGTACACGTTTTTTTTAGTAAATTAAACAAATCTTCCTCAAGTTTAACAAAATAACAGGGTCTTTTTTTTTTTTTTTTTGAGAATCAAGACTTTCATTTCAAGTAATCAAGGCTGTTAAATCAGCTTGTACAAACTGAAGAATATCTGGTGGCACTTCTTCCATCCAGACATTTAAAACATGTGTCGAAATAGCTCTTCTAGCCAAATGATGGGCAACAAAATTTCCTGTTCGACCCACAGTATTAAAAGTGCAGCGAGAAAAAACATTAGCAAACTGCAAAGTATCACAGATAAGATGTCCGTGTAGAGCAAGGGAATGTCCTGGGTCGATAAGATCTTTGTAAATGACTTCGGAATCCCCCTCGATGATGACTTGATCAATACCAATTTCAAGTGCAAATTCTGCTGCTCTCCGCGCCGCCAATGCTTCCACCTGTGCTATTGTTGTAGGCAGAGGAATTTGCTGTGAAAGGGAGGCCAGCACTGCTCCATCTGAGTTGCGAATGACCACGCCGATTCCAGCTCTGCCTTGTTCCTTGAAGATAGCCCCGTCGTAATTAACTTTGAACTGTCCGGCTTCCGGTGGCTTCCAGCGGGTGTGCTTCCTGTGCAACTGCTTCGGAAAAGTGAATTGGGCTGTTTGAAACTCGTTTCTCCTCTCCTTTGCAAACTGCAGAACCTGGTTCAGTGGGTGCTGTGGCTCATTTGTCCTGCTTTTGTTTCTGCGATTCCACAGAGTCCAAGCCGTGTACGCCAACAGAGAAGGGTCTTTGTCTTCCTCCAAGGCGTGATTGAAGATCTCCCCTGCTGTCATCCCCGACATTGTTGATAACCAATGCCATTGCTGGTCCGCTGCCCAAACTTCCTGCACACTAGAACAAAAAAATAGAGCGTGAGAGCAATCTTCCATTTGCACCTTACACCGGTCACAGATTGCATCAACTGTGATTTTTCTTTTGCACAGATTAGCTTTGGTTGGGAGAGCTTCCCTGCATGAGCGCCAGACAAAATTTTTTATTCTGTTTGGCACATTCATCTTCCATACTTTCTTCCAACACACAGAGGGATGTGGGACAGATTGATGAGGGAGTTGATATTCGTTGCTCTCCTCAGCTAGGAACCTGTAACCCGAGTTCACTGTGTACTGACCGTTTGGCGTAAAGGGCCACACCAGGGTGTCCGTTTGTGCATGGATGCTCAACGGTATGTTTTTGATAACTTCCGCCTCTGCTTCATTGAAACAATGATCAATCACATCTCTTCTCCAGCAACAGGTGGCTTGGTTTATTAAGACTTCCACTGAGGAATTTTGTTGTCCCAAAAACATTGGTGAAGTGACTCTTGGCTGATTTTTTGTTGGCAGCCAATTGTCTCCCCAAATTTTTATATGTTTCCCATCACCCACTCTCCACAAAGCCCCCTTCAAAATCAGGTCTCTTCCTTTTAAAATACTCTTCCAAGCATAAGAGGCAGATGTAGACTCTTTGGCATCCAAAATTGAACCATTTGGAAAGAATCTGGCCTTAAAAACTCTATAAAAGAGGGAGTTTTCATCATGAAGCAGTCGCCAAGAGAGTTTTGCCAACATTGCATCGTTAAACATAGTAAGATCCTTAAAACCCATTCCTCCTTGATCTTTATGCCTGCACATTTCCTCCCATCTCACCCAATGAACTTTCCTCCGGTCACCCCTTTGTCCCCACCAGAATTTTCGGACAAGGGCTTCAATCTCATGACATAAAGTGATTGGCAACTTGAAACAACTCATAGCAAAAGTGGGTATGGCTTGGATAACTGATTTGATAAGAACTTCCCTTCCTGCTTGTGATAATAACTTCCCTTCCCAACCTTGCAGTCTCTTCCACACTTTTTGTTTTAATTGGTCAAAACTAGCTCTCTTACTTCTTCCAACCAGAGCTGGTAATCCTAGGTAGGCTTCATAATTCTTCAACTCAGTAACTCCAAATTCTGCCATTATCTCAGATTGGATGTCCAAGGGAGTGGATTTGCTAAAAAAGAGCGTTGTTTTCTCCTTATTCAGCTTTTGACCTGAAAGCTTCTCATAGGTGGATAAAATTTCCAGAACCTTTTGACATTCACTTCTGGTAGCCCTACAGAAGAGGAGACTATCATCTGCAAAAAGTAAATGCGTCAGTTTTGGGCCATTTCTACATAAAGACACTCCTTTTATTTCTCCATTGTTTGCTGCATTCTGAATGAGTCTGTGCAGGCCCTCTGTGCATAATAGGAAAAGGGGATCTCCTTGACGGATACCCCTAGTTGGTACAATATGTCCTTGTGGTTCACCATTTATCAGCAAAGAATAGGAAACAGATTTGATACAAGCCATAACAAGAGATACCCATTTATCACTAAAACCCATCTGCCTCATAACATCCCCAAGAAAAGACCACTCCACCCTATCATATGCTTTGCTCATGTCGAGCTTAAGGGCCATAAAACCTGTAGAGCCTGAATTATGGTTTTTCATATAGTGAAGGGTTTCAAAAGCAACCAGGATGTTATCTGTAATCAGTCTTCCCTTGAGAAAAGCACTTTGATGTTCCGAGATCAGAAGAGGTAAAATTCTTTTTAGCCTATTAGCTAAGACTTTTGAAAAAATCTTTTAAAGCACATTACAAAGACTAATAGGTCGGAACTCAGTGACTTTTTCCGGATTTTTAACTTTTGGGATTAAGGTAACAAAAGTATGATTTAGAGAAGAGGGAAACGAACCAGAGTTTAAATAATTCAAAACCGTGGTTGTGATATCACCTTTGACTAGATCCCAATAATTCTGAAAAAACAATGGTGGCATTCCATCCGGACCCGGTGCTTTAAGGGGCGCCATTTGTTTAAAAGCAACTTCTACTTCCCATGCTTGAAAGTTGTCTGTAAGGGAGGCGTTCATTTCTTCAGTCACAAGCTGTGGAATGGAGTTAAGTATTGTCGGCATGCTTTGAAGGTTTGTAGAAGTAAACAAATCTCTGTAATAATCAATAAAGACCTCGCCAATCTGTTCAGGCTCTGTACACCATTCCTCCATCCGGTTTCTAATTCTTGAAATAGTATTGCGACGCTTTCGTAAGGTGGCTCGGCAATGGAAAAAGCGTGTGTTCCTGTCCCCTTCCTTCAGATACAAGGATCTGCTCCTCTGTCTCCACATCCGTTCCTCCTTGTCCATCAAAGAGTCAATTTCTTTTTTGATTTCCACTAACCGGACTGCACAGCCTCCTTGTAATGCTTGTCTCTCCGCCCGCGCCAACTCCTTTCTTTTCTTTTTTAATGCATTTCGGATATTCCCAAAGCTTTCCTTACTCCATCTCGTCAGCTCTTTTCCACAGATTTCTATCTTCTTTAGCATCGTTTTATCATTATTCTCTTCGACACTAGCTAGCCACACACCCTCCACCACTTCACCGCAGCCTTTGTCTGCCAACCAAACCTCCTCAAACCTGAAAGGTTTTTTCTTCTGTCGAAACTCTAGACCTGTCTTCTCAATCCACAACATTTTGTGATCCGACGAAGTGTTATCAATGTGGTGAACTACGGTTCCTGGAAATTCCGAGAACCAATCCTGGGAAGCCACTGCTCTGTCCAGTCTCTCCCAAACAGATAATCCGTTCTGCCAATGTTTACTCCAAGTAAAAGGAAATCCTTTAAAGCCCATGTCCATGAATCCGCACTCGTCAAGGACTTCTCTGAATTGTTGCATTTGGTTGTGAGGACAAAGTCTGCCACCTGACTTCTCGGCCTGTTTAACTATCTCATTAAAGTCACCGGCGCAAAGCCATGGCAGGGAGCTTCGGTGGTGAAGAGAACGAAGAAGGTTCCAAGACTCGAATCTTTTGTGAGTATCGGGCTCGCCGTAGAAGCCTGTAAACCTCCATGGCTTCTCTGAATTTTTATTGATGATGACATCAATGTGATTCAGTGAAGACGACTCAATATCCACTTCAATTTCATTCTTCCAAAAGAGCACTAAGCCTCCACCCCTAGTGATTCTTTCAACAAAGATTTTTTGATCAAATTTAATACGACTCTGAACATAGTTTAGCCTTGCTTCATCTGCCCATGTTTCGGCTAAGAACACGAGAGAGGGAGCTTTTGCCTGCACCAAATCCGCAAGCTCTTGAACTGCACGATGGTTCCCAAGCCCTCGGCAGTTCCAAACTATGCAACTCATTGTGATTGGCGGGACTGGAAACCAGTCTCCGCCATCCCAGGGTAATTCTCCTTTCCATTATTTGAAACCACCAACTTCTTGGACGGTAACTCATAATGATCAATCTCCATATCCAGTGGACGTTTGATGCCAATGGAGTCTTCCACCATGTTATGAGAACTGACAGGTGAGCGAGCCATCCTTTTCCATGTTGGGTGCGGATTCCTATCTGCAACATTAACATGGTTAGAAAGATTGGAAATATTTGTGAGAGGCAAAGGATGGACCTGACTCATACCACGTGGCTGCTTGCTCTGCTTTTTGTGAGTTTTTCCTTCCACGTCCAGCATGGCTTGCATGGGATTTTTTGTGCATGGTTCAACAGCTGGCAGAGGAATATTGGAGTTTTTAGTAAAACCGAGATCCTTGTCAATATCCCTGATTTGTTGCTCAAAAGAATCAAACTCTGGTACAGAATCCCTCAAATCCTGTTCTGTTTCCTTATTTGGTTCTTGTGGTTGATTTTTTAAATTCAGCGCCTCCAGGATTTCCGCCTCCGTATCTCCTATTTCCTTATCTGCTTGGGTTTCTCTTGCCGGCGCCAGAACTGGAATTGGCCCCTATTTCGCGGCCTTCCTCCGCTGAGTTGAAATATTCTCCTTTCGATTTTCATAGTAACCCGACACCCTTATCACTCTGTTGTTGGTGGAAGCAGTTGGTGGAGCACGAAGCCACGCACCAAACTGCTGTGATGATACCTGCAGAGTACCTTTGCTCTGGATCCAAATGTCACAATCTTTATCCCCATGATCAAAACATCCGCACCAGTAACAGATGTTGGGCAGGCGCTCATATTTAAAGCTCACCCAAATTTTCTCCCCCTCCTCAAGTTTAATAACCCTCCCACGGCATAGCGGTTGATAGACATCTAGTGTAACCCGGACTCGCATGTAGCTTCCACCTCCGCCCTCAGAATTTTCTGCAGACCGATGGACCTGACCGATGGAGTCACATATGTCCTCTGCTACAGATCTATTCCTGTACCTAATAGGGTTGTTATGGACTTGAACCCAAAAGGAGACCTTGTCGAAACTGAGTTCTTCTACCGATGAGTTTCTGTCAAACCTCTGAGTAACCACTAGCGACTTATCGAAGCTCCACGGTTCATTTGAAAGAATTCTATCCACGTCCTCCTTATTGTCAAAAATAAAAAGGACCTTATGGTCCCCTTCTCTCTGAATCTTAAAGCCATTCTCTGCCCGCCACAGGGGCTTGAAAGTTCTAGCGACAGCTTCCATGTTCAATGCTCGTCGCGTTAAGAAGAAAGCTGCTATAATATACTCCTTAGATTGTCGGTCTTTTTTGATGCAAAGATCCTCTCCTTCCCTTTCCGAGAGGGAGAGGCAGTTCCATTGCTTGGTAAGGTCTTCCATAGTCAAGACTAGAGAAGACAAGAAAAAAGAAACAGAACAGGAAAACGGAAAGAGAAAAGAAGAGAATTCGAGGTCAAAGTCTCAGAAAAAAAAGTGTTTCCCCACCCCACGAATAAGAAAAACCAACTAGCCCTACGCGTAACGTTGTTACGGAGGGGAAAAACAATCCTTACAAGAAGGAACAATAATTCTACTGCCTAAGGGAAGTTGGAGAAGAGACCAGCTACCCAAGCGGCAGAGAAACTTCAACTAAATAACAGGGTCTTAAACTTTAATGAAAATGACACTCAGCCCCATCAAATGTAGGTTTGATTAGTGTTAAATAGTTCTAGAAAAATGGACTAACCCTGTAGCTCTAGGTAAGGACAAGGGTTAGTCCAAAATTTTGAATACAACTCTTTTGTGGTTTCTTATAAAAAAAAAAAAAATAAAATAAAATAAATAAAAAATCCTCTTTTGTGGTTAAAATAATAAACTTGTCATTGGTTGATAATAATGTTATTATTTTACCCTTCATTAATGAAATCACCATTGGGCCCAGAAAATACCAAAAATCTTCGTATTGCCCTGGTGTTATCAATTAAGTAGTAAGTACCCAGTTATTCAATTTATTTATTCTTTTCTTTTCTTTCTGCCCTCCCTCTTCCTCCTTTGTAGTTCTTTTCTTTGAATCAAGGTACCTACATAATTAAATAAAAATTTATAAGGAAACTTGAAGGAATATTTAATCAATAAAACATAGTATTTTAAGCAAAATATAACTAGTAAAAAAAAGGTTTACTTACATCAATCAATGACTCCCGAAAACTTTTGCAAACTTCTTAAAAAATACTCTAATTTAACCTACGAAACTCATCAGTCATTTCAATTACTAAGGTGTCAAAAAAATAATTAAAAAAAGCCTAAAATTAGGTATCCTAAATTCTAACAATTTCATACCATTAAATCAATTGTCAATAGGGATTTCTAAAGTACCTATCTTGAAAATCTTTAAGCGAGACGAGGCCTTTTGGCAAAGCCCAATCAATTTCGGGCCACTAAACCCTGCAACTGATGAGAAGGCCCCATGTAGGGAAGTGTGTACCTTGTCACATTCCCTACCTTCCAAAGGTGCCTAAAGGACAAACCAGACACAACAGAGAGACGACTCGAGATCAGATTCCCCCCAACCCCCCACAACAAGGGGGGATAGGAGACAACCATCTCAAGCCATATCAGAACCTACAGACAAGACCGGAAAGACCTGGAAAGGCAACCCGATTGGGAGACAGAGACTCAGAATTCCTAGTTTGTTCAAAAAACTTTTTTGAGTTATTTGAATAAAAAACAACTAATTGGTTTAAGAGTGGCTAAAAGTTTCTAATCCAGAGTAGATATATATTGATTTAGATTTTTTTTTTTTTTTTTTTTTTGATCAATGGGTTCCATCATTTAATATTAGTTTATTAATTATTTGGAGATAAGAGAGTGATAAAAAGAGGTCAATAATGATAGGTACAATGTTAATATTGAGAATAGAAATTTGTAGTGCACAAAAGAAGGATGAAATTTCCAATAAAACAAATATATTCAACGAATTGGGTCGATTGAGTTTGGATAAAAAAATAGGATGTTCTAAATAAGCTGCAAAACCTATATCCTTTACATGGTCTTTTGTTTGAAGGCCAGGTTAACTCAATATGAGCTATATTTTTTCCATATGCCAATAAAATATAAAATAAATAAAACTTAGAAGAAAAAAAAAAAAAACTGAATCTTTCAAGCCTTAACCTCATGAAGAATGACTTTTGTGAAAAGAAAGAAAAGACAAAGAAGTGAAAGTGTGTGTCAACGCTCGGCCTAGAACGGAGAACCGTTGGGCCTTCGTCCGACCACCTGCCGTGGCGATGCTCCCGCGAGTGTAAGGCCCATTGGAGGCCCCTCTCGAATGACTATGTGGTGGTTCGCGTGGTGCTTCAGGTGCTTTCTCCCCCTTGGGAGGCGTGGCAGGAGTCTTGGCCAAATTTTAAGGGAATTACCAAATGTAAGTAAAGTTGCCACCAATCATTGGGTTTTTCTAAGGTGTAATTGATCACATGTTTCTAGTTGATTTTATTATAAATCCTAGGTTAAGAAAAATGGCATTTTTTCTAATCTAATATGGATGGCAAAAAATCTTGATTCTTAGGTTCGAAAGTTTGGTTACGTGTGGGGAAGGTGTTAAGCACCCCATAATGCATGTCCAAGGATAATCCTTTGTTTTGACAAAACCTTAATTTTCGAAAATTGGCGGTAAAAACATGATTTCGGCATTGGATTTTCGGGCTTTGAATGCATGGGGGCTTCAAGATTTGGCTTTTGAATGGGTGTGGTCCCAATCTATGCTTTCCTAAGGCATTCGAGCAAAATGTTAGATTTCCATGATGAAAACCCAGCGACATGTCACCTTACTTTCGCAGCAGGAATTAGGTATCACACCGGAAAGGGGCAAACATGTATATAT
This sequence comes from Quercus wislizeni, assembly GCA_023055345.1. Taxonomy (NCBI): domain Eukaryota; kingdom Viridiplantae; phylum Streptophyta; class Magnoliopsida; order Fagales; family Fagaceae; genus Quercus; species Quercus wislizeni. Next base: position 344,098 of record JALGQJ010000061.1, read on the forward strand.
ATACATATATCATGCACAATGCAAGCACGCAGAGCTGGAAAGTAAATGCCTACATCCCTAGAGCATGGCCCAAAATATAAGTGCAGGAAAATAAATAGGGGTTGCCATACTCTAGAGATGAGGACGAATGGTACATGGCATGATATATCTAATACAAACTATCTAAAAGAGAAAGGAAGGAGGAAGGAAGGGTTTAAAAGAGTACATAACCAAAGGGAAAGGCTAAACTCCTAAGTCTACTGAACACTACCACTTGGCTTAACCACATGCTTGCATCCGTGCCCTTTTTGCCTGCGCCTGGGAGACTGTGCCCTAGCTCCAAGCGTCCTCGCTCCATGTGTGTACATGCAAAGGTAAAGACAAGAAACCAACAGACAAGCAATGGAAAGAAGAGATGCAAAGAGCATATGAAAAGGTATAAAGCAGATAAGCATAATAGACATGGCGAGCAAGGAAGCAAGGATACGAACAAACAAGTGATAAGGCAAATAAGCAAGATAGCAAGCTGACAAGCAAAAAGGCAAACAAGAAAGCGAGCAAATAAAAGGTGGTGTCCACGAGGGACAAATGTAGATTTGGATTGGATGTCCATAGCTTCATTATGTTGAAGCATGGATGACACACCAGCAAGCAAGACTCATGCATGGACATGTAAGTAAGTGTGTAAAGATGCATAGAAAGCCAACGGGTGGCACAAACAAGCATGATAAGCATATTATCGCACGGAGTAGAAAAGGGGAAAGGTATGCACAAAGCAACTGGCATCGTGGTGATGCATCCTAAATGATCACATCCAAACAAAGCCTCATAAGCGTCGGATGTAATTGCACAACCACAAACCCGCTAAGGGCGTTAAGCATGGCAAAGCCTTGAACAAGAGAGGTTAACACAAGCATAAAGTATAGAAGCGAGCAAGCATAGACATGCAAATAGGGGTGATCCAAACCCTTTGATGTGGGCCTTGGTGTATGGACAATGACAAAGACCATAGGGTCTAGATTAGGTCCTAACCATTAGACCAAAACACAAGAAAGAAAGATAAAACGACAAAAGGGCTACAATAGCACATGGCATAATAAACATAACCTAGGTTTAGGCACACAAACATGGCACGGAGCGCACAAACACATGGAGTATAGCATAAAGCATGTAGAGAACATAGATCCAAGCACATAGACATGTGAGAACATAGATATAGACATATAGGCATAGAAGCATACATGTAGACATGTAGAAACTTAGCACATAAACATGGAAGAACGTGAATCCAAGCATATAAGCATGTGAAGACAAGGATCTAACCATATAGCATGGAAATAAATACATATAACACATAGATCCAAGCAAGGCATAACCGACAACATTATACAAATATGTGAACATGTAACCCTAACATTTACCTAGAACAAAAGAGGCAAAATCATAGGAAAACATGGCATAAAACCCTAAGCATGTAGATCTAAACATATAAGCATGTAAAGATGTAGATCTAAGCAGAAAACATGGTATAAAGCGTAAAAGCAAAGAGATTTAAGCTAGAAACACAAAGAAAGCAAGAAACATGCTAAGGAGAAAGATAAATCATGTTATTCAAGCAAAAATAGCAAGATAAATGCTAGAAAAAGATTTAGAGGGTTAGGGGTGTGGATGGTAGCCAAAAAGCTTTATCCACACCCCTAAACCTCAAATCCCAAGTGTAGAATCAAGGAAAAGAAGATTGGGTAAGAACAATACCTTGGGTTTTTTGGTGAAGAGAGAAGAATCAACAAGCTTTGATGTGTTTTTTGGGTGTTTTTTGTGTGGTGTTTGGAAGAGAGAAAAACACATAGAAAAACCAAACAGAGAGTAAAATTCAGGAAAATGTGGTCTCCTCCAAGTCTGAGGGGTGCCTGGGGCTATTTATAGCCCCAGCACAAACTACGAGGTGACGGTCTTGATAGGCCAAAAACGAATTGATCTCTTGTGATAAATTAATTAATTAATTAGTCAAGTTAATTAATTATATTTAATTATATGCAATAGCACAAACAAATCACCAATTAAACTAAATGCAGCGGAAATTAAATTTGACACGGGTGATTTGTTTACAAATAGGGAAAATCACCGAGGCAAAACTCTACCGGGTGATTTTAAGGTCATTACTCCCGAGAATCCACTATTATCAAAACAAGCTGTTACAAGTAAAGAAATCCTAGTACCTTATACCAACTTACAGTTGAACCCTTACCCCAATATCCCATTGGACTTGTTCTATAGTGACAATCTCCTTTTTGATGCACAACTCCTAGTACGTGACTAACCAATTTGATGTGCAGATCCCAGTACGTAACTTACTCTTTTGCACGAAGCCAAGTACGTGACTAACTCCATAGCAACCCTTTGATTATTGTAGTTGATTTACAGCAACTTCACATAGAAACACCAATAAGATCTTCAATGTTGGTGCAAGAGACTTTGCTTGGTTACAAAACCTAAAGGCGTACAAGAAACGCAGCAAGAACTCTTTCTTCTGTAGGAGGAGGCTAGGGTTTCAAAAAGAAAACCTTATGAAGCTCTCTAGGGTTAGGGTTTTTCTTTTTCCACCTCCTTTAAATAGGAGCTTAATAAGCTCTCCTATTCCAAATAGGTTTACACAAATCTTGAGCTTTCCTAGTCCAATAAGAATTATACAAACCCATAAAAAAAAATATTCTTTTAGAATAAAAACGTTGTTGGCTATAGACTAAATTTCGTAAGCTCGATAGATCGAGATATCTGTTGAGCTTTAATGAATCTCGACAAATCGAGCTTCTGTCAAGGAGGTATCGAGACCTGCAGATTGCACTTTTCTTGAGTAGTTCTTGAGTTATCTTTATGTCTGCAATTTAATCACTTGTAATGATCATCTTGAATCTACTTAGATTTACCAAAATACAAATAAAGTGCGTTTTGTTAAAGGATATGCCAATTACATAAAAATATGTCCCTAACAGGTCCTTCAAGGGCTGCTAGCCTTAAACCTCCTATGATCGGGTTGATATTGACACAATTGGAAAGGTTTCAACTTCCTATTTCTAAAAATGTATGGAACTTGAAAATCCAACGATCGGATCAAAAGTTATGGCTCTCGGAAGTTAGTGGTGCATCAATTGGTGCATCATCCCGATTTTTGTGATATCTCGGCCATTCTAATTCCGATTTCGACTCATGAATAGTCATTGGAATGAGAATTTGATAATATTTGTAATGGCGTTAGTCTCAACCCGTTTTGACAGCCGGATCAAAATTAGGGTTTTTGGGCCTACCTAGGATTGACTTTGGGTCAAACTGGCTCAAACTTGGTCAAAATTGTTAAAAATCTCTGAGAAACTCGAGTTTGATGTAAAACCATGAAAAGTGTTATTTTGTGTGGCTTTTGACCTTGTTTGACCTTCGGTCAACCCTAAGGTGACCGAGGTATTTTGGTCATTTTTACTGAAAGAGGCACTTTGGGTGCTTGGGTGCTTGACCGGGTTGCGCCACGTCATTCTAGATGTTCTCGCAACACTATAGAGAGAAAATAATATTTTTGGATTTTTCGAAACCTGACATGCAAATCAAGGGTGGAAAAAATACTGTGAAACATTTTTACTCATAGTTAGAAAGCTAAAGAAATAAATGAAATACGAAAAATACAGAAAAAAAAAATTCCCTTTGAAAAAAAAAAAAAAACAGAGTCAACCAACTCGTTATTTCAATGGGTCGGGGATGGATTGACACATTTTTCCATGGGTTTAAAAGTTCCTACCCATACTGGTATTTTTTATTAGGATTTGAATGGGTTATCAAGTTAGGGTCTAATTTTTCCAAGTCAAAAAGGAGAGAGAGAGAGAGAGAGAGAGAGAGAGAGAGAGAGAGAGAGGTTGGATTTTTCCAGTTGAAATTGTGGGCTTGCCTCACACAAACTAAGGAAGATCAACTTATAGTTTAGTATGACAATTATGTCTGTTTTAGTATCATGTAGATTAATATCTAGAATTGTTATAATAGAATATGACCCGAAAGGGACTAATGTGATGGTCTAATTTTAATGAGATCTTTTTAGTGTCATATATTTGTTGTTCGAATCTAATCTCCCGATCCTCTACAAATACTATTTACCTATATTTAAAAAAAAAACAAAAAAACCCTGAAAGCTCATGCCAACTAAAAATTTTCAAATTCTTTTCATATCAAATTTATATATATATAAAAGGAAGTGGTGTCTCAGCTTTTTACCATATTAATCGACTTGCTACTCATGTGACACATTGAAAATCTCATGAACCGATATTATGATAGATTGCATTCAAGATACCCCATATGGATACCAGTTGTGATCTTTTCATATCATTTTGGGTCTATAAAAATTACCTACCCAAACTTCCTCAACAAACTTCCTATTTTAAAGCATCAGTTGGTCAGTTTCGACTCTTTCGAGGCCATTAATTTCCATGCAAGACCAAAATGTAACCATTAATTTGTACGCTTAAGACCAATGCAAGCCATTAGATTCTAAGGAGAGTCAGGAGACCGTGTCAAACTCCAGATCTCAACTATTTTTTTGTTCCTTGTTTCACTTTTATCAATAGGCATTGTTTTTTCGTTCTCTTTTACGCACAAACACAACTGATAACTCAGCCTCCCAAAAAAACCTCAAGTGGCGTGCTACTACTTTGTTCAGAATTCTCGATCTTTAGGTATGCTTTGACGATGATATTTTTGTGTGTGTTTATATGTGCATATACATGAAAATGAATATTTGTTGGTCGGTTGTTTGTTTTGAGACTTTCTATTTTGTTCAAATGTATGTGCTACTTGCTTTGTAGTGAAAAACTTTGGGAAAATGAATACATAAACTTCTGAATTTCTGCTTTGAAGGAAAACCACAAATGAACGAGTTGTGTGTGTGTGTGTGTGTGGAGCCTAACATATCTTAGATCGGTACAAAAGACACAATATTTATTTGTAGTAAAAATTTTAAATTGTAATGATTGAATTTCTCAATGGTGTTGTTTGTGACCATTTCAAATGAGAGTTTAGGGGTGTCTGAATTTTTACATCCTAATGTTTCAAAATTTAGATTTTACTCCTTAAAGTTTGAGAGTGTTTGGATTTTTACATTCCAAATTTTGAAAATTTAGAGTCTAAAATCTAAACACGCAACCGCAAACTTTAGTGAGTAAAATCCAAACATCTCTAAATCTTAGGAGGTAAAATCCAAATTCTAAATCGTTAAAATGTAAAATTCAAATATCCCAAAACTTCAGGAAGTAAAATCCAAATTCTAAAATTTCAAAGTGTAAAATTTAAACACTCTCAAACTTTAGAGGTGTAATTTACAATTTACCCTAATTAAAATGATAAAGCACAAGATTTAATGATAGTTCCTTATTTGCTACGAAAAAATAGATAAAAAATTATATATATATATATATATATATATATATATATATATATATATATATATATATATATCAAACAAAGATTAAAAAAAAAAAAAAAAAAAAAAAAACTTCACTTCATTGGCAGCGAAGACGTTATTCTCCCAACAGCAAGAAGCTGAAAAATCACTCTATCAATGACCACAAGCAAAATTAAATCACTTCATTGCTATTATTTTGCTTCTCTCTATTTAATAAATAAAAAGGTCATTTAGTAATTTTTTTTTTTTTAGTTATAAATAACATAGATTATAGTTGACTTTAAGGGTCAGAGTTCTAAAAATTAAAAAAAAAAAAAAAAAAAAAAAACTGTAGTGTTTACAATAGGTATTTGTACTTTTTTTTAACAGATAATTAGGAATTTGTACTATGTTAATAAAAATAAAGTATTTGTACTTTACGCTTAGGAAATAAAAATGTATTTGTATTATGCTTAAAGTTCAACTTTAATTTATATCATCCATTGTTTGGAAAATTAAATAAGTAAAATTTTTTAATATTAATATTTATCTCCTTCTATTAAATTTCATGCATGACCTTGATATTTGACTGATCTTGAATTTGTTAGTGTTAACTCATTGAATAATGTAATGAATTGTTATTTATTTATGCAAAGTTGAGATCGTTAGATACTTCATACTTCTATTTTCAATTGAAGTTTCAAAATTAAGTTCAATTTTTTTTCACTTCAAAATTTGATTTATTCTAGTTATTATAATTTTATATTATAAATAGCATTTCTTTTAGGAATACATGTAGTTGACTTGAGGATCCATAGTAGCCCCAAAGAAATTTGTAACTAAGATTTTGTTGTTATTGCTGTAGATAGCTTTTGTTTTATTTGTAAATATTTAATTATTATAAATTTCTACTATAAAATATGTATTTGGATATGAAAAAAAAAAAAAAAAAACTAATTTAGTCTAAAAAAGGATATTGGATAATTTTTTTTATAGCAATAACGAAATATAATTAAAAAAATTTGATATAAATCTCACAAATAAATAAATAAAAGTTAGTGTCGCCTTAGTAACAAAATGCGGAAATTAATAAGTTGCAATATTTGCACGAATAACAAAATGACACATATTGTAATTTTTAAAAAATTAAATTACATCGATTTATTATTTTGTGTAATTTCCATAATATTTTTTAACATATTTAGATAATCAAATTTGGGATGTGAATGGATTTTCATAAATATTTTGAGTACTAAGATTAGTTGATGGGCTTTTTTAACTAAATAGTAAATGTAGATTAGGATAATGACGCATTCAATGCTTTTTAAAGTTTTTCCAATCTTGAAGAAGTGCCCAGGAACAAGGATTTCCAAGAACAAAATACCTATTTATATGCCTTTAAGATCTAGACTAAAACATTATCCATACATTTCTTAGAAAAAGTTGGGTCTGGTCTGGTGCATTTGGCTCCGAAAATATTGCTGAATTAACTGCACTTGAAAGTACATGTTACCCGTGTTGTTGTTGTTGATGACGTTCATTTTCTTTATTTTTAATGAATTTTGTTTTCGTTTTTGTTTTTTCTTTTTGAAGTTGACTTTGTTCTTTAATTATCAGGTAGAAGAAATGAATCAAGAAGCTAGACATGGACCTTTGTATTTTGATCTTAATACTGGAGCTAAGATCCCATCTGTTGGTCTTGGAACATGGAAAGCTCCTCCAGGTGTTGTAGGTCAAGCTGTCATTGCCGCAGTCAAGGTTCTCTTTTTGCAATATTTTCTTGAAATGGTTCTTTCTTTTCAAACCAATATGCCCAAAAAAATAAAATTGTATGGTTTATTTTAATTTGCCCAGAAATTGTTTTCCAATTGTGCAGGCTGGTTATAGGCATATTGACTGTGCTAGTGTCTATGACAATGAGAAAGAGGTATACTTTGCTTTCTAATTTTACATTAGACCACTTTATGTACAACCCACCAGCCACTATCAATTTCATCAGCCTTTTTTTATCTCCATGTGCTTGTTGTGCCAAATTTTTTGTATATTTAAGTTTTTTGAGTTATATTTGCTGTGATGCAGGTAGGAGTGGCACTGAAGGAACTATTTTCCTCAGGGGTAGTGCAGCGTAGTGAGTTGTTTATCACATCTAAGCTATGGTATCTGTTCCACCTGATACTTGTTTTCAATTTGATCTATAGTGCTGATTTTTTTTTTTTAAATTTTTATATTCAGAATATACAGATTAGTTCAGCTTGAGTGATTTGCTTGGAACCCATTATGGCCTTTCAATGTGTTAAAGACTCTTGTTAGCTCTTCTGACTCTGAACTACAATATCTGCAGGTGTAGTTCTCATGCTCCAGAAGACGTCTCAAAGGCTTTGAGCAAGAGTTTGGCAGATCTACAACTGGAATACATTGATCTATATCTTGTATGCCTCTAGTACTTTCACAATCTCAGATTTTTGAATGTCTTGTCCTACAGAAATTATAAACTAGAAGTCGAATGATAAACTAATTGAAATGGCTGTTGAATTTATATGCTACAGATACATTGGCCATTTAGAACAAAGCCAGGCTCAAATGGGTTTGCCCCTGAAGTCATGGCTCCCTTATGTCTTCCAGAGACATGGAATGCAATGGAGGGTCTTTATGCATCCGGTCAAGCACGCGCGATTGGAGTGAGCAACTTCTCAACAAAGAAGCTGCAGGACTTGCTCACACATGCAAAAGTTCCACCTGCAGTCGTTCAAGTGGAATGCCACCCTGTCTGGCAGCAGCCTGCACTTCACAACTTCTGCAAATCAACTGGCATTCATCTCACGGTGTACTTTCGTAAACCATATTCAAACACTTTGATTTTTTGGGAAATTGTACAGGCTAAGACTTGTTTCTTTATGTCACTAATGCAATTTCTCTTTCCAGGCTTATTCTCCTCTGGGATCTCCAGGGTCATGGGTAAAGGGGGAAGTCTTGAAGGAACCAATACTGATTGAAATTGCTGAAAAGCTTAACAAGTCGCCAGCCCAAGTATCTCTGCGTTGGGGTCTCCAGAGCGGCCACAGTGTCCTTCCAAAGAGTGTAAATGAATCTAGGATCAAGGAGAATTTGAGCTTATTTGATTGGTTCATTCCTCCTGAGCTCTTCTCAAAATTATCAGAAATCCACCAGGTATGTATGCTTCATAACAATGCAATTCACAGGCCACAGTGTCCAACCATATATATATTTTAAAGACAAATTGACTTTTCCACTAATATCTCTCTCGCTGGTGTGTGATACAGCAAAGGCTCCTCCGAGGGGAATTTGCAATCCACGAGACTCTCAGTCCTTACAAAAGCCTCCAAGAACTCTGGGATGGTGAAATATGATATGACAAACACTCTTTCAATTTTATTTGATCAAACAGAAACCCTGAGATTATTATGTTATTGAGTTCTCGTTTGTAAAGGAAACCAGGGTTCTCACGTAGTAGACATCCTTCAAAGCATTCTTGTGTTTTGGATTTCTTTGAACCTTTATGAATTCTTGTAAGGCAATGCAGAGACAAATTTCCAATAATGATTTGCTGTTATTCAATTATTTAGTTATTTAGCTTTTTCAGTGGTTGTAAGTTTAAAATCCACAACACGTTAGAATTTTGGTTAAGTGATTAGTTTCACCATTTCCTAACCATTTAAGCTTTTGAGACAATCAATTTATTAAGAAACCTATTGCAACAATCAGGAAATCTAAAACATGAATAATATTCTCTCCTTTCCCCAACCAATCAGCAAAAGGTTGGAGAATAGTTGAAATTAAATCTAAAGGATCGAATGTTGGATGGATACCTTAGGCAACTAATCCTCTTGATAATATGGTAGTAGCATCTAAATGTGTAAATGTCGTGCTAGGATCAAGATCAGTCAAATTTTCCTCAGGCACATAAACTGCTTGAATAGAAGTTATGGATAATACGTATACTTATGGTTGTTAGAATCTTTATTAGCAAAATATATTTGAGAGAGAGGGCGATGAGATATGCAAAATTATTTAAGAAAAAGCTCATTATAATGCACGAAACATCATGGCACACTCCAATTGGGGCAAAAATGACTATCCACATTAAGTTAATATGCAACCATCCATCTACTTAAGAAAATGTTTACAACCTATACATTGTTTTTTGCTTTTTCTAATAATCAAAAGACTATCATTGTTTGGTTCCTGCAATTTCTTGGCCATTTTCAATTACTCATATCTTACTACCATTTAGATTCATGGAGGTTGTAGTGAAATAATCTGTTCACACCAAGATTAAAGAAGAGCGGAGAGAAATCAACACAAAGAATTTACGTAGTTCAATAGTGTGCCTACACCCATAGGAGCTCAGCGAGCGGCTAATAATCCACTATGTGAGAAAACAGAGTTGCAACAATGTTTATATTACACTACCCACTACCCAGTTCACACTTCCCAAAACACGTCTTCAGGAGTGGCTAATAATGAACTGTACCATACTTGTTTATTATATATTCTTCCGGTGTCATTTAGCTCTAATTTAAATTCTTCTGGTGTCAATTAGCTCCAACTATAACTTTACCATACTTGTTTTTTTTAACCATTCTTCTGGTGTCATTCTGTTAAATCCTATGAAGCGGATCCTCTCAAGGTAAAGACATACGTACCAGGAAGGTGGATTCTGGCATAAGCTCTAGAAAATGAATGGTTAAAAATCATTTATTTAATAAAGGAACCTTACACACAAGTTTTGCCCCCAAAGTGATCCTGATGAACAGAATCGAGAAAGGGGAATAATTCTTTTATCATAGAAACTAATACAAAGCATGACAAGGTAAACATCCATAATTTGCAGTGCCTGAACTGTTTTTTTTTTTTTTTTTCCTGCTCAACTAGGAATCTAGAGGGAGATCCTTGTGTGTGAAAGTAACTCCATTACCACCATCAACCACCTGCCCACTCCCCCTCAAAAGCCTGCACTTACAACAAAGAGGATTCATCATTACCAAACTGTGCAAAAATGAATTTTTGTTGAAGAACATCGACTACTAATTTTCAATGCCCGATCATATTATGAAAATTATAACTCAATTATGGTAGCAAGAAATAGGGCAAAACTTAGATACAATACTTCAGGTACAATACATTAGGTTGTCCAATTAAATTCAAACACATGGTTGCATTGACCAATAAAGCACAAACACTATTATCATATCCAAGGTCAATTAACTTTAATGCATCTAAGTCTTTGAATGTAATTAGGAAACTTAATGTACTGCACCTAAAGTACTATAACAAAGTTTTACCCTAAGATATATCATGCAGAATTCCCATACCATCGTATTGTTAATAGTCCTTCAATTCCCACAGGACCTCTAGCATGAATCCTGCTCGTACTTATGCCAACCTACTCAGCAATTAAACAGAAACAACAACAGATCAAAAAGGGAAAGAAAACAAAATCAATCATATCAGTACTAAACACCATGATTGTTGAAGATCCCATACCTCTGCGCCAAATCCAAATCGTGATCCATCACAGAATCGGGTACTTGCATTATGGAATACTGCAGCACTGTTAAATTACGAGAGTGAGGTCATATTGCAAAGATATAAACATACAGGTTATGAAATGCAAACCCTTTATTTGATGGGGCAAAATTATAAGAGGGATATCACTTTTACGGTATCAATTCATCTTAAGGTATAACCAAAAATGGAAAAATATTCCAACAGCTATCCTTTAAAGGGAGAAATCAGTTTAATCATTAAAGACACCATAAAATATAGATAGAAGAATACCCTTATCATTACAACAATGCACTTTTGGGGCCATCTCTTATAGAAGAGTTCCTTTTATCAAAAACTTTAACAAAGTGTATTTGGACCAGATGCATCATCTTGGCCACAGTAGTTGCTGTTGCCCTCCAATCCAATTGACAAAAAATGAAATTGGAACTCAACTTAATGAGCTCCTTAGGTTTTAAGAAATTCAAGAATCTAGAAATACCCTAGCTATGATCTTCTGGAAAGGATGGAGAATGAAGACAAAAGACATGAAATTTATCTATTTGCCAGAAAAGAATCCCTAATTACCCCAGTCTCCATCCCTTGGAAATTGGTGAACTACAACTGCAAAGTTACCGATTAAGAGAGACAGTTAAAAGATAATTGATTATGAGGTCATAGAAACTATATGATCTTAATCTTTCAAGCTCGTTTTAATGTCACATCCTAGTCAGAGGACTTTTAGAAAGTTTAGATATCTAGAAAAAACTTAAGGCTGGACTCCATATTCAAAACTAACTAAAATACCAAAGCTTAGCTAAGGAGCTGACCTGCTTGGCTATGTGATGGGCTTACTTGTTCCTACATCTCTATAGCTGTGTCACCAACCCTTTAGCCCCAAATTTTCCACTGCTGTGCCTAGAGGCATGACCATAAGTAGGGATGGTTTAATGAATGGTCTGAATTGCTGGGGACTGGTCCAATCTACTTATAATGGGTAGGACATAAGGTGGTGAATGGTGAAAATCAGGTTTGGTGCCTAAAATTTGCTGCGAGCAATGATGATATGGATGGGGTTAGTGGTTACCAGCATTAGTGGAGATGACATGACACAAAACCATTTTTTTCCTTTTGGTAGGTCTACCTACTACCCAAACATCACAAGTCAAAATTGTTGTATGATTATTGCATCAAAGAGTGGCTGCAATGATTTTCGTCCATCAGAAAATTGCTGAGAGGAAGCCAATGAGATATTCCATTAATTCTATCTTATACCATAAGCTGATCTATTGGCAAGAGGCAACCTACCTGTCAACTTGTTGTAGGAAAATTTCAGCAACTTCAGTATCTTCTGTAATGATGCAATCAGTATGAGCACTGCAATAAAGGGGAGGGAAAGAAGAGAATTAGAGGATCAATCATTACAACATTCACCTAAAAAGATATACACAAATAGAAATAAAAGAAAGTGAAAATTGAGGTATGCCAACATGCCTTCCATATTGATGTATGTGATCAATGGCAGCAAACACATCGTCCACAATTTCAATTGTGCAAGCCATTGAACTGTACTCATGATGCAACGAACATGCCTCTGCAATATTTAACAAATTGCTTGCTCTTGGTCCACCATATAGAGTAACAGCTGCAACAGATGAACTTGCATTAGCGGAGAATCCCTCTGAACCCATCAATGTTGAATTTTTCTTAGTGATTATCTTTTGAAGGTAGCTAATATGCCTAAATTTTGCATCCAACTCACTTTATGAAACAATTCAAGCAAAAAACAGAATATACCTTCAAGTGCATTAAAGGAGCCAAACATAAAATTGGATTCTGTAGCGACAAAATATGAACAAATGAAATTTTAAAGTTCCAGTTAATGATACTGATACAGATGAATCTTATTGTTATGTATCAAATTCTCCTTTGAAAATTTTAAGGGCCAAAGGTTAATGCTTACTTTTGACTATTGTTTTAAAAACCAGATCATTCATCAATGCATAGAAGTTATCAGAGCAAGGATCACAGGTCCAACTATTGGGCTAGTTGTTGTAGAAATGTGTGGCATCATTATGATTTCATAAATCTATTGTTATTTCAAAAAAATATAATAAATTAAAAATATAATGATCATAATATTATATCATGACATGTAGATTTGTAGAACGTTTGTATATGAAGACACAAAAAAGATATTCCCATGGAGTTGCAGTGTAGTATAGAATAAAATTTTGGTTGTTGACCACCAAATTACTACAACTATTCAATAAAAATTCTTCAAACACCATGACAGGGTATCAAAAAGAGATATAGTTTATAAACTGAGGTGCAATTTTTTATGAGATGGCCATTTACACGGATGATCATACCTTCGCGTTGGAGATCAAAAATAAGTTCATTGAGCCCACCATTACTTAGCAAATCTTTGTGTACAATAAGTGTTTCCTGAGACACAATAACAAATCCAAGATAGCTTAATAAGAGAAAATACAGACTGAAGTTTATTCTGCAGAAAAAACCAGAACTGCTACAATCCATTAGACACAGATTGACAAAAAATGATGGTCAGTCACATGAAATGTAAACAGAAAAACTGAAAATACCATTGAATTGCAGGCTGCAGGATAATCTGTCTTCGCATCATGAAGAATACGTTTTGCCATATCAATATTAGCTGACTTATCAACATAAACATGACAAATTCCATCTGCATAGTAAAAATTTCACCTTAACTAGAAGCTCTATTTTGTAAATTAAAAATTAATTTTATTCCTCTTACCAGCATGACCAAGAACAGGAATTTTTGTCGAACTCTTGACTTTAGAAACAAGCATATTACTGCCTCTGGGAATCACAAGATCTATCACATCATCAAGCTGTGACAGTACAAAAAAAGGTTAAAAACCAACTGTTTACAAGAACCCTCAAAAGTGTCTGATGTTAGTACCCACCTTGAGCAGATCAGGAATCTCCTCTCTTGAAATCACAAGTCCAATAAGTTTGTCACCAACAGTATCTGGGATGGCTGAACAAATGACCTATAGAAGTAAGGAAATGAGAAAAAAGGAACAAGGAAACCAAAATTAAAATAAATATAAGGAAAAGCAGATAATGATGTGCTCCAAAATAATCAAGAAGATACTGCCTGAAATTACAAAGTCAGACCTGGTGCAATATCGCATTTGATCGCTTGGCTTCTTTCCCTCCTTTAAGCAGTAGACCATTCCCACTTCGAATTGCTAGTGAAGCTATCTATTAAATAATGAGATAAAGGAGATTTGTCAAACAATCAATAAAATAACACAAACTAACAACAAAACCTTTGTAGCCATAAGCTTGAAGTTCATCCAGTTGCTCACAACTTGTCAGATTACTATTTTCCCTGCTTACCAACTCAAAGGAATAATAATAATGATACCGATAACAGATAACAAGGGTCAAAAGTTTTCTGCAGGCATGCATGAGAATTGTGCATGTAGAGAATATAGAAGCTCAGTAGTGAGTTTTATTTGTTTCTACATTTTAAGTTTTCAGCAGAGCAAAGATGCCATACCCTCACCTTCATTTGGCATATTAGACATAATGTGTCATCTTTGGACACCTAAAACAAAAGTTACTAAGCCCCTGTAAATCAAAAAGAACTTTCCACTTCATGGTAGTACCTAGGACATAGTCTTCTAATATTTATATTTTTTATTTATTCCTTACAATGGTAGGAGGTTTCTAATCACAATGGTAAGCCACTGTTCATGCTATTCATTGGGATATTTGCTTCATATTGGATTTAAAATATGGACAGATTAGTTTGATCTTTGGAATTATTAGTTTCTAATCTATGAATAACCATAATTTTCTTTTACTGTAGGTGCTTCTTGAATTGAGATTTGCAGCTTGAAGCTTTCTTTAGGTGCTCATGACTTATTTCTCTTCTTCTGTTACTCTTCCTCTTACTTTCTTTTATAAACAATAATCATTTTCATCCACCCAAGTGAAGGGGTGACTCAAGAAAATTTTGCTCAGCATTTGGTCCAAGAAACATCTCACCCTCAACACACATCATTCTTTGCAGTTCCTTTCCGAGAAAATCCACACCAATTATTTAAGGTTCAGGCAAGGTAATATGCATGTTCTGGCCCATAAATACTATTATAAAACAGAAAAGTTCTGGTCAATCACAAACATATTTTTTAAAAATGAACTGCTCGGCTAAAAAATATCTTTTTATATAGGTCATCTTGAACATCTTTAGCAATTAATAGATGCTGGGGGGGTTCATAAGAAGGGATTTTGACTTTCACCTGAACTAGAGCATCAGGTCGAGACTCAAAAATAACCAGGATGACACCCAAAGGACATGATCTTTTCTCTAAAATGAGCCCATCTGCAAGCTGAATGCAAGAGCAGTCGTCAGAAGTGCCAATATGATGATCAAAGAACTTATTGATAATCAAATACACAACCTATTTTATTGGTGAAAAGATAAACATGATTTATTTTTGTTTGTAACATGCTGATTTTAATTCAAAGCCTAAACCTCCCAAGAAAGCAGCATAATTCTCTTAGAAACCATTTCTAATTTATTATCTTTGAACTTTAAAGGGTGTAAAACCCCTAAAAGCATTTTCCATGCTTTGATTTCATTTATCAGATAAACAGAATTCAGTAAGGAGTCCTGACCTCTGTTCTACTTAAAGCGCGACCAACGGGTTCTTCCATCTCTGCAAGTTTGCGAACAGACTCTGCAAGAGTGCAGATCTGAACAAAACAAAGACTAAAATGAGAGACTTTTTTGATAAAGAGATCATTTTATTGAATTATTACATAGAAGAAAATACTACATATATGCTCATGTTCATTATCAAAATATAAATCTGGTACTCAACAAGCACTTGCCTTCTTGGGTTCTAGAGCCAAACGAGACACTAGTGACGTCTCATATCCAGACTCCTCTGCAGCAGCCACATCAGCTTCATTCTCAGCCATAATCACACTTATATTTGCCTCCAAAGCGTCAGCTATGTCCAGCAATATTTTCCTCCTTTCATGAGCTTCTAAGGCCTATGGTGAGAAATCCATAAAATATATTGAAGTTGTCAATATGACCACCTTCATGATACTATATTGAAGTATTCAAAAGTACATTGGACATAGAAATTGAGCCCCTAGGAGAATATATAGTAACACAAGCAGCCCTAGGCTTTGCCAATTTGAAGAAAACATGATGTGACTTACTTGAAGCCGTCTAGAACATTCCCGAGCTGCAACTGCCATCTCACGTGCACCAACTTGATCTCCAACTAGAGTCCATAAATGTGCATCTTGGTGAAAAAGAGTACCAATACGCTCTCCTTGAAGTACTTTTAAGATGTTGTCTGTGGCTTTGCCACTTCAAAAAAAAAAAAAAGTTTTAAAATCATTTTAGAGTAACCAAGAACAGTATATAACATCTTAAGAAAGTAAAAGATTGATTAGTTGTTGGTATCTTGAGCATAGCTGCTAATCAGTATCTTTCTGCTTAAATCATCAGTTTTTCAAGCCCATTCCTCTAAGTCTGTAACTGAGACGAGAAAAAAAAATTCTTCCATGACAACATGATTGCAACTGGTGATTCTAACAATCTAACAGCTGAACCATGAGTTCACTGGCTCGTTAACATTCCAGCTCTGAAAACAATAAACGTTCAAGATTTTTTATTTCCTAGGAAAAGTATCTTTAGACCACACTCTTAAATATTATATACTTATACAAGCAAACGATAGAATAATACCTAGTAATAACAACAGGTATACCAGCATCAGCTGCACAAGTAGCAGCATTAACTTTGGCAGTCATACCCCCTCTTCCCACCCTGGACTTGTCTCCAAATGTTATTTCCCCTTGATGTTTCTCTTTGACATATGTATGGATTAGCTTGGATTTTGGGTCACTTGGAGGACCACTATACAGGCCCTCCACATCACTCAATAAAACAAGAAGGTCAGCTTTTAGTTCCATAGCCAATAGACCTGCCAAACTGTCGTTATCCCAAAATATACCAGAAGAATCCTGCAATGATGCTTACAGTCAGAATAAAAAGACACATTATTAAAACAGGGAATATAGATTATTGATATCAAAATCTAATTACAAAAAATTGGCACAAATTAACAAAAGCAATTTATGTCGTGCAATTCACATATATCAGCAAAGGAGCTTGGGCCTCAAAGGTTTTTAAAAAATGAAGCCCAGGAAAATGACTTTGCCACCACCACCAAGTATTGTTCATAAAATTGAGTAACACAAGGATTTGTGTGTGCACCAAGTGAGTGAGAATGTCTAATCATTACTGGTGTTGGTTTACTTTCACTATGTTTGGCAAAAATGAAGGTCATGAATGTATTTTCAGCCAACAGATTATGATAACTCAAGGGGTCCTTAAAGTTTCTTCAGTTACATGTATATTGATAAAAAGAAAGCCATACAAAATAGGGGAGATGTTTTAGATCAAGCCCCATATGGCTGGCCTAGTTAGAACATGACTCGAGCCTGGTTGGAACCCCAACAATCATTAGTGATGAGGTTCTTAGCCTGGTTTAGAACTTGACTTGAGGTTGATTGAAAACCAGAAGGCCATTGATGATGGGTACTTCAGCCATTGGTTGTTGAGTACAAGAATTAGCAGAAGCAGTAGAAAAATCAGATGATAAATTACAATTAGATAACTCCCTACTAAATAGGAACAAAAAGTAGAAGAAAGAAAATCATAAACAACTTGCAGAGCCAATTGAAATGTCAAATGCTTAAGTAGAGGCAAACATAAAGGATTACATACCTGGTATGGTGCTTTCCTATCACTCACTGCATCATTTTCATTGAAAATAGGAATAACCCGCAGATCTAATAATGAGGTCACAGTGTCAGAAAGTTGCTGCCTAAAACCTTTATCCCTAAAAACGCCATCCG
This sequence comes from Quercus wislizeni, assembly GCA_023055345.1. NCBI lineage: Eukaryota > Viridiplantae > Streptophyta > Magnoliopsida > Fagales > Fagaceae > Quercus > Quercus wislizeni. The sequence continues at coordinate 361,949 of JALGQJ010000061.1, forward strand.
TCACAAGAAGTTGAGAAGAAGTCACATCAAGCTGCATATATAAGAGCCCTATATTAGCACTTACAAGGAGTGAGGATGCACATCAGGTATTATGATCATTTCTATTTGAATAGACCCATTTCATGATTTAGATTAAATATTACATATCTAGAGGTGTGTCCAGTGCCATGTCATTTAAATTTTTAAATGACATGACATTCTATACACTATAAGATAAAAAAAAAAAAATGTAAAAAAAAATCTTATATATGAAATGGAACTCTCCAAAGGATCCAGTTCCACAATTCAGAGCAGGAAGGGTGAAAAGGGGGGGGGGGGGGGGGGAAGGGAAGACAGTGCAGGAAGTGCAATTTATTTTTAACCTGCTAAAGCACGTGTGGAGTAATTCAGAACAGAAAAAAGCACTAGACAAACGCACTTTCAAATGTAAATCCAATGTGAGATAGAAAATATATTTGTACCTGGCTGAACATGGTATCATAAAGAGCCATGAGACTGCTCTGCCCTACAGCTGCACATGCCTTTCCATCAAAGTCATTATGCGGATTTTGGAGATCAGCAAAGCTGCAAAACATATATGGATTCTTGAATTTCACTTTTTCATATGAATAACACAAAATGGTCAGTATAAATATCTCACTCAAATTGCTGGTCACAAGGTATTCAAGTATAAACGTGTGTTAAAGCAAATGGAAATTGTAATGACCTGCTGTTAGCCACTCTCCGGTATCTAAGCCTTTGGCGTCCAAGACCAACTGCACCTGAAGTCACCAAAATGACCTCATAGCCTCCAGCGTTCAATTGTTTAAGCTGCATGGATTTCATTAGTTATGGGGTGAGAAAAACGTTAACAGCCACAAAAACTACATTTATAATGAGATTGTTTTAGAATAATTTTGATTTTCAGAAGTCCTGGAAAAGCTGCCCATTTTGACACCAATAGAGTTAAAAATGAAAAAAAATAAAAACCATTCTCCAATTCTATAGAATAACATACCTGCTCACAGAGAGCCCCTAGTCTGCCAAGTGCTATTCTTCCATCCCCTCGAGTAACCACAGCTGTTCCAACCTTCAATGATCCAAACAAATCAAACCAAAATAATTAGCAAACATAAGCAATTATTGAGTGCTCCAGAAGCAATACTCTCTCATCTCACATAATATTAGATTGTACTAAATTAATTTATAATGGAACCCACCATTCATGCAAGTATTGAATAATTTCCAGCAAAAAAATATGAAATCATAAACCATAATTAATTATCACAACATAGAAGCTTTGCAAAATGAAAAATAAATAAATAAATAAAAGGGCAAGGGGGGTATTCCTCATTTTTCCCCCTCAATAAAAAACAGTTTTCCTCAATGATGCAAGACAATGCTTCTAGATATGCAAGAGTAATCAATGATGTTTAGTCATAATCACAAAAAAAGATATTGCTATAGTTTAAAAAAACAATCAAAACAAAAGATGTTTTTCTCCACTATTGAAGTGCTCATATATACCCCCAATCTGGAACTAGTTGGGCAAGGATGCAGCTAGATTCTGAAAATGTATTCCAGCTTCTTATACTACACTTGAACTTTGTCAAAATATTTCCTCAGTAAACATGAAACTTGGGCATGTCATTACAATTGGAATCTCCTGTATGTACGCCATTTTAGTTGCATTATCTATCAGTACAGGTTGTCTCAAACTCACAGAAACAATCCCACAGTATCAGCAATGTTTCGAAAACCTTGCATCATCATCATCATAATACTAATAATAGCAACAACAATGATGACAAAATAAGATTCCCAAAAACCACAAATAGGAGTTCAAAGTTCCTAAGTCCAAAATGCAAAATGAGTACATTCTAAGTTCTAACCCAACTGATTTTGTAAAAAAAAATTCGACCTTGAATTTTTCTTTTTTTACCTCTAAAAGATTTTACCTTCAAATTTTATTTTCTACGGCTTTTTTTTTTTTGTTGTTGCTATGTGTGTCACGTGCAGAAAAGGATTCAAATAAAGAAGACTTGAAATAGAGGATCTGTGGGTTCAAAATCAATATGGGTAACCTTATTTTCACGATAAAATTAATGAACTTCCCCAAATACGCTTTCTACGCCATGCATTGCCGATGTTGTCATACAAAGACGCAATATTTAAAGGGAAATCGGACTTACACACAATCATTGATATACGCTACAAACACACACACAACGTCTATAATTTTACACGCGATATCTATTTTTATTAATGTCCACATTTATAACATAAAATAGATTATATATAGGAACAGTGTACAATACACAGTGATGCCTATATTTAAACAAGGAAATGGCACTAAAGGGTCTATAAAAGTGCGATGTTTGTGTTTGTGTTTGTAAACACCAAGAATAATGGAACATAAAGCCCCCCATATAATCAAAAACAAACAAACAAACATAATGAAAAGCAAAGATTGCAGCAGAGAAGAAGATAAACATATATAACTCTTAAAAGGGTATAACACCTTAACAATGAGACGCTTGACATTCCTGACAAAAGCTCGAGAAGGATCCATGGAGTCCATTATTATATGTATCAGAGGCAAAGCAAGAAGACTGTTGAAGAGCCACCACCAATAATTGTAAGAGAAAACAAAAGCAATGAGCTTTTATGTTTTGTGTGTTTTTGTGTTTGTTTTTGGGTGGCTCTTGTTTATACTGCTACAGAGGTTGTCAACGATACGTAAGGCGTGGCAACTATGCCACGTGAACGAGTTTCCTCATAGACTGATTTGTTTCTCCCACAGGTTAGGTTAGAGTTACGTGATGTTTTATGTCTGTAAAAAAACAATTAGGATCTTTATCACCCTCCTCTCGTGACTCCACAAACTGACAAAAGAACTCACCTCACCTTTTCTTCTATTTTTAGCTCCCTTCAAGTTTTGGTTACTGTCCCCATCCACTTTAATCCTACTTAATTGCAGCTCGACGCTTAGACTTAAGCTTAAGTTCCCCAAATTTTTTAAAAATCTCATCTCATTATAAAAAAAAAAAAAGGAAATTTTTGAGATACCAATCACAAAAAAATTTTATGCAGTTGAAAGTTGAAACTCACTTATTACATTAATTTTGTGTAGTTTATGTAGTACAATTAGTAGTAATAATAAGTGGTTTAAAAAAATAAATTAAATTTTATGGGGACTTGGTATAAACTTTTTTGTATATACCCTTTAATAAAGACATGCGACATCATCATATTACTAAAACATAAAATCATTTCATCACACAATATAACATCTCAATAAACACCATACTTTAGGTTTTAAGTAAAATAGGTTTTAAGTAAAAGACTGATATGATATTATTTGATATAGTAAGATGTATTGAGGTTTTTTTTTGGAGAAAGAAACTTCATTCATTTAATCATAATAATAACGAATCCTGATACAAAGCTTCCAAAGCTGGTGGGGGAGAGTCCTCCAACCAATATAGATCATATTCTAAATTTCTCGTATGTTGAGCAAGAACATGCGCTACCTTATTGCCTCCCCTCCTAATAGTACTAGTTGCTGCCCACCGTAAACCAGACATCAAATAGCAAATATCATCAACCACATTACCAAGGAATGAATAGTCAGCCACATATGAAGAAATAACTTGCATAACATTGGTATTATCTCCCTCTATCATTAATCTAGTGAAACCAGCATCTACAATAAATTCAAGAGCTCTCCTGCACACAAAGAAGCATGTGGCAATCTTTTTTTGGATGGTGTAAACATGAGTTTTATACCCCATTCTTACCAAATTTGAGCTCTTAAAAAAGTAGATGTGTACTACTTTACTTACCTACAAAAAGGTCTTCAAAATATTATATCAACAAAAATTTAACCCAATTGAAAACCATAAACTTTTTAGGGGCGGGGGGAAATTGTTTTTATATTTTAATTTTTGTAAGCCAATATTTTAAATGATAGATGATCAACATACCTGCCTACTTCACATAAAAATAAAATAAAATAAAATAAAATATATCTAAGATAAAGTAAACCTCCTTTCTTTTAAAAAGAATAACAAATTTTCAATTTTTTTTTTTTTTTGGTTAAAATCTTAACCCAATTAAAAACCATAGAATTTGTTACCATCTGTTTGCTGAATCTGTGGTGCGTCACTTACCTAACTAAGTTTGGTTTGGTGGAATGGAGGGAACGGAAAGAAAACGAGGGAGAAGAAGACAAAAGCATTGTTTGGATAAGGAAAATTGGCTGGTGGAGAGAAAAAGGAAGATATACACCCTCCTCCTCATCCCTGCTACTGTTCATTTCCTTTGGGGATAAAGTTTTCCTCTACCCACAAATGGATTAAAACGTGAACTAAAAAGATAGACTCCAACATTAATCTGTTACCAATTGTAGAAGAAAAAAACAACTTAACAACTTGTGGAGAGATCAAAGGAAGATATAGTTGTTTTTTTTGTTTTGTTTGTTTGTTTTTTTTTTTTTTTTTTTTACCTAACATAACAAACCCTCCCACGAATACAGATCTTCCTAATAATAAGGAGTGTGCTCATTTCTTTTTCAATGTTTTTCATTTTTATACTTATATGACAAAAGTTGAAGAGAATGGATGTTCCATAATAGTTGTATAGTTGTTAATAGTTGTGTCTCAATGTAGTTTAGGATAAATTACATTTTTGTTCCTTAAATAATGGGTTAGTACTTTAGCCCTCGTTTGGAATTAGAAAAATGAATGGAATGGAAAGGAATAAAAAATATAGTTTTAGAATATTTTTCCCTTATCTTGTTTTGGTGTTTTAATGGAAAAGTTCCTTCCCCTTATTTGGAAACTTAAATAGGAGGGAATAGAATGGATAGGAGGAATATATTCAAAAACTCAAATTTTTATTCCCCCAAAATTGGGAGAAATTAGAGGGAATGTAATTTAGATTTAATGAATTTTTTAGTAAAACTTTCAAAATACCCCTATATATTTAGTCATTTATTTTTAAAATAAGGGTCTAATAGTAATATTGTCATAAAATAATTCCATTAATTTCCTTCTATGTTACTCCCAAACAAGTTTACTTAATTCCATTGTATTCTTTTCTTTTCTATTTCTTTTCCTTACTTAAATATCTATTCCATTCCTTTCAATTCTTTTATAATCATTCAATTTCATTCTCTTAAGAACTCCCAAATGAGATCTTAATTTTAAGAAGTTCTAATTCAATCCTAAAAAAACTAAAACAAAACAAAACCGATTTAATCTTTTATCTAACTTTGTTGTCAAAAAAAAAAAAAAAAAAAAAAATCTTTTATCTAACTTTCCTCCATTTCTTGATTATTACGTGACCAACGGGTACATTGGGTAAACCATTATTTTAGCCAACATTGCCATTGGTAAATTGTACTTGTGATCATTTAAGATATGAGGTTAATTCGATTTTGTCCCTTTAAATAATGGGTCAATTTGATGGGGGGTTAGAAAGGAGAAGAAGGAACACTCTGCGTGGATAGAGGATTTATTAGATTGTGCTGTTGGCATTTTTTGTGTTGTGGGATAGCATAGTCATTTTTTTTATGTATCTAATAAAACTTGGATTAGTTGGGGTGTATTTTTAATTTTAGTGAAAGAAAATTCAATTAGATTTCAAATTGTCTATATATATATATATATATATAATAGGTGAAGTTGAGAGAAACTCAAATTAGAATTCCACATTAGAGTTCCAATTTTGTGCCATGTGTCATAAATTATTTATTCTTAAAGAGTTTTATTTATTAATTTTAGAATCAAATGTGAGATCACATCATAAATATTCATCCAAGTGAGTTATTAAATACAAAAATCAAAGAGTCTAGAATAAATGAATCGTAAAAAAAAAAAATAATAATAATAATATATAAAAAAAAGGGACAATTTACATTTTATACCTAATAATATCCTTACAAAATTTTTTAAAGAGTTAATAAAATATATAAATGACTATCAATAGTAGGCAAAAATGGCAAAAAAAAAAAAAAAAAATTAGCAACATTAGTTGTTGGCAGTATATTGACTTCCGAAAAATTTGAATCTTTTCTTTTGAAAAAAATCAAACATTATAGTTGATTTTCTCATGATCTACAAATAAAATAAGAATTATATATTATATGAATTAACAATAGGTGCAAGTGAATCACTGCTATTTTAATAAAATTGTGTGACAATTTATTATATTATATGATTTATCTTAGTCTTTTGTCTTTTGTCTTTATCTTTTATCTTTTTCTTTTTTTGTCACTCACCTAGTTTTGTCTTTGTATCTTTTCCTTTTCTTTTTTTTTTTGTCACTCACCCAGTCCCACTACCGACACTATGATTTTATTATGCACTACCAACAAACACTTTACCATTTTGATTCCTTGAAAGTTGGATAATTTTTCCTATTGTTGTGACTTGTCCCTATTTTATTGCCTAACTACCACACAACAACCAGCCAAACACTGATATTTTCTCTAATCTCTAGAGACTCTTCTCTCTCTCTCTCTTTGTTCTATATAATATAAGAGAGATAGTCACAGACAAAGTGTCACAATTCACAAAGACACAAAGACAGTCACAAAGCCAAAAAGCCAAAAAAAAAAAAAAAAACACAAGCACAGATTCACTAAAACACAAACACCACAAGCATAGATTCTGAGATTTTGAAGGATAGATTAAATACTTGAGTCAATTGAGTGTGAACTATGAACTCTAAAGGTTGGAGTAGATCAAAACCAGCAGCGGCGTCACGGCAAGATGGGTGTCCCGTGGGTCTGCAAGATGGGTCTCGCGTGGTGGCAGCGTTACAGCGTTGGCAGTAGCAACAAGCTTTCACCTCGCATTTTGGCGACTTCATTCACGGCATAAGCAGCGGCAGAGTCTCTCGCCTCTCACTTTCTCTATCTTGCCTCTTAGCACTTAGGTTTTTTTTTTCTTTTTATTTTTGTTCTCCGTTTGGAAACTATAGTCTTCAGACTGCTGGGTAGGGTAGCCTAGGTTTACATTTTTGAACTTACCCTTTTTTTCTTTTTCTTTTTTACATGTGGACTGGTTGGCTGAGTTTTACATGTAGGCTGGCCGGCTGGGTTTTACAAATTTGGAGGGGGCCCAAGCTAAAAGTAAGGGGGGGTGGGGCAAGTCTTTTTTTTTTTGGAAAATTAAGCTCCTAAAAAAAAAAATTGGGCCAGGGGGGCATAGGCCCCCACGGGTCCTCACCTGTGTCCATCCTTGACCCCAAGGAAGGAATAAGACACAGAGAATGAAGACCCAATGACTCATCCATGCCACACAAGTTAAACAAGCAGCAGAACGTGTAACAGAACGAGACAAACCTACAGGCAATGGCAAACACATGAACACTAGAAGGGCAATGGACTCATATGGGAGCAGAGTGCACACACAAGGCTTAGGCACCACCTATTTGTACCCAACCAATACAGAAGAGGTGGGCCATGGGTCAAAGGTAAGAAAATGTGTGGCCTGGTAGTAGGGAGAAGGGGGAGCCTATTCTAAGGTTCCCACTCAAGCTCTTTGGGGGGAAATGTCCTACTAGGATGACATACCACCCAAAAAAGGCAAACATGAGTTGAAATCACTAGGTGCATGCTATATGAGTTAGTAAGAGAGAAACCCAGCCCTTATTCGGATGAGAGTGCCAAGGGAAGCAAAAAAACAAAAAAAAACTACTTTGTCTAAGAATGAAGAGTGGCGCGGCCAACACAGAGTAATGGTGATGGCTGAGCAGCCAACAAACCAGTGGGCAGTCCAGGAAGGGCACCCACAACAAGCCAAAAGTAGTTGAAGGGGTAAAAATGGTAAATCTTATCACAATAGGCAGTATAAAAAGGCCTTAACTGTGCACAATAAATGGGGGAGGGGGGAGGAAAAAGGAATAGGGAAAATATAGAAAACAAAGAAATAGGGAAAAACAAAGAAGATAAACAAAGAAAATAATATAACCAAGAATAAGGAAGAAAAGGGGAGTGATAGGAGTGAAAATCATGCACCAGTAGACTACCCACTTCTCTCCCTCTCAATAGCCCACTCTCTAGCAAGTTAAGAATTTGAAATTAAGCCACTTTGGTCCATTTTCCAAAGTGAATAATTTCCATGGCAGGATTTCCCTGTGAAGTTCACATTGGAAATTGGTTCCCTTCTTGGACTCGAATCTGCCAAGGAGCCAAGTTTAGCAGACTAATCCCCTTCCTTATTTTGTTATGATTGATCAAGGACTAATGCTACTTTCTTATTATTAGCTCACTTCTTTCATAATTACATTATCGTATTTTCCTTTCATGAAATTGTTTAAGCATTATCGTCGTTAGTAGCGAGTGCTTTAGTTAAAACATTTTAGTTATCTTGTTGTATTATGTTTCTTTTGCTATAATGTTTTTTTTTTGTGATAGTATCTCCTGCCATGGACACATGACTTCACCAAGATTCCTACCAGGGGTTCTAACTTGTGCACAAGCTGGCCTAAGGTGAGTTTCAATTAAACCAGTCCCAACTCTCCTACCCTAAAATCATTAGGCCGTAGTACGACAGGAGCACTCCAGCCTAGTACATAAAAAGGCCCACCACAGTCATTAAGTTAGAAAACCATTTCCTCAAAAAAAAAAAAAAAAAAAAAAAAAAAAAAAACACCATTATTATTGTTGTTGTTGTTAGGGTTGGACAAACTAAAATTGAGAATTTCATAGAAAACAATTTAAATGACTTTTTTTTTTCATTTGTTTCATATAAATATATTTATTTTATATTTTCAAATATACAAAAATTATATATATTATTTATAAACTTATAAAGATTTTAATACACATTTATTTATGCTTATTTGTAAATATATCTCATGCATATGCATGGGGTTATAAGCTAGTCTATATATATATATATATATATATATATATTAATAGGTAAAGTTAAAAGAAAATCTAATTGGATTTCAAATTGGATTCTAATTGTAGTCTAATTGTTCGCCATGTGTCCTATCTATATATATTTTTTAATTTCTAGGTGAGTTAATGTTGTGTAAAAGACGAAGAGTCTAATGTAAATAAACAATAAAAAAAAATGTAAACTCATGTGTATATTCAAAAAATAAAATAAAATAAACAAATAAAGAAGAAAGAAAGAGTAAAAAACTCATGTATATATCTATGACTTAAATAAGGTACAATTTGAACCTATATATGTGTAATTGTGTTGTTTTTAATTGTACTGTGCATATGCACAGATTATACACAGTCTATATTCTATATATATAATAATAGGTGAAGTTGAGAGAAACTCAAATTAGAATTCCGAATTAAAGTTCCGATTTTGCGCTATGTATTCTAAATTATTTATTCTTAAAGAGTTTTATTTCTTAATTTTAAAATCAAATGTGGGATTTATTTATTTTTAGAGAGTTGTCTAATTTAGAATAAATAAAACTCCCTCTCCCCTCTGCCTTATAAGCATGAACTGATGGTACTCCTTTCTCTTCAACTCATGCTTATAAGGCAGAGGACTGATGGTACTCCTTTCTCTTCAGCTCATGCTTATAAGGCAGAGGGGGGAGGGAGTTTTCTTTGATGTGGGATACCAAAAAGAAGAGTACAGAAAGCCAAAAGGCTACCAAGTAACTCCAAAAAAGTACCCACAAGTAGTATTAAATTTAGGTAAGAATTTTAATATGTGACTAATTATATTTACTTTTAAAAAATAATTTAAATAATTATTTATATTTTATGATAAAAAATTGTATCTAATTTTAAATGTATCTATATGTATGCATGAATGCATGTGTTATATGTTTTTTTTTTTTTTTTTTTAAATTGACTAATTATTTATATTTTTATGATAAAATTTTTGTTTAATTTTAAATGCATCCATGTGTTTGCATGGGATTACATGCTAGTATATATATATATAATAATAGGTAAAACTGAGAGAAAATCTAATTAGATTTCAAATTGGAATTCAATTAGAGTCTAATTGTGCGTCATGTGTCCCATCTAATTTAAGTTCTTAAATTTTTGTGCCAAGTGAGTTAATTCAATGTAAAAATTAAATTTCAATTAGAGTTTAATTTTGCAACATGTGTCCCATCTAATCTAAGTTTTTTAATTTCTGTACCAAATGAATAAATTTAGTGTAAAAAAAAGAGAAGTCCAATATAAGTAAACCATAAAAAAAGCATAATTTTTAAATGATTTTATATTTATAAGCCTTTTTTTTTTTGGTAGAACTTATAACAATTCAAGTTTATAAATCATCTATATATATATATATAAAAGTAAAGTTGAGAGAAAATCCAATTAAATTCTATAATTGAAGTCCAATTTTGTGCTAGATGTCCTAAATTATTTATTTTTAGAGAGAGTTTTATTTCCAAACTTTGGAATCAAATGTGAGACCATATTATAAATATCCATTCAAGTGAGTTATTGTGTACAAAAACCAAAGAGTCTAGAATTAATGAACATAAAAATATTTAAAAAATAGAAATTTACATTTTCTACCTAATAACACTCTTACAATACTTTTTAAAGAGTTAAAAAAAAAAAAGAATAACTATCAATAATATTTAAATTATATATGTAAGATTATTATATTATGCATCTTAATGTTTATCTTTTAAGTATATCCATGTATATGCATGAGATTACAAATTGAAATTCAATTAGAGTCTAATTTTACGCCACGTGTTCCATTTAATCTAAGTTTTTTTTTTTTTTTTTTTTTTTTAAATTTTTGTGTCAAATGAGTTAATTTAGTGTAAAAAAAACGAGAAGTCTAATATAAATAAACCATAAAAAACATAATTTTTGAATGATTTTTATATTTATTAGTTTTTTTTTATAACTAAAAATAATTCAAATTTATAAGTCATTTATGTAATATACTATGACTATGTAGGGTCTGTCACTAACTAGGTAATATATTTATTTGCTTTTTTAAACCAAAGTTTAGAGAAAATTTAATTAGAATCAAAATTAGATTTTGCTTTTGTTAGATTTCCATACAAATTAAATTGTTTATATTTTTGCTGTTATTTTTTCTCTAAACTAATGAGCATATTTTTTATATTGTTTCTATTAAGATATTTTATATGCAAAGATATTGAATGTAACAAACTGTAATTGAGTTAAACGATCATGCACCTATCTCTATTCAATTTAGGAATTACTATTTGACCAATTTATTATTTTATTTTGTGTTATATTTAGTAAAATTTCACAGACAATAATTGTAAATTAATATTGTATATGTAGTATCTAATAGTGATTTTCAAAATTATATATATAATAGTAATGTAATGAGAAACTCGGTATAAATGAAAATAGTAAGAAAAAACTATTTTAGTACCTCCAAATATCCTGATTGAATTATGTCCTATATGTTTAATGACTCAAACTAACATCAATAGTACCACTACAATTCATCGTTCTCGTGTGTAAGCGAGGGTTACATACTAGTTGTACTAGTTGTAAATAGTGATCACTACATATTTTTAATATTGGGACATTTTGGTGCACCTTATACATAATAGTATGACTTTTTATTAGTGTATATATTTCGTCATAGGTAACCTTTAATGATACAGGCTTACATCTTAAGTACTCACAACAGAGAGGTCCCTACCCTCTATTTGCTAAGGTACTAGTTTGGCACATTAAAGCCAGTACATTCTAATACTCTCATAGACTCATATATACACACATATATTGTGTTAGTGAGGGTGTGACCTGAATATGGAATGATAGAAACAAAGATGAGCAAGTGAAGAGATGTGGTTCTCCTTCCTCTCAGCTAGCCGGCCAGTCTGAGCATCCCAGGAACTTGTGGCTTCCTTTCTCATTCTCAAGGAGTGCTCCTCAGGTTTGATATGTTTATTGACTCCTTAATTTGTTACAAATCTATGCTAGTGATTTTAGGGTGTTTAAATTTTCTATTATCCAATTTGATATTTGTATCTGTTGTTCAAGATGTTTCAACATGTACTTCATTTCTCTTACCCGTTGTACATAACTTCATTTAAATAAAAATCTCTATTACTTTTATATGTGTGTGTGCGCACGCGGGGTTTAGTACGATTTTGTTCACTTAAATATGGTTGCTTCTTCTTTCTCAAAAAAAAAAAATATGGTTGCTTCTTGTATCAATATGACATTATTAGTCAAGCATGCAGGATATGAATGGAAAGAGTTTAATTGACTAAATTGTTGCGTTTAAAATTTTGAGAGACCAAAATTGAACTTTTTTTTTTAAGGGACCAAAATAAAATATATCCCTTATTTGAGAGGACAAAAATGCAAAATACCCTAAATTTTATCTAGTGCAATGTTAACTTCTGAATTAATGCTACGTGAAAGTAGTATATCTTCACAACAATATATGAGACATAAGAAATTGAATTTGCAAAATATTTGGAAAATAATTCAATGCTTTTTTTTTTTAATGAATAACAAAACTTTTATTAAAACAGCAACATAAAAACATTAAGGGGCAACCTATTCCAATATTACACGAATAATGCTTGAGGGGCAATCAATTGCATCATAATTAAGCTTAACAGAGTTATGTACAGGTCTTGACCATCTATTGTTCCTATTGGATGAATTCCTGACCTCACTTGACACTTGCATCTGCTTGTGTTCTATTGCATTAGCTAATGCAAAGACCCAATGCCAGATGCAATGAAGGGCCAAAGCCCTAAAGATCAACATATCTTCTTTTTGAATCTCATCAAATCGAAGAATTGGTGGAGGGTGTAAGATTCATCACCAACTTTAGTTTGGACGGTGAAATAGTTTTCATGTGTTATGTGTTTGTATATTAGGGACAATAGCTTAGGCTAGGTGAAGATGCATCTGTGCTGCCTTTCTTGACTTTTCTTTAGCCATGTGTTTTCTACCTTATCCACTAGTGTAGTTTTATTTTCATTTGCATTTAGGTGAAAGCATTTAATGGTTTCTTGTCTCCTCTGTAAGATACAAGCATTGTATCCAATAAAGCAAGAAGTGTGTGATAGTTCAAAAAGTGTAGTTTCTACAAAGAATAATATACAAGTGTAAAGGAAATAGTGTTGATGCTTGCTTTTGCAAATTCGTACCCAAAAGTCCATGAGGAGCAACGCCCAATTAAAAGCAATGGCCTAAAGCTCATGAGAAAGAAAGCCCAATAATAAGTAACGCCCAAAGGCCCACCAAAAATACCGAAGAGCAATAAAGGCCCAAAGAAAACAAAAAAGAAATAAAAACCTAGACTTACACTTGGGCTGAGAAAGGAGTGCAAGGGAAAGTGATTTTATGTAGAATACAAATCTTTTGCAAAATGACTTTGGCAGATTAAGGCAAATTGGGTCTAATATCCTTTTGATCCAGTAAACATTATTTGGCCTACAAAAGCCCAAATCCTTTTGTATAAAAGGATGGTAGTGAAAACTAATATGAAGAAACACAATGGAAAGAAACAAGGAATAGCAGAAAGTATCAACAGTAGGAACTGCGTGAAGGAAAGAAAAAACAAACTAAAAGAAATGACAAACATAGTAGGAAACAAAGCAACAACAGCTAGAAACACATGAAGGAAAAAAGAGCAAAGAGAAGCATGATAAGACAAAGCAAAAGCAACGAAAAACGGGCGAAGGAGAAAGAAAACAAAATCAAAGAAAAGACAAAAGTAGCAAGGCAAGCAAGTAAGGTAAGGTCTGGGTTTTGCCCTTCTGCATCTCAACGATGCGAAGGAGTAAGGCCCATGACCAATGAGGTGTAGAAGGTATGGTTTGGTGGAGGGTGGAAAGGACTTAGATTTGGTATCTTGCCGAGACCACTTTTGATAATATGCTTTGCTGGTAAAACATCTTTACCAAAAATGAGAAGAAGGTAAGTGGGAACCATTTGATGCATGCTAGAGAATGACAACAAAGAGAATTAAAGATAAAGAGAAAGAGAGAGGCAAGATTGTTGTGGCCGATTGGCCTTTATCCAAAAAGACAAAGAAGTTTGTCGTAAAGCCAAGGTAGTGGGATTGAACCCACTACTTGCGGCTAGAAGGTAGTGGAAATGAACCCACCTGTACATGGCCAAAATTGAAAGTTGTGGGTGTTGGCTAAATGTCTACAGTAAACAAAATGGTTGATGAAAACAAGGGTAAAAAAGGAAAATCACGTAGGCTTGATCTTGGGTATAAAAGGAACAATGGCCATGAATGTGGGAACTACCACAACAAGAATAGTAGGAAGAACAACATAGAAATCAAGGAAAAACATATGAAGGAAATCTAAATAGTGAGTTGAAAGTGAAAGAAGAGAGAAAAGAGAAAGAACGTGATATTTGAGAGAAGAGAGAAAGTAGAGAATACATGGCAGAATTAGCATGCATCACTAGGAATCCTTTCCCTCCCTCAGAAAACACCAAAGCACACTCTTTGCAATCTCCAAAGGATGAATACTTTGACTCACATTCCAAACCACTCAACTTTGTAGCCTAATTAGGTAACAAGGATGTGTAAGTTGAAGTTGAGCTCTCTTAGTCATTATCTTGCTTAGAACACCTTTCTTTTAATTCATGATTATGCTGGCAGAAACCTTATGTATTCTTTGCTGACACTTGTATTAGTGTGTTTAGTTTTAACTAATTCTACCATACACACACACACACACACACACACACACACACACACACACACACACACACACACACACACACATTATAGTTCATATTCTGCAGAATATATTTTATATTTTTGTATGTGAATATATATAAATATATATACGAATATATGTATGTAAATATTTGAGATTACGCTAACCCATGTAAACTAACATTTGCTTGATGGGTATTTTCTTTGGGTTTTAGAGTTTATGTGCAGAAAGTGGAGAAAAATTTTTGCATAAGAAAATGGAGAATAGTCACCCACATTGCAGAAAAGTGCAGAAAACTTTACTGCATAGCAAAAAGTTAAGCAAAGTCACTTCCACAGCAGAAACTAGAGAAATGTTCATTCTACGATAGAAACAGAAAATAAGCCCAGTTTGTAGCGTCGTCCCCTAGACTTTGGACTCAATGTTTGTGCACAAATTGGTAGTGGTAGAATGTGACCTTGGAGCCCATTCTGTGGGAGCATCAGACTCAACTTCCTTTTTAAAAAAAACTTAGACTAAGCATTGTTTAATTACATCAAGACACATGTCTAAAGTACAAGAAGTGTAAAAACACCCTCAACAAATAGCAAGAGAGAAATAGTGTGGTGTGTGTAGCAAAGTGTGTGTAATGTATTAAATATCAATAAAAGCTTCTATTTTATTGATAACTCCTTTGTGTATTATTTATTTGAGTGTGGTGAGATTTATTGCAAAGTATTTAACAAAATACTTCTCTTTTGAGTGTCAAATTTATTTTGACAAAACTTCCAAAACAACAAATCTCTACAAAGGCTCTAGTGAAATCTCAATCAAATGAATAAGAAAGAGAAGTTGTAGACTATCAATTCTCAAGCTCAATTGGTTACCAAACCAAACAGCTCTTGCAAAATAACATTGAGAGAATAAATGCAATTAAGTTTCCGAATCAAAGCCACATAAAGGACATTTTAAATCCCATAAAGGACACTTTGTAAACTCAAATCTATATATATATATATATATATATATATATATATATATATATATATATATATATTTTGTTAGTCATTCACATTTAATAACATGCCTACCCCAACCCTTCCCCCCCCCCCCCCCCCCAAAAAAAACATAGGTTTTATCCAAAGCAAACGCATCAACATACTTTGAATTTTTTTTTTTTTAATAAGTACCAACATACTTTGAAAATCATTTATGTTAATTCAAAAACAATCAACTAGTAAAGTCTTTAATGGTTGAATAAGAGACCTGGGGTTCAATCTCCGCCTATACTAAAAACTAATTGATGTCTTGATTTGATGATAAAGAATCATCATCAAGAGTGGACACCATAGGTTGAAACTTTCTATTAAAAAAAAAAAAATTGTAGATGCCCACTTTTGACAAAAGGTCCAATGGCAAAAGAAACCCAACAATAAGGAAAATGAGAGGAAAAAGGAGTATAAGTGATAAAAGTAAGATAATAATCTCAATGAACCAACATGACAGGAATGACAGCCAGCAGACTCATGGAAACAATAAGTGGTAAAAGTAAAGCAAATGGGCTGAGGAAGCTCAAGAAAAGAGGTAGTAAACTCAATGGGCCAACATGGTAGGAATGACAGTTAATAGACCCATGGGCATAATAAAAGATAAAAGTAAAGTAAATGGACCGGGAAAGCCCAAGAGAAGAGTAATAAATCCAATGGGCCAATGTGGTAGGAATGATAGCCAGCAGGCTCATGGGCATGATAGGAAAAGGAATAGCAGAAATGGAAGCCTAGTGGACTAGACAGGTGGGAACTTCTGCTTGGACAATGCCCAGTCCATGAGGAAAGTGAAGGGAGGCAGTACGAGTCCAAAAGCCCACACATCCTTCACGCCATGGGAGATAAGCACAAACCCAATACACACAGCAAAACAAGACAAGGCAAGAATGGCAGGAATGGTGTGGGAGTAAAAGAAGACAAACACAGAGAATAGTGGAACCCACACAAGGGTCGGGGCACCACCTATTTATATCCAGCCAATACAGGAGAGGTGAGCCATTGGTCAAAGGATTTAAAGGGTGTGATTTGGTGATGAGGAGAAAATGGAGTCTATTTTGGGGTTCTTGCTGAGGCTTCTTTTAGGGAAATGCCTTGCTAGGATGACATTTCGCCCAAAAGAGGCAAGCAAAGGGTTGGGGCCACTTGATGCATGTCATAGAGATAGGTATAGAGAGAGCCTCCAGTCCTTATCCATTCGGGAAGGTAGAAATTAAGAAAGGAGAGAAACATAACAAGGAATTTTGTCTGGGGATGAAGAGTGGTGTAGCAAGCACACTTTGAGCAGAGATAGTGGTAGGGCAACCAACAGGTTAGTGGGCAATCTTGGAGAGATGCTCACAAGAAACCAAAAATGGTTGGTGAAGCCTTAGGACAAAAGGGAGAAATCCCATAGAATCAAACAGTATAAAAGGAAGAGAGGTAACCATGAATAAGGAGGAACACACATGGAGAGAAGAGTAAGAAAGTAACTAAGAACTAGAGAACAAAAGAAAACTAAGTGGTAAAAATGGAAGAGAGAAAACATGGTAGAAATAGAGGCATGTATCAGTAGACTATCTTTTCTTTCTCTCGCAACATTCCCACTCTCTGAAACTCTACAAATTGGAATTCAAAACCATTTAGGCCATTTCCCCAGCACAAGTAATTTCAATGCTAGCAACCTGTAATGAGATTACCAGTGTTGGCATTTGGTTCCCTTCTTAGACCTATTCTTGCTGAATGATCCAATCCAAGATTGGGAAAGCAAGCCATCTCTATTACACTTGCTTAGAATCATCATCACCACTTTGTAGTGGCACCTTTTAGCTTGTTTGACATTCTTGTGGTTATTCATTTTGTTGTAGTGTTTTATGTTTTTTAGCTATTCTGTTGTGATTTCCTTATTTCTATTTGTTGTATTAGTTGTTTTGCGGTAACCTCATTTATTTTATTTGCAGTATTAGTTGTTTTGCTATAGTTTCACTTTGCTATACTTTATTATAGAAGTCATTCTGTTGTAGTATCTTTTGCTATGCTAGCTGATGTGCATGAAATATATACAATAAAGTACTCACATATCTACATAGTTAGCCTTACTTTTATGTTATTTTGTGACTGATTATATAATATCTTTGTGTTGTAGGTAACAAAGGCTTTACATGCAAAGTGGGGCTAGGCCAATTGAATCAAGCCAACTTACATCCAGCCAAGCATGAATTCAAGAGAAGACCAACCCAATCAAATTTAAGTCCAATTGGAGCAAGGAATCAAAGGAAATGTGCACCAAATCCAAGTCCAATTCGGATTAGGATTCCAGCCTGCACATCAGTTAGTATTTTCAACATAACTTTCGGCTCAGATGTCCAATCGAGGTGATTCAAGTTGGGCTGGAAAGTTAACTTAAAGGGATACAACTTTGTAGTTTACTAAAAGTCCGAATTATGAAGCTAAATGGGCCGAAATCGTCGGTTAAGTGAAGCCTAAAAATCTGGGATCTTCTCCAAACGAGAATTCAACTTGTAATAGGATTCCTTTACCTATTTAAAGGCTCTTTAGGGCAAAATTCAAAGAGGCTAGTGCTAGGGCTGAGGGTTGAATGTATAGAGAGCTGCGGCTACCTCTTCCATGACAGTTAGTTTTAATTATTTTTCTAGTTTAATGTTTAGTATTTTATTTTTGTGTTTTCTTTCAATTACTATGAGCAGCTAAATTTATAATTAGGGTTGAGGATGAAACCTTGTTAAGGATTATTGGTAATATTTATGTGATTTGATTTTTCCCACAATGGTTGTCCTTTAATGATTTAAATTGTTCTTGCTTCATGTCAATTGACTAAGATGAGATTCTAGATATGAGTTCAATCATGTTTTTCTCATGATTTAGGATTTGTTTTAATTAATTGAATGCTTGGTTTATTAATTCTTATTTATAAAATTGGATATCGCTTGTGATTTGTCTATCAATAGATGCAATTTATGATTTGATTTTTAGAATTGGATATATCTTGTGATTTGTTTGGCTACAAATACAATTGATGATTTGGTTTTATACTTAAGAAGCGAAGAAGAACATGCTTTAGATTTTTAAACATAAGTTTTAATGATGATATTTTCCATGATAGCAAGATTGATTTCTAGATTATCGTGTAGTGAGTTGGGAAAAATTAATGATCATAAATATATGTTGATATGACTTACAAGGCGGATTCTAAAACCTTAATTACTTTCTCTTGATTATTTACATCTTTTTATTGCTTTATATCTTTGCTTAGATTAATTATTTTTTAAAGTTTATTTAATTTCAAAACAACCAATTTTTATTAAACTAGATTAGGATTAATTTGGTTAAGATTTGATTTAATTTTCCTACGTTCATTCAAGTCCTTGTGGGTTCGACCTCGTTCTTGTCCAACTATATTTCAGTACGGTTCGTACACTTGCGAGTATTTTAAAATTTCACAACAAGTTTTTGGCGCCGTTGCCGGGGAACTTGGTTAGGAAAATAAATTAGGTCTTAATTGAATTTTTCCTTCTACTAGTTGTAGTTAATTTTTTTTAAATAGAAAAAAACAAAACAAAAAAATTCTTTGTGCTTGGTGTATGAGAACTTGGATATGTGATAAAGAAAATTGTCTTGTTAGTTTAGATTATTCATCCATAATGGGAGAAATAGGAAATGATTCAAAAACTCTTAGGGAGTTGTTCTCACCCATAACCACTAACCCTCCATCTTGCATAGTATTGCCTGCAACCACTGCTGCACATTTTGAGTTGAAGCCACAGATAATCCACCTTCTTCCTACTTTTCATGGATTGGATAGAGAAGATCCTTATATGCATGTGAAGGATTTTCTTGAGATTTGTGCTACTTGTAAGTTCCAGAATTTCACTGATGACTTTATTCGCTTGCGTTTATTTCCTTTTTCCTTGAAGGATAAGGCAAAAGCATGGCTTAATTCTTTGTCACCTGGATCCATCACTTCATGGGAACTGTTGGTCACAAAATTCCTCTCTAAATTTTTCCCAATGGCCAAGACCAATGCTTTGAGGAGAGAATTTGCAGATTTTTATCAGGATGAATAAGAGAAATTTTATGAGAGTTGGGAGAGATTTAAGGACTTGATCTTAAAGTGTCCTCATCATGGTTTTGAAACATGGAGACTAGTACAATATTTTTATATTGGTTTGACTCAAACAAATCATAACATGATTGAGTCCATGAATGGTGGTGGATTTTTGAGTCTTAGGGATGATGAGGCATACAAATTTCTTGAGAATTTATCAGAAAGCTCACAACAATGGGATTTTTCCAATCATAGAGAGAGATCTGCCCCTACAATTAAGAAAGGAGGATTGTATGAAGTCAGTGAAGATTTAGATATAAAAGCTAGGTTGGACAATCTCACTCGTAAGGTTGAGGCTTTAGCTTTAGGTAGAGAGATGAATTTTATCAATCAAGTTCAAAGTGAAACATGCTCTATTTGTGCAAGTCCTATGCATATAACACAAATGTGTCCTTTTGCAGCTGGGTACCCTGATTTTTATGCTGAGCAGGCAAATGCACTAAATAATTATGAAAAACCATTTGCTAGTCCATTTTCAGAAACATACAATCCAAATTGGAGGAACCATCCTAATTTCTCATGGATGCAAAATCAGCCTCCCATAAATGTAGGTGGACAACAAGTGCATCAACAAAGTCAATTTCGTCCACCTACTCAAGCATTTCCTCCCATCCCTCAATCAACTCCTCAATTTATGGCACCACCAAGACAACAATCATCTTTGGAGGAGTCTCTCAAAACTTTTATGCAAGCAACTAGCCAAGCCATTCAAGAGATAAAAAGTTCCACCCATTTGAATACTCAAGCTATTTCAAAGTTGGAAAATTAAGTTGGCCAGTTAGCAACCCAAGTTGGAGAGAGAGAAAAAGGAAAGTTTCCTAGTCAACCTATACCTAACCCAAAAGGGCAGTATACAATTAATGGTTCTTCTAGTTCTTCTCATGCACATGAATCTGTTCAGTCTATTACTACCCTTAGGTCTGGTAAGCAAGTTGATAATCAAGTGAAAATGCCAGAAGTGGAGGATAATGAAAATACTGTGTTAGAGGAAAAAGGAGTTCACGGTTCACAGGATGATCATAAAGAAAAGAAGGGCAACTCAACCTCAATTCCAATTCAGGATCTTAGTTCTCCCCTTGATAGGAGGTTTGTTCCTAAAGCTCCATTCCTTCAAAGTTTAATCAGTACTTAGAAAAGTGCACAATTTGGAGATATTTTAGAGGTTTTTAAGCAAGTGCAAATTAATATTCCATTTCTAGATGCAATTCAACAAATTCCTGCTTATGTTAAGTTTCTAAAAGATCTTGTGACAATGAAGAGAAAGACAAATGTCCCTAAAAAGACATTTTTGACAGAGCAAGTTAGTTCAATCATTCAGAATAAATATCTAGTGAAATGTAAGGACCCTAGATCTCCTACAATTTCATGCAGGATTGGGGATCGTCTCATTGAGCGAGCTTTGCTAGATTTGGGGGCAAGTGTGAACCTAATGCCATATTCAGTATACTTACAGCTAGGTTTGGGGGAGTTGAAACCCACAACCATGACACTTCAATTAGCTGATAGGTCTGTGAAAATCCCTAGAGGTATTGTTGAGGATGTGCTAATTAAGGTGGATGCATTCTATTTTCCTGTTGATTTTGTTGTGTTAGACACTGAGCCTGCACTAAATGCCAGTACACAAATCCATGTCATTTTGGGCCGCCCTTTTTTAGTCACATCCAATGCTTTGATCAATTGTCGAAGTGGTGTGATGAAGATTTCTTTTGGGAATATGACTATTAAGCTTAATATCTTTGACATAAGTAAGCAAGTACTAGACAATGAGGATATATGTGAGGTTAACATGATTGGGAGCCTAGTCCAGGATATTTTCATACAATCAAGTTGTGAGGATCCCCCAAAGGCTAGCTTAACCCATTTTGATTGCAATTTGGATACTGAAAAATCAATGGAGGAGGTCAATGCATTGTTGGATTCTATTCCTCTCTTAAGTATTGATAACTGGCAACCAAAAGTGGTCCCTTGTCCACTTTCTTCATCCCCATTCCCATTTATTGTAGAACCACCAAAGTTGGATGACTTTTGGGAACACCAATTGATAAGTATACTTCAAGAGCATAAGGAAGCTATAGGTTGGAAAATTGCTGATATTAAGGGCATTAGTGCTTCTGTGGTTATGCAAAGAATTCACTTGGAAGACGCTACCAAAGCTTCTCAACATGTTTTTGACCCAGGTAAGTTACAATATCATTGGACTAGTCCATTCGTAATATGCATTATTTATCTCCATGGTGTTGTTGAGGTTTGGATGATCTTGTTTATCAGGATTGATCTCCAGTTGTGTTAAATCTTCCCACCAATATATATATATATATATATTTCTTTATTTTCTGCTTTTAGATTAATATTTGTGTTTTTTTTCTTGTTTAGTTTTATTTTCTTTTGTTCTAGCTGATATTTGACAGAACTTAAAATTTATAACAATTAGCTTGATCAAGGTACGTCTCCTCCTTCTCCTTACCTTACTTGTTTCTACTTGGTTCTCATGTTGCATATTAATATTTTGCTCTCTTTTCATTGAAGACATATATTTGAGAGTATCATTTTTAACATTGAGGACAATGTTTGGTTTAGGTTTGGGGGGGGGGGGGGTGTATATGGATTTCTATCTTTTTGTTTTGTTTTGTTTAGTTGTGTTAAAAAAAAAAAAAAAATTTTTTTTTGCCTAGCTTGAGGTTTATGTTTTGAGTTTGTTATACTAATCTTGCTTAAAGAATTTCATTACTTTCATGCTCAATTCATTGCACATGCACGTAGTCACTCAGACACAGCTTATTGTTGAAGGATAAAAATGATTAGAAAATCTTGATGATAACAATGTGGAGACTGTAACCCCTGTGAGTTTTGAGCCAATCATTATTTTTAGAGGGTTATTTATTGTTTCTAATCTTAAAGTTCATTTGGAAGTGCGTAACATATTTCCCTTGTTGTAGTCTCATTGTTCTTTCTTTTGGCCAAAAAAAAAAAAAAAGGTGATTTTATGCCACACTTGAATCTTTTGAAGTCATTGATATTGAATGAACTATACTAGTCTTTGAGAGATGAGATTAGGCAATTTTTGTCTACTTTGAGCCATATATGTATTTTTCTTTTTCTTTCTTGATACATTATCGCTAGTCACCCCATTGAGCCTTTTAATAGCCTTTCCTTCTTAAAGCCCTTATCCGTAGTGTTTCAAGATGAAATTTGATCAGTTTGTTTCAATGTGGTGGTTTGTGCGAGAATTCAAAGAAGAAAGAAAAAAAAGAGAAAAAAGAATTTAAAAAAGAAAAAGAAGAAGAAGGGAAAAGTGTCAAAAAGAAGAAAATAAAAAGGGTTCTCATCAAATTTTGAGAAGTGAAATGGAAGGAAGGAATACTGTTTTAAAGAAGAAGAAGAGGTGAAAAAAAAAAAAAAATTTTGTTGAATGGAAATTCCAAAAAAAGTTGACATTCCGACAAATCTTGAAAACACTTCTTAAATTTACCTTCACCCATTTTTATTTTATTCCCTTTACTTTTACCCTACATTACGTCCTAATAAAGTCCTTATTTGATCTTGAAGATTGTGTAGTTCAGATATTGCTATGACTGAGAAGAAAAAGGTGTGGTGTGAATATTTTTGGCATCCTTTCATGAGACTACTTGTTCATTCTTGGTTAAGCGTTTTTCATGTGATTTATATGTGAGGTGTTTGATTTTGCTTACATTATTCTACTCACATATATTGTTGAGAGTGTTATACCCCATTTCAAAGTGATTTCATTTGTTGAGTGATAACACTGGAAAGATTTGAGTTGAAGAATACTTTCAAATAGAGATTCGAGTCAAGTTTATTCTAAAACTAAGAGTATGTTTGGGTTGGCTACCACTTTTCACTCACATTGGGTTTTGATGGCATGAGAAATTTCTTTAGCATTTGTAGTGTTTTTGAACTTGAACTAATCCTCTTTGCAAAAGGCAATTGAAAAAAGAAAAAAAAAATTGATTTTCTTTGTTTTGTTTATTTTAGTATTCATTCTTAGAATTTTGTGGGTATATTCCCTGTAAAACCTCACGAGACTACAACTCGTCCACTAGTGTAAGCTAGGGGTTTAAAGGCTTGTTGCATACGCTAAATACAATCAAAATTTCCAGCGAAAGTGGATTAGTTAGGATTTCCTTTTCCTTTGTTTTAATTTCTTTGTTTTGTTTTGTTTTACTCTTTATCTGTTTTGCTTGAGGACTAGCAAAATGTAGGTTTGGGGATATTTGATGTGCATGAAATATATACAATAAAGTACTCATATATCTATATATTTAGCCTTACTTTTATGTTATTTTGTGACTGATTATATAATATCTTTGTGTTGTAGGTAATAAAGGCTTTACATGCAAAGTGGGGTTAGGCCAATTGAATCAAGCCAACTTACATCCAGCCAGGCATGAATTCAAGAGAAGACCAACCCAATCAAATTTAAGTCCAATTGGAGCAAGGAATCAAAGGAAATTTGCACCAAATCCAAGTCCAATTCGAATTAGGATTCCAGCTTGCACATCAGTTAGTATTTTAGGCATAACTTTCTGCTCAGATGTCCAATCGAGGTGATTCAAGTTGGACTGGAAAGTTAACTTAAAGGGATACAACTTTGTAGTTTACCAAAAGTCCGAATTCTGAAGCTAAATGGGCCAAAATCGTCGGTTAAGTGAAGCCTAAAAATCTGGGATTTTCTCCAAACGGGAATTCAACTTGTAATAGAATTCCTTTACCTATTTAAAGGCTCTTTAGGGCAAAATTCAAAGAGGCTAGTGCTAGGGCTGAGGGCTGAATGTATAGAGAGCTGCGATTTTTCTAGTTTAATGTTTAGTATTTTATTTTTGTGTTTTCTTTTAATTACTATGAGTAGCTAAATTTATAATTAGGGTTGAGGATGAAACCTTGTTAAGGATTATCGGTAATATTTATGTGATTTGATTTTTCCCACAATGGTTGTCCTTTAATGATTTAAATTGTTCTTGCTTCATGTCAATTGACTAAGATGAGATTCTAGATATGAGTTCAATCATGTTTTTCTCATGATTTAGGATTTGTCTTAATTAATTGAATGCTTGGTTTATTAATTCTTGATTATAAAATTGGATATTGCTTGTGATTTTTCTATCAATGGATACAATTTATGATTTGATTTTTAGAATTGGATATATCTTGTGATTTGTTTGGCTACAGATACAATTGATGATTTGGTTTTATACTTAAGAAGCGAAGAAGAACATGCTTTAGATTTTTAAACATAAGTTTTAATGATGATATTTTTCATGATAGCAAGATTGATTTCTAGATTATCGTGTAGTGAGTTGGGAAAAATTAATAATCATAAATATATGCTGTTGTGATTTCCTTATTTCTATTTGCTGTATCAGTTGTTTTGCGGTAACCTAATTTATTTTATTTGCAGTAATAGTTGTTTTGCTGTAGTTTCACTTTGGTATACTTTATTATAGAAGTCATTCTGTTGTAGTATCTTTTGCTATGCTAGCTGTGACAGTTATTCTGCTACGACTATATTGCTGTGCTTAGCCTATCGTACCATTCCCGAGCTGTCTCAACATTGGGCATGCTTGGCTTGTGCACAAACGAGGCCAGTCCCAACTCCCTTACCCACTAACTCACACCTTGGTGTAGCAGACAGGTTCAGCCAATCAACCAAAAAGGCCCCCACAACAATCAACACTCCTATAAAAAAAATCAACATTCTTCTCCAAAAAAATAAAAGTAAAAAAACGGTTGTTAATTATAAAAATCATCTAAAAATAGAACCAAAATTTACCAGCTAAATTCGGAGCCCATGAATGAGTATAGATAGATAGCCCAATGAGCCCAATTGAGAGAGAGACAGTCTCGGTATCTCCAACAAAGAAATGGGTCAGAAACTCTGAACTCAAACCCCAATCATCAACCATCCACCAAATTTGGAGCAAATTTTCCCCCAAAACCAGAAATCAAATCCAATCCAATCCAATCCAAAGTGTGAAGAAGTACATCTTGTTTGCTAAACTGGAAATGAGATGATCGAATCAAAATGATGGCTTCATATCCAAGCAGCAGCATTCATTTCACATGCCTCCGGTGCCCCTCCGGTTCCCCCTGCATTTCCTCCGCTTCTCCTTTCCTTAAATTTGTTAACTCCACCATTCCCGGCCCTTACCTTAAAAAGGTATCACCTTTCCTAATACACACACACACACACACTCACACACTCACTACTTCATACATATATAATTAATACTCTCACTTCTTACCTTATATATATATAAATGCTAACAACTATACCTAATATACTTGTTGTGTCTCTCTCATAGACTCAAACATTTCCTTTTGTTTTTTTATATCACCCCCAGATCTTGTCTTCCAAACCTCCTCGGCGCCGTAGCTTTATTACGTCGACTTCCACGAGGACTCAAATGGACGCCACCGAGGAGAAACCCGTCTCACAAGACAGAATGCTGGTCAGTCACTCACTTTTTGTTTTGTTGTTGTTGTTGTTGTTGTTGTTTTCAAATTTCAGATTAAGAAAATCTATGTCTTATTTATTTTATTAGCAATTTTAGAAGTATTCATTAAAAAAAAAAGTTTTTTTTTTTTTTTGGAAGGAAAAATGGTGCCGAACAATGTGCTAGCTTCCAAACTATGCTGTTACAAATTGGGTTGTTGTTTATTTATGTTATTGGGATTTTTGGGTTCATTGGATTTCTGGGCAGACCAATCAATTGTTGGGTTGGTTTGGTGTATAATAAGCTAACAAGTTAAATTAATTGAATGGAATGGATTTCAGGTATTTGTGCCTCCACATCCATTGATCAAGCATTGGGTTTCAGTTCTAAGGAATGAGCAAACTCCTTGTCCCATATTTAGTAAGCAACAGAATTATGCTGAATTTTCAAATTTTCAATTTGGGTTCTTGTAATTGTAAATTCTATTATGTGTTGCAAACATGTTTGAGATTTGTTGTAATCATGCTTATTCTATAGGATAGACCTTTATGCATTTAAATTTTCTTGATGTGTCGATCCCAGTAGAATGCTGTAAAGGAATTATATATATATATATATATATATATATAGAGTTGCTTTCAATTTACATCTAGTGTAACTTTAAGTTATGCTACACCACTCAATTTTTATTAATTTATATATTCGAATTTTAACAAATCTACTCTTGGATTAGATTTTTTTCTTATACTCTACATGCTTGCAAAATTTCAAGATAATCTAAGATTAATAACTATGTCATCGATCAAGTGTTTAAATTTCAAGTTTTGATGTTTAAAATTGTGCATAAAAGATGGGTTTTTAGATTGAATAGTAAATTGCATATGATTGGCACAAAACTTGGTATGCATGTTAAGAACATATTAACATGTAATCCAATTGTGAGATTTTTGAAATATCAATCTAATAAGAAAATATTAAGTGGAGTGTAATATAGTTTAGAGTTACACTAGGTGTAACTTGAATCCAACTCATATAGGATAAAAAAATGTTAGCTTCACCCTTTACAGAACATATTGTAACATCACTTTATTTTCAATTTTCTAAAATTATTTATTTTCATGGGCTTTTGGTCCTTTTTTCTTCTCTTGATTCTGACTTGGGTTTAACATTTTTAAACTTCAAATATTGTAGGGAATGCAATGGCTGAGTTGGGGAGACTACTTATGTATGAAGCTTCGAGGGATTGGTTGGTTAGTAGAGTAGATGCATTGTGCATGAAAATTGTCAATTTTGATAATCCTAGTGTTTCATCTTTTTCTTTTTCCTTTCTATATGTTTGTGTTTCAAATTTACTTTTGAAATGCATGCATTTTATTTGTGGTTTCTGTTTATAGCGCATACAAATCTACGTAATGGCATTTATTTGTGAATGATGAAATTCCAAGCAAATGTGATACATAGTGTTATCCCTGCTAACAGGGTTGTCCAAGATGCTCTTTCATTTTCTAGTGTAATTAGGATATATGTTTCTTTGAATTACATTTCACTATTCTTGTTATCTTGTCATCTTTCTTTGCCTCCCTCCCATAGAGAAATTTATAAGAATTAGAAAATATTGGAATTCATCACTAGGTATTAAATTAGACAATGTTTTCTTATAATACAGAAATAACTTGAAAGTTAATCTTTCCTTTTTTTTTTTTTGTTGGATAAAAAAAAAATGATGTTTTCTAATATTAACCTATACACAAAACTCCTACACATGCTTTTGCAAGCTAGACTTTTGTTAGATGTTTTGGATTATTTGTTTGTTTTCAGCCAAATCCATTGTTTGTTTGAGCTTTTCTTATTTTCTTTTAAGGTTTGATTGTGGAAAATCTAGCAATTTTTATTTGCTCAGCAGAACCTTCTTTATGTTTGTAATTTTTTTTTTCCTTTCTGTGTTTTTCACTGATATCAGCCTACCATCATGGGGGAGATTCAATCACCAATGGGAGTTGCCTCAGTTGAGTTCATAGATCCAAGGGAGCCTGTGATGGTGAGTTTATGGTAGCAGTTTTGCTTGTGTTTCTTACTTTTGTTACTCTCTTGGGGTGATTGTAAGTTGTATAGCTGGAATTGGTTAGATATCTGATGGTTATTATACTAAATTACACTTTTGACCTTTAAAGTTTGGGGTGGTTTTCATTTTAGTGCTTTAAGTTTGAGATTTTTCATTTTGGTTCCCAAAGTTTGATTCTATTTTCAAATGGTCATTCCGTCCATATCTGTGACTAATCTGGCAGCTAAGAGAGAGAGAGAACATCATCTTTTTGTTGGAACTTAATGGCCAGATCCATCATGGAGATAAACGGAAGGACAATTTTGAAAATGGAATCAGACTTGGTGGACCAAAATGAAAGTCTCAAATTTAAACGTCCAAAATGGAAACAATCCCGAAATTTTTTTGTTTTGGGGGGGGGGGGGGGTGGGGGGGTCAAAAGTGTAATTTTGTTTGGTTATTATATCTTTGCTCACAGTTTTCCATAACATAGTTGCTAGTAGTTACATCTGCCCTGGCTGTGATACAATCTTCAAGGTCTTTTTATGGTCAAATGATGTCTGACTGAGCTGAGATTTTATGCTGGGCCATCAACTTATACATTATTCTCCTCCTTTTGCAGGTAGTTCCAATCCTAAGAGCTGGTCTAGCTCTGGCAGAACACGCATCTTCAATCTTGCCAGCTACAAAAACTTATCATCTGGGTAGGGAAAGCCATACATGATGTCAAAGTAGCAGCGGGAAGTTGGGGGGGTCATGGTGTTTAGAATTTTTTGTTAAGCTTACTGCTTTTCAAGTAGTCTGCTAATAAGCGTGATAACTGGCTTGTTATTTGTTAACTGACTTAATTCAACCAGATGTGATGTTAACTTTTATTTAAAATCTGCCCTATAAGACTGGAGTTCCTGTCTCTTCAGGATTTCAATGTGATTGACGACTTTGGTGTTCTTTCTGTTTTGCAAATAAAGGGTTCAGCAGAGACGAGGAGACACTTCAGCCAACATTATATTTGAACAAGTAAGAAATCCCTGCCATGAAAATGAAAATATGGTTTTTCTTTCACACGCTTAAACGAAGGTCAACTTGAATTTTCACGTTTGCTTCTATTTCAAGTTATACTTGAGTGGCATAAGACACTATTTAATTCCCATTCTTGTTTATTCTTTTGCTTTTGTTCCATTTTCCTCCCTTTGCTTCTCTCTTAGTCATTTCCACCTTGGTATACTCTTTATGAGGTCTATCCTTTTTTAGGTTACCCGACAAATTTCCTGAAGAGTCTCGAGTACTTGTTGTTGATCCCATGCTGGCAACAGGTACAATTCTAATGGCTTGAGCTCCTACTATTATGTTCAGTGATGGAATTATTCTTTGACTTTTTTTGGGGGGGGGGGGGGGGGGGGGCAATGGCCCCCCTGAATTTTTTATATATCAATGAAAACTAAAAAATAAAATTGGTCACCAAAGCCAATAAACACAATAGGCATCTCATTCCTTGTGACTCTGCACTATGTGCTAAAGTGTATCTGTGTGGTGTGTGTACTAATGTGTATTCCTTGGCAATGCTAATTAGTTTTTTAGTTCAATAATATTTGACACATAATTAGATGATAAGTATGACTTATATTTGATTGGTAAATCATGGGAAACCTAGCTACAATATTAAATTTATTTAAAAAGAAAAATGAAAATAATTTAAAAACAAATGTTATGTGTCTTTTCTTTTATTGATTGGTCAAATGAATTTATTTAGAATGATGACACAACTATTACAAATTTTACTAGATAAACCTTACAAATTGATGTATCAGTCGTTAAGACACAACAAATAAGTAATTAATTAGTTTATTTATTATATTGTTGATGTGACACTAAATATATTCATTGCCATATTAGTTTGTAAATATTCTGTTGTAACATTGGTAGTAGTACAATGTCATGTTAGTTTGTAAGCTTTTAGTATCAGTAGTAGCAGCTTTAGCATTTTTCTTGTCAATATTTTATTAATACTAAATAAATATTAGTTTGCATTTAAAAATAAAAAATCAGTAATACTTTGGCCCCCCCATAAGGTAAACTCCTGGCTCCGTTTCTGATTATGTTCACTATTCAACATTTTTTATTATCAAACATTATAGAGTTTCTTTCTCCATCATCTCATAAAGTGGTTTGATCAAATGCAATCTCTAGTTCTTCCATTATTCTTGCATTTGGTTGGAGGCTTAACCTAAGGTCCTGATTTGTTTTTTGTTTATGGTCAAACTTTGTTGATCAACCTTTTGAATTATCCATGCTGGTGTTCTTTGCTACTGACTTATGCTCTTACGTTTATAGCATCACTAGCTAAAATTGTTACATCTGTGCTGCATTTTGTTCTTTATATGATTAAAATTCTATTTGAGCAGAAAGTGAGATTGATATTCTTTTCATTGCATTCTTGATAATCAATATCAGGTGGCACAATAGTGGCAGCTCTCAATCTCTTAAAGGAACGTGGGATTGATAACAACCAAATTAAAGTGGTAAATAATTTAATTAGATATCCTCAGTGTTTCTGATTCTGTTTCCATAACAGCAACCTGAATTTAATTGGGATTAAGGCTTAGTTGAGTATCCTCCTTGGTGTGTGTGTGTGTGTGTGTGTATGTGTTTTTTTTTGGAGTAATCCTCTGTATTGAGTATCCACTGTGTTTGTGTTGAAGTTTATATGTGGCTAATTATCAAACTGAGATCCTGAATGGGTTGGATTAATGTCATGATATAATTTTGTAGTAGAAGGCCTATCAGCAATTTTGTTGTAGAAGCAGTAGTTTTATCATAATTTTTTAAGAAGAAAGAATCTTGTAGACAGAGCTGGTATTGTCTTGCCTACGTTGGTATGGACTTGAAAGTCATCATATTGCATTCATTGTTACATTCTTGCTCTATTTGTTACATTCATTGTTAGTACACTACTAAAGAAACTGCTGTGCTGCAGATATCTGCTGTGGCAGCCCCTCCAGCTCTTCAAAAGCTCAGTGAGAATTTCCCTGGGTAATAATGTTATCAAATCAGATTTCATAACTGCAAATGAAATCAGCTAGCATTCCTTAAGTTTTTTTACTTTGTCATTTTCCAGGCTACATGTATACACTGGAATAATAGATCCCACCGTCAATGACAAAGGGTAAGTACCTGCTTTAAGGTAGTTAGTTTAGGTACATGGATATTGCAAGTATGAGCAATATATATATATATATATATATTTTTTTGGAGAAACAAACGCATACAAGAGGGAGAGGGAATGGGGTTTTAGCACAGGCACAGGGAATGGGGTCTTAACTCAAAAGTCATGGTTTTTACTATTGTATTTGATTGGGTTTTCCAGGTTCATAATTCCTGGGTTGGGAGATGCTGGAGACCGTAGCTTTGGTACATGAAATCACCCAATGTGTTGACCGAGCCGATTCTTAATTGTCACCCCATGCAATTTTGATATATTGAACTATCTCCTGAGCCGAATTTTTTTTTTCTTTTTTTTTTTAAAAAGAAAAATTAAAAGAGATTGAAATATCAATCATCGTGAGTTTTAGCTGGATTCACTGGATTTTGTATAAGAAGTTTGTATTCTTCACAGTATTAGAGAATTCAAATCCACTTGTAACTATTCCTATTCACACCCAAATTTGTTACTACAACTTTCATTTGAAAAAAGAAAAAAAACCTTCATTTTATTCTATTTTTTCTTATAATTCAACGGTTACGACAGGGGAGGAGGAGATGAACTTGTTTTTTTAATGTTTCATTTTTTATATTGAGTTTATTTTGGTGATTGTCAGCATCTCATTGACTGAACCTGGTTACGTGACCTTTATTTTTTTATAGGAGGTTTACATGGCTAATTGAACGCTCACTTGGAAAATTCAAAGATGGTGTGGCTAATAAATAATAAAAATGATGGCATTAAAATAACAAATTAACAACATCAACATTTGAATTAAAAAAAAAAAAAAACTAAAGGAAAAGATGAATTTAAGGATATAAATAGAACAACCCCTCTTTCTCAAAAAAAGAAAAGAAAAAGAACAACCCCCTAGCCTTTATTTTCTTGCACTTTCTTGGCAGCAAAATAGCACATAAACATAGAAATCTGAAAATCCCCACAACACCACCGTATGAATCATTCAAATACATGAGAGGTAATAATACGGCTATTTTGAAGAGGAAAAGAAGATGAAACCCTCTATAAAACCCAACAAAAATAAACACCCAATACTCCAATAATAAAATAAACACCCCACACTCCAATAATAAAACCCACTAGAAACTAGAATACAAATTTTTTGTATCAATTTATATTCCACCAATTACTACTTCTCATATATATATATATATAATTTTTTTTTTTCTATTTTAAACTTTGACTATTTTATAAGGAAAATTAAACAAACACATGACAAGTTGTGATTAGTGAAACATAAAGTGTAACACAAAGAGTAGTACAAAGAATTTATATTCTTAGAACAAACAACGAAAATAAACTACTTTGGTTGTGCTGTAACTTCGTTGGGGTAAAAGAGGAGAGGACACAGGCTTGAATCCAAGCATTAGAGATGGTGAGAGGGCTGCATTGGTTGATGAGACAGTAGAGGTCTTGAGCAATGTTATATGGTGACCCTTGGGATTTATCTTCCTCGTGTTCTCAACACGTTTTGCGAGAAATGCATCACCAAAGTAGTACTGAAGATGGTGCCAATAGTAGTATTAGTACTAGGAGTAGCTATTAAACAAATCGCCAAACCACATTCTTTTGTGAATGTCCTCTCCTTTCTATTTAGACTACTATAATAAGCATTCACATAAGAGATGGCATTTACATAAATATTGCTATAGCACAGCAGTCACTTCGATGCTGCCCTCTTATTGCTCAGTCTTGATACAAAAACAATGAACATGTAACTGACTGTAACATCTATTTTTTTCAGATTTCTTAGTGAAAACTCATGTCCTAAATCTTGTTAATAAGGGCTTGGCCAGTTGCACTTGTGTCTCGACTATTACCCACAAACAATGATGTCTCCATTTGGCTTTTGTTGCTGTGTCCTTCCACCATTTCTTTTCTAATCCTGCTTTTAAAGAACCATGATTTCTGAAAAGCCCTCGAAGCTTTCACAAAGAATTAACTAATGTAAACATTGTTCCAATTACAGCTTTGCATCTATCACAAAATCCATGATGCAAAAAGATTGACCAACTGAGAACATATCTCAAGGAACATGCCATCAACCCACTTGATGCAACCGCAAGCTTAGCTAACCGCCACCATTTCAAATCCATATTCTCTCTCTTCTTTTGGTTGATGAACAGAATTCCTCCCTATTACAATCAAATACTCAATTGGAAGTGGAAGTTT
The DNA here is from genome assembly GCA_023055345.1 of Quercus wislizeni. NCBI lineage: Eukaryota > Viridiplantae > Streptophyta > Magnoliopsida > Fagales > Fagaceae > Quercus > Quercus wislizeni. Next base: position 395,586 of record JALGQJ010000061.1, read on the forward strand.
CCTTAACCTTAACAGCAAGCTGTGACTGCAAAAATAGATCACATGAAGTGGTCCAAAGTTCCTGTGCAAGTTTTCTGTTTTGCGAAAGCGCTGAAGAGTTAACGGTTCTACCCTTTCCACCAAAAAGGTATACTCCAGATATGTCCTGAAATAATCAACACATTGACATGGATTCCAATTCAAAAAGAGAACAAAACTACACCGAAATCCAATTCAAATATGTTTCAGCTAAATGTTTCTAATACACATGCAAGGAGAATCATACCCAAATAAAAAAAGTGATCAACCTCAGCAAGAGGTTAGTAATGTTAGCACTCAATTGAAAGCTTTCTAGCAACCCATCGACTAAACTAACTCAAGAAAACATGAAGGGTAATTGAAATCTTCAGTATAAGGGTCTGAACAGCCTGTCATTGGCCGATCTAATAGATTTTTAAACAAACAGCAATAGACTAAAGGGCAAGGAAGCACGGACACAGACACGGACACAAGTACGAGTACAGACAAGGGTACAAGTACAACACGATGACACGAGGAATTTCTGAAAAATTATAACATGAAACAACTAATACAACACTAGTATGACATAGGTATGACATGGATATAACACCCTAAATGAAGTGTCCGTGCTTAACGGGCCCATTTGTAGGCACTAACATCAGCAGAAAAATTGATCCTTGATATAATCCATGTGACATCAGTATCAAGTAACAGTCAACACTGAATATTTGATGCCTTGGAGTGTCCCACCTATTAAAGCAAGGCATGTCCAATAAAGGACCTTAACTAATACAACTTCAAAGAACCTAAGACAGAGGCCCTTACTATCCAATCTGTCCATAGAACACAATCGAAACCTCATCACAAGCAATTGATGTACTACCACCACCCCACACTAAACAATACATGGGTACATTTGAACAGCCTTAATAAAGAATGAACTTCTCAGTACCTATCAAAGGGGTGTAACATTGAAGATATAAAAAGTAATAATAATATGTTTAAAACATCAAATAGTTCTAAATGTCCTGAGCCAAGAATGTCACTTTCAGCATTAGTTGCTTAATATTACTAAATAGGAAGAGCATCTAAGATATTCCAGAAATTATAGATGTATATCAAAGTGTAGGATAAGAGCTAGTTGCATTACACAATTACACTCTAACATGCCGAAATGTTGTCCATTGTTATTGCTTCAGTACACAATTAAATTGCTGATATAAATACTGGTGTTGGACTGACACATGAAATTTTAGGCGGAACAGCTTTAAATGTATATATAATGAAAAAAGGTGTGCCTGCATAACAACTTTGGTTGGAGAATGATAATACAAATCATTAGGAGTAAAACTCACAGGTGGAGCAAGGGCTGCATCAAGAACAGATCTTATCCCTTTTTCAGGTGATTGCAAAAGGCTGAGAAGCTTCAAGACTGTAAATGCTACACAAGAAAGGCAGGAAGGAATCTCTCGCATAATTTTGGTTTCCACTACTCCAGGATCCACAGCACTTCAAATCAAACCAAAACAAAACAGAAACAAACATGAAGTGGAAATTAACATGAATAAGCACATCTTGCTAATGCATAATGGATGACAGCATTTAGGTAAACCTAAAAATTCTCAAATATTCTTAAAAAGCAAGAATGTTGTACATGGTATGACAATGGAAGACAAGAAGTCTAGTCTACAAAGAATTAAAAGACAAATGTAGAGATAAAATTCTAGTTTTTAATGCATGAAGCCCAGAAAAGGACAAAGATGTATTTAAACAATTGCACTCAAGCAAGTTTGGTGATAATTATACATTCATTAGGTAATTTATATGTTCAAAAATACGTCAAGCCCCAAAATGAAATGAAAAATCATAAGAAGAAGTAGAATCAAGTTTGTAATCACATACATGACAGAGACCTGATGAGATTTTTCCATCGAGCTAAGTTGTCGGTGAAGTTCATAGGAGAACAGCAGTAGGCATACTACAGCAAAAAATGGGGTACTGCTTGTAAGGTTTCAAATAAAAGGTAATCTGATATATCGGGTGGGGCATTTATATCTTACATTTAGAATTCTCATAAATACGAGCACATGGATATGGTTTGGTTCTTGAGAAGCAGTTCCCTGAAACAGTTTCCTTGTCAACCTGCATATTAAAAACTGAAGAAAAGGGAGGTCATGAATTTCGTGTTATATAATCTGTTAGCTGATGCAATTATGGCTTTCAACGCTTCTAACTATAAAATCCTGTTAATAAAGCAATTCAACTAACCATCAAGCACCATGTGAAAAATGTGAAAGTGTCATGGTGCAAGAATTCTCATCATAGCATATATTTCCCCTTTTTTTTTAATGACATGGAACCTCACCAAGGCCCCTACTTTGGACCCACCCCTGGGGAGTAAACCATGGACACATGACCCCACCTGCCAGAACCGTGTATCAAGTAATTCAAGGGAGCTCCTAGTGGGGATTGAACACAAAATGTCTGGGTCTACAACTCATCCCAAACCTCCAACCACTAGGCTGCACCCTGACGGGTTACCTTTATTTGCTCAATAGAAAGGCATCATAGCATATCTTATCTTGATGGATCAACCAAAATGCACTTTTCTTTTTCCGTAAGGCAATAGTCAGGTGTTAGTGAGTTAGCACATACATTCATTTACCATATAAATGAAACATTACACTTAAGTGCATGGTGACCACATCAATATGCCTATCAGAAAAAATTTTCAGCACAAACATTCTTTTACAAGTCTCCTTTCTATTTTTTCTTTACTTTTTCTTCTTCTTTAAAAAAAAAAAAAAAAAAAAAAAAAACTATTGCCACCATGTTGACAGATAAAATGTATCAGACATGGATAGAAATTTCAGAGCTAATGTCAAAGCTATGGCATTGGCATAGAATCGAGGTTGAGCAAACAGTACACGGACAGCAATTACAAGTGTACAAGTTCTTCCTAATGAAGAAAGTTATGGTGAAGGCTAAAATCCCCAATAATTGTTTATAGAAAAAAAATGTTTCACAGACATAAATAGGAACCAATTTTACCATTTCGATGAGTAAAGGATGTAACATTCACAATCCGGGAAGGAACAGGACTATTTCTGAGAAGTGGTAGTAAAATTTTGGTCAAACAGAATGCACCGACGTAATTTGTAGCCATCATCCTGAAAACACGTGTAAAATTATCATAAAACAACCCATGATTCTTCATGTGGGTAGGACACAGGGATGTATCACAGGCACTAAAATGAGTTAGGTATTTACTTCAATTATTTGTGATAACATCAAAATGTATTTTCCAAATATGCAATACAAAACCAAAATCTGCTGAAAAATGGAGCACCAAGAAAAAAGCAATTTTTGCATAATAGAGAAAGAGATGAGATGGAAGATTAAAGAAATAAAACAAAAGACAAAAAGGACTTCTATGCAATGTTGTAAGTTGCAATTACATGAGGGTCAAGTCTAATTGAGCATGGTAATATTGGTTTTAAAAGTGCAGAGGTCACCAACAACTTATGCTAGCTAGATCAAATTACACAAATCAACTTATGCAATACAAAACCAAAATCTGCTGAAAATGTAGGACCAAGAAAACGAATTTTTTGCATAATATAGAAAGATATGAGAAGGAAGATTAAAGACAAAAAACAAAAGACTTACTACACAATCTTGTAAATACAATTTAATGAGGGTCAAGTCTAATTGAGCATGGTAATATCGGATTTAAAAGTGCAGCAGTTACCAGCAACTTATGCTAGTTATATCAAATTATACAAATCAAAAGCAAGCTGAAACTCATCCAACTTGTTGCCAGGTGGTCTGCATGTCTGATGAAATTAGCAGAGGTGTAACATAATCCATGTAAACTTATTTCAGGACAGAAGCCAACATCATTTAAAAATAAATAATATGTAAAGAAGATTACTGATCATAGCCTTCAGCTGTGAGTCTATATGATGTAGCTAGTATCCCAGCATTGTTAATCAATAATTGGACCGAAGGATGCATATTTGAATCTAAAAGCCACTGTTGAAGGGAGCCTTTAAAGTTGAATATCGACTGGAAGGATGACATATCAACCTGAAAAGCTTTGAGATGGGCATCCTTATTCAAACTTTTTATCTCTCCCACAGTCTGTCAATAAGAGAAAGTATAAGAAAAAACGTAAATTGAAGAAGGTATGTTTAACAATAAACTTCCACAAAATTTATACCTTTGATAACAAATGGGAGGACCGTCCAACTGCATATACAAAATGAATTTCAGCCATTCACCAATAAAAATAATTAAAAAAATATCCTTGCTTTAAAGTACAGCAATTTTTTTATTTATTTTTGCAAAATTTGAAAAGCCTATAATTTGGATATCCACTTGCACAGTCAAAATATCAAAATAAAATTTATTTGGATATCCCTATATAGTGTCAAACTATCAAAAATAAAAGAAGTGATGCCTGATAACTTGTTTTTTCACTATACTTGATGTGTCAGAATCAGCACTGACTCATTCAGCAAGCTCTGTAATAAACTTCAGGTGTAAATCAAAGACAAAGCATACTTGAATGGTTAAAATATGAAGAACTTAAATGCTTCCAATTATGCTGTAGAGAAAGTTATTAACAATTTGATAGGGCAGATTGCACATAAAAGGGATGTTTGTGATAAGAAAGCAGATTAACATAGTTTTAACTCTTTCATTCAATTTAAGTCATGTATTTTCTTTGAACTAGTCCTTAAAACTACAACAGAACAGAAGATTTGTGTGCGTCTATCCTATGTGGGTGTCATTGTGGTTGGACATATCATCAGATTATACTTTTCTCTGAGAAGAAACATGCTTAGCAACATTTTTGCCAGGCTACTTCAATCAGCTCAAAATTTTAAACAAAAATAAATAAAGGGAATGGATGAGAAGGGCAGAATGGCAATACCAAGAACAACACAGAAGCCTTCCTTTGAAAGAGCATAAGCAGCGGCAGCACCCAACCCTGATGTAGCCTGCATCAATTAATTAAAAGGAAAAATAAAAAGAAATCAAACTAGTTGTGATTGGCAAGGAGCAATTAAAAATATATAAATAAATTGATGACAAAAGAATCGTACGCCGGTGATAATGCAAACAGGCTTGATCGGAGTGGCTGCAGGAGCACAACGTGGGAAGGACTTGGATTTTGGAGCAAACAAAAGGTGCCAATAAGAGACGAGGAGAGATAGCGTCCAAAACACCGCCATTCTCCAGAATTCAAGGGAGCAAATGAACTGCATTGCCTTCCCCAATTCCTTCATCATCCCCACTATTCCCATCACATATATAAAATATGAATATCCTCCAAAAATCAATCTCAAAACTGCACAGCACTACCCATTTATTGACCGACTTATAACACCTCGCCAGCTTTGGAGTCTCCCTGCCGCAAATCACAATTCACAGCCAATGCAGCAGTGGCACAATACAACAATATCTACAACCCCAAAAACCAAATACTCAATAACAACAATAATAAACGTAAAATGTTCTACACTGCCATACTATACTCATTACTCCTATATAGATTGATTGCGGGTTTCATCTTAGCTATTGTGCCCAAGACACCATATCTCCCCCTCTCTCAGAGTTTGTTGGATAGTCCAACACTGTGTAGTAGCAGTATACAAAACCACATGGATGAGAACCCCCACCGATCAATATATGATCGGAGCGAGTTGCACTGAGTTACAAACCCAAGTATCCATTTGGGTTAGCTGTAATTTTGAAAACACAGTATTGAAATCACAATTAAGCGTTTTGTTAAAATCTGAAAATAAAATCATGCTTCTGTCGATAAAATTGTCGTTTCAAGTACAAATTAACAAAGTGATAGACAGAGTAATGTCAATCTGACGAGGAAGAAAGAATTTGCTTAACCCATCAATCATGGGTCAACCAAAACTCTTTAGAACAAAATCATAGATACAACAACTTACAAGGTAGATGGTTGGTTACCTAAGACGGCGGAAAACGTAGGCTCGGTGGATTTAGTAGCGGTGAGGACAACGGTGGTTCGTTTGATGCTTTGTGTGGGCCGAGCTCATGGCCACGGGCTTAAACAACTATAGCGGGCTTTCTGAGCTTGGTCTATTTTTTGAGATTAGTTATTTTGATACACTGATGGTTGAGCAAAAAAGTGTCCTCAAGATCGATCTTTTTTCTTTGTTATACACCACTCACATGGTCATATGGGTGGGCGAATTATAGAAAGAATGTGAAAATTTTATTAAGTTTTGCTCAAAAATGATTAGAGGTGTTACGTCCATAATATTTTTACAAATAATTTTACAACAAATCTTAATTTGCAGGTTATTATAGGTTTTTAATTTGAATCTACAACTGAAAATACTTTGTTGTCCACTAAGATTTGTTATGAAAATATTATAAACATAGTATTTTTCAAAAATGACCTACATCAACAATTTTGCTTAAAAATTCATTTTACATTTAGTTTTTTTTTAGTATTTCGTTACGTATCCCGAAAATGAAAGAAGAGAGTGAATGGTGGTTGTTATGTATGAATAAAGATAAACAATTTTAAAAAGCAAGAAATTCAATATTTTAATGAAATGTAATATAAAATAAATTATCTGATGTGAAGTGTATTAAAAGTGAGTACGTAAATTATTTTTTAAAAAAAGTTCTTATACTAAAATAGATATAAATTTTTTGCACAAGCTAATACTAGTGCTCTTATATATAAGTCCTCAAGTGGACTCAATAGCAATTCTCCTTGTATTTCTCTTTAAAAATACTTGATGTCAATTTATATGTATTTCTTTATACTTGATTGGCACTTGGGCTATATAACCTTCAATTTCCTTCTCTTTTTCAATTTTTTCTTGCTCCCCGCTTTAGTCAACTTCGAATTGGATGCCCTCACCCCTATTCCATTGTAAAAAGGCCTCTCTAACACCATTCCAAAGCGCCCCACTTTCCTAAAGCTCTAGAGTAAGCAATAAGAAGAGTTCCTTTGGTGCTTCGATTCTCTGGGCTCGAATCACTAGAAGGGTAAATAACACTATAACAGTCATCTTGGTCTCGGGTTTACAACTTGAATTGGTTACCTCACTCCTCTAATGTTCAATAGGAGTAGAGAAAGCAACAAAGTAAGGGGCCCTCTGGATAAAAACCAAGTCCTCTTGGTCTTGGGTTTACGGCCTTTAAATTTGTCGCCTCACTCCTCAACAACCTCTAAGAAGAATCTTCCCCCCTCCCTTTGTAATGCTATTGCACGCACGAATGGTTCCATAAACCTCTCTTTTTAATTATGTTCTAGCAATTTAGATTCAAGCATTTTTTTTTTTTTTTTTAATATTGAATGTTGTTGAATATACATGCTTACGTTTTTGAATGTTAATGTTATGTTCTCTACATGTTGATGTATGCAAGCATGCTAGATCGTAGGATGTTATTAATTTTGATGTTAAGCATGCTTCCATGCTTTTAATTCAAATAATATCACATGTTTAGGGTTTACACCTATCACACACATAATTACCATGCTTCAGATTTCAATCCATTCAAATGTGATTATATGTTTAAATTAGAGTTTTTCACCGTGTACACACAAATGCTTGTTTTAATCTTAGATAATATGTTCTTGGATGTTATGACATGTTGGATAATTTCCCCCAAACTTAAACTTTTTCAGATAAATGTGCTCAACAATTTGTATTTCATAATATTAATATTCTTGAGATTATTTTCGATAAACAAAGGTCATTAGACTCATATCTTTCATGTTTGTCTTCAAGCTTAAATCCCAAGAATGACTCGTTCTTCTTCACCTAGATGATGATCTTGAGACTCTTTTTGTTTTTGGTCCAAAGCATTTACCCTTCTTCTTCACCCACATGTCATGTGCATATAACATCATTATTGTCAGCTTATAGTTGCGCCTTTATAGTGATCTAGCAGACACATATCATATCCCATCTTTAATATATTATGGTAGAAACCTCGGGTACCATTGTCTCGAAGATTTACTTATTCATGTATTTGAAAATGAGTGGATTGGATTATGCTTTGTTATTGTCAATAATTTAAACAAATACCCAAATGACGATGCTAAACATTTATTTCAATATTGGAGATATGGTAGAGAATCCAATACATTAATTTTTTAAATTAATAAATATGATTTTGGGAACTTCATACGAGAGTGGTTGCCTTAAGAACTTTGGAACAATATTCATTTGACTCACCCAAGTAAAAAAAATGTTACTCCAATTGCATCAGATCATGTCAATTTTTTGTTAAAAATACTCTAATAATAAATATTTTATTTCTAATATTGCTCTTTTATAAAACCATAAAATACTCTATAAAAAAAATCAATACAATATGATATTGACAACAATATTTTCTAAGAAAAAAGAAAAAAACTAAGAATAATGACCATAACTATTATATCAATAAGTACCCCGTAGTCAGGAACTAAAAAATAAAAAAAGCTATTATACAAAATTACAAATGGTACAACTTAAAAATAAAATAAAATAAAAGATTGTACAACTGATTCAACGACAATAACTTATTGTTTGTATGGGAGAATTTGGTAAGGTTGTTTTATTAACGTTATTTTTATTTTTTAGAAATATGTGTAGGTGAAAAAGTGTATAAATACGTGTAAGTGAAAAAGTGTAAAAATACATGTAATATTGTTTAAATACTAAAAACTGTTGTTCTAATTACACTACTAAACAGCTCCTAAATACCTAAACAACTTCCTTTCATAGTTTTCATCCACCCTTCTTCTTCTACAAAAATAATTTTTTTTTTAAAAAAAAAGTAAAAGTCTCAAAGTGTACTAAAAAAGATATTGAATATGGCCCTATATTTGTGAATTGTGATAATTAATAGCACAAAATATTCCCAAAATTAGGTGACAAACTGACAATAAGAGAAGCCAAAAAGAGGGAGAAAAAGCACCATCGATAACTTGATCTTGAGGTAATCAGCAACTATCGTCACCTAAACACCTCCTCCACCGCCGCCTCCACCACCACCACATCCTCCACCAATGCCACCACCACCACCACCACCACCACATCCTCCACAGATGCCACCTGCAGTGTCTGCGCCATGTCCACCACCGCTGCCATCTGCAGTGTCTGCGCCATCTCCACCACCGTTGCCACCTGCAGTGTTTGCGCCATGTCCATGGCCACCACCGGTGCCATCACCATCAATGCTAATTCGACATCCACATTTATATAGAACTCCTCCTGGACAGATCACACTCAAAAAAATAGCTACTGCGAACATCGAAGACGCACCTATGAGAAAAATCTTCCAAGGCTTCCTCCATATCATTCAAACATTCACTCCACGCGAATAAGTTATCACGTTGGCTTTCCTTTTGTAGTTTAGAATCCTTCCAAACGAAAGTTCAGACGAAGGTGAAGTTTTAAGACTTCGACTGATGTTCCAGATGACTTGAACATCAAAGAAACTGGAGTAATTCTAAGACCACAAGTAGACTATGAGACTATGACTGCTTGCTATTTTCAACAAACAGCGTATAGACTTTTAATTACACCTTACCAGCAAAGGACTTGGGAGTCTTGGATGTCATACCACGTGGAAGATATGGAACTAGGGTGTTAATCTGTTTTGGTAATGGCGTGTGAGTTTGGGTTTATAACTTTCTTCACTTTACCAACTGTTGCATGCAGTTTGGGTAATAGCGTGTGAATTTGAGTTTAATGAAAAAATCGTAGACTTGTCCCACATCAGTGGGGTGTATGTGTGTTTGGGTTTATAACTTGCTCCGTGTTACCAACTGTTGTATGCAGTTTTGATAATGACGTGTGAGTTTGAATTTAACGAAAAAATCATGGGCTTGTCCCACATTAGTGGGGCATTGTGTGTTTGGGTTTATAACTTGCTCTGCATTATCAACTGTTGCATGCCATTTTAGTAATAGTGTGTGAGTTTAACAAAAAAAATTGTGTTAATCTGTTTGTTTTTGAATGCGTAATAATTGCAGTTTTCAAAATTAGTTATTGAGTCAAAATCCAATTTATTTTTTAGACTAGCCAAAGCCCAAACAAACATTAATAATTGACCTCTGGGTTATGGCTTATGGGTTCAAGGTTTGGATTGCCAAAACTTGGAGCCTCTCTTCTCAAGGATCACCCTTCTTCATTCTTAGAACACTCATTAAGTGATTGTGTAATAGAAAAAATATTATATTTTAGCCAATTAACCATATTAGATCATATAAAGTAGTGTAAAAATACATAGTTCTACGGTGATCATGTAAATTTATATCAACATTATTCATTTTGTATTAAGTTTTTTATTTTTTCTTTAGGTATTTCAAACATGAAGGAAGATACTGGATAGTGGTTATTGTGTGTGAAGAAAGAAAAATAATTTTAAAAATCAAGAAAAATTAAAATTTTAATAAAATGTAAGGTAAAATAGATAATCTATGGGGGAGTGTTTTAAAAATTGAGTATATAAAGCAGAAAAAGTAGGTTCTAATACTAAAATATATAAGAATTTTTGTATTAGCTGATATAAATGCTATTTAGCTTTAGGGATGACCAAATCCAATAGGTAACAGGTACCTCACCTGCTGAAACTTCCAGGCATTACCAAATACGACATGGATAAAGGGAATCAGGTCAGGTTCTACCTAGAACCCAAAATTATTGGGTCAGGTTTGGGTATTGCTCGGATCCCATATATTAAGGAATAAAATGTACTCATAATTGAGTACATTTATTCCTTAATATATGCCCTTAGGATACTCCTGAATAGGACACTTGAACTTATTAAGGGCAATGAATTTAATTATCATTAGAATTGATAACATTGTTTGTGTTATATTAGTCGACGCAGTGTACTCTTTTGAATTTAATTAAATAATTTAATGTATTACATCTAAAGTATTGTACTTAATTTTTGTCCAATTATTAAAATTTGTTGATCTCACCATAGTTCCAGCCGAAGAGAAATATTATGTTCCACTTTATGCTTTATCATTCACAACTTACAATGTGTTAATTTTTTTTTTCTATGTTAAGTTTTTTTATTTATTTAATAAAGAAACAAATAATAAATGCCCCATATTGTGAATGATGGATTATAAAATGAAACACAAGTGGAAGAGAAGATTTTATTTGTTCCGGCCCTGCAAATGATAGGCCAAGCCAGAAATAATTTCCAGGATTTTCATCAGATATGAGCTTTGGAGAATCAGCTCAGTAGAGCCCAGCATGGTATCGTTTCATTGTGTGCTGAACCACTAGACCAAGAATTGTTTGCTGTGAAATGCTATCTTCACCCATTGGGCTACCAGGAGGAGATTTGGTGGGTGGGGCAATTGATTCCATCAAAGAACCAAAGAGGTAGAGAATTTCTAATTATTAGGAAACATATTGTAAGTTTTCAAACTACTTCTTGCCGTATATCTCTACCATGTCTTTTCAACTGTGTCCACCATTGCCAACTTCCTTCAAATAAAATTACACATTAACCAACAATTACGAAAGCAAATAAGTTATGAATTTAAATAATCTCATTCAACTAAAACTTACGTTAAATTTAAAATCATGACCTTATGAGTGGTTCCAAATTCCAACAGACTAGACATTGGGATCAATCCCCTGCTGCCACATGAGATTGCGGACTAATATTTGACAACGATGGTTGAAGATTGAGGTGCATATCAACGATTAGGCAATGGACAGTGCACGTAAGGGCAAAGGGCAAGTCAAGTTATCAAAAGTCTTCCATTACCCAAATAAAGAAAGAAAAGAAAAAAAAAAAGTGATTAAACGTAATGAGAATGCACTGGAAACTTCCTCGCCTCTTCTATTATTGCTCTTAAGATTTCGTTGCACCTTCCTTCTTCTTTACCTTGAGATACACATGGAAGGATTTACAGATGACGAAGCAACTGATAATGTAATGATTTAATCAAAATTCTCTTTACAAAAAAATTAAAAAATTAAAAAAAAAAATCCAGTACATTTAGGTTTATTTAGGATCTGCTTATTTTGCCGAAACTGAAAACTTTTGCTTAAAGTACTGTGGATAAAGGTAAAAGTTAGCTGAAATAATACAATGAGACCTATGAATAGTACCAAAAAATGCAATGGAGTCCATGAATAGTAACAAAAATAAGCTGAATAGTAAAATAAGTTAACAAAGGCAATTATAAGCTCAATATTACTCTCTTCGTTCCAATTTGTTTGTCCTGTTTGAAAAGTCAAAATTTTTAAGGGAACATCATTTATTGTCTTGTCTACCTCATTAAAATGTATAAGTTTATAAAACTACCCTTAAATAAATTTATCAACTTTTTTTAAAAGAGTCATTCTTAATGAGGCAACTAAAAAGTTGCTGCAATTAAATTGATTCTGTCCCAATTTGTTTGTTCTATTTGAAAAGTCAAATTTTTTAAGGGAATATCATTTATTATCTTGTCCACCTCATTAAAATGTATAAGTTTACAAAACTACCCTTAAATAAATTTATCAGTTTTTTTTAAAAGAATCATTCTTAATGAGACAACTAAAAAGGCGCTTCAATTAAATTGATTTTTTAAAATATTTGTTAGTTTTCTTTTCAAATAGTTTTGAAAATAAAGTATAGGTATAATAGGAAAATTGGTAAATTAATGATTTTTATTTTTAGAAATTGGACAATATTTTGGGACATCCCAAAATAAAATAGAAGACAAACAAACTGAGATGGAGGGAGTATCAATTTTTCCTAATTTAGGTAAGAAATCAATATAGTTTGGCCTTCTAATCACCTTTAAAACTGGGCAAACTCTTCCACTAGGACACTAAGGCAATGAACTTGAATACGCCAATAGATACATGATCCACATACACATCTTCATACACAATAAATGCATTTCTCCACCAAGCTCAAGCCTAATTGGTAAAAGTGTCTTGGAAGCATCTATCATGAGTTCAAAATAGGAAGCATGGCTTTTGGGTTGTCCTCAACACCATACCTTTCCATCATGTATTGCTATGTTAAGCATGCCAACACAGTGAAGAAACAATCACCAATATATGCTCTCACCAATCATAAAAGTTGGAACATGCCAAATTGTGACAATGCAGAGGATACTATTGCCATACCATAAAAAAGAATCTCTCTTTCGTCCTATTCAACTTCAATTCCATTACTCTCCCATTCAATCTCAAAAATACTACCTAAACTACCATCCTCTTACTCCATCAAACTCTCCAAACTCTTAAAACTCCCTCTACCCTTTGTCTCATCAAATTTCACCAAAAATTTCATCATTCCCAAGAACTTTCTTCTTCATTGTAACACCAAAACAACCTTGTAAATTTCCACAAAATTGTAAAAAATGAAATGAAAAGGCATGAAGAAAACTTTGACATCATAGCCACTAGAAATGTTGTATTTGCTAAAAATTGAGGGATGAGGGATCACACCCATCACAAATTGGCAACAAAATTCATTCCCTTGCTTCAAGTTCATAATTTCTGTAAAAGCCATAAAATGTTAAATACTATCCCAAGTTTCACTATTGCAACTGAAAACTTCATGACTACCTGTTTTATATACTTACAATTAATCATTAAATAGGAAGATAAATACTTGATAGATCTTATTTACCTAATTTGCCCAAGTGTTTCAACATCTTCCAAATAACCTTCTTCTTCTTTTTTTTTTTTTTTTTTAAATTTTCTATTATTATTATTATATGGTAACATCTTCTAAATTACCTATGACATGAGTGTGATGATTAAAAAAAAAAAAAAAACTTTGAGATTTTGGAAACCTGACAGAGCCAAGTCTTTTAGCAACTCACAGCCCAATCCATCAGCCCCTACTACTAACACTTTTGCATATTTTGCAAGATCCTCACTCAAGTCTCAACTACCACCAATTAAAACAAAAATCTTAAAAGTTTTAACATATTTGAATAAGGATTAACCCAAGAAGATTGAAGCTGAAAATTGATAAGAAAGAGTAGTACCATGTGGGGGTAGCTTGTCTGCCGATTAAGTCCATGAAATACAAGAAAAAGAACTGCACCCATAAAGTTGAACCAAAAATAAAGACTTGGATATTATAAACTAAAGAAAATAGAAATTACTTTAAGAAAGTGAGTGAATTTGAAGGAAAATTTAAAAGCAACATTGCCATCACATAACCAAGTATATGCTTTGAAGAGCATCCCAAAAAATAAAAACCTATACCTGAAAGGCTAGAGACAACCTTCATGGCCTTCTACTTTGATCTATCATCACGTGATCTTAAAATTTATAGAGGCTATTTGGGACTTAAAGATTCCATTTGTGGCAATGTGAGATGATAGCCTACCCTAATAAATAAAAATAGAATTCGTAAAGCAAATAATACCTTCATAGATTTCATCACATCTAGTGTAGTAATGATGTCCATTTTTCTTTTTAAATCCAAGGGTTTTGTTGTCTGAAGATTTCATTGCGTCTTCCATCTCTCCAACTTCTCTTTTATGGTTATTGTCTTTGCTGCCTAATGAATTAAAAGAATAATCAAAATATTTAGTTAAAAACCATGTTATATGTACAAAAGATTGCAAGACTTTAATTTTTATTTATTTTATTTTACCTTATCCTCTTCACACAGGTTCAAAATTTCTTCTAGCACCAAGCTCAACAATATAGTTGAAATTTTGTGGATTACTCTTGATGGTAAGCTCAGCAAAGCATTTGTACATTTGAAGTAGAATCAAAACCTTTGAACACCTAAATAATTGTCACAATAACATCTACTTATAGGGAGCATCATCTGTGCTTGACCCCTCAAAAGCCTCTGGATTGAAGATAGGTGAGTAGTATTTGTCTTGCACCTTCCTCTCTCCCATCCTTCAACTATTAAAACCAAGCAAATTTTCAAAATTCAACACCTAATTGTAATGTGTAAGCCACAAATAAACACTAAATCATAAGAAACAATTTGTCAGCAATCTCCATCATTTAATCAAACAAAACACATCCACTCAGCTTATTTTTACCAGTCAGCATTTGATACCTGTTGACACCCTATTTTGCAACCTGCATTTAACCTCACATGGAGGGTAAAAGGGTAATTTCACCTTGGAAATATGAATCTTGATTCTTTTCATTAGATCCTTAATCTCATTTCACCAAAATGATCTTGATGTTGTAACGATCAAATCGACTGGTCATGAGCCCTAATCAGACCACCAGATTGAAAGTTATCATCAAATCAAGTTTTAATGGCTGAGATGCACCATCACAAATTGAATCCGACTATATGTGATTATGAGCAATTGATTTCAATTGGTTATAAGTATAATCAATTTGAGATCGATGATATGTCATAATTTGATTGGTTGGGACTACATTTTATGGTGAGGTTGCATACACCTAATTAATTAGATAGTTAAACATTAATTATTCAATGAGTAATTTGTGCAATTATCTTTTAATTAGAGTAAATTTGGAACCAATTAAGTCTGAAATGGGAGTGATTGGAGCCATTTAATATTAATTGGGAGCTAATTTGGGACTTATTAATGTTAATTGTGTTGAAACGATTTTCTAACAAATGACCTCTGCTCACCATTTCATAAATATCTCTCAGAATATTTTGAATCTGGGAATGAGATTAATTTTCCCAGAAACTAGACATCCGGGGCTTCAATTTGAGCATAAGAATGAGGCAATTCCGATTAGAATTGAGTCAGATATGATTTTTCAAAGTTGGCTCTATATGCTGTTACAGCAGCTACAGGAAAACCGAACTTTGCTTGCTCCTCACTCTCACAAATCTTTCCATTTAATGCACAAGATTTCCCCAAAGGCTAAAATGAGGTCTAGGTTCATGATTCTTTGTCAACCCTCATTAAATGGCATTCCATTCATATTTCCTCCACCACTACTATATATACCCCCCCTCTCATTCATTCCAGGACACAAAAAAACCCCCTTCTCTTCTCCTCTCTTGAGTTCTAGTGAAGTTGAGTAGTCTTGTCATATCTTGGTCTTCCTGAGACTCAAGGTATTGAGTGAGACTCACTCTTCCTCTCCTAACTTTTCTTTTCCTCCACCCTTAGGACCTCTACCAAGAGTCTCCTCCTCCACCGTATGGATATTGCATGAAGGTATAATCCCTTTCCTTTACTTGTTTTTTGTGTTGCCATGATGGAAATTTAGGATTAAAGCATGATAGTAATTATTCAAATTATCTTGAATATGTTTGAATGTTCTTATATGTTCATCACATGTTCTTGATTGTTCATCACATGTTCATGCATAAACACTAGTTTTGATCTTAAATCTACATCAAAAATATGAAAAACATGTTTGTTTAATAATTCTTTCAAATCCTTGAATCTAGGTTATCACCATCCACACACATTCACTAGAATTTATTTTTTAATCCAAATGCAATGCTAAATTAATTGAATTAGGGTTTATCACATGCACACACATTAAATTCAACATGCAAATTGATTGATAACATATTGGATGACGTGATATGAATGTTGGCCACCATAGTCTAGAAGACCGGTTTCACCGGGCAAGATGGGTGCCTAACACCTTCCCACCTTGTAACATAGCCTTCGAACTTAGATCAAGGGTTGATAGACCAATGCTTATCCTTGTAATTTTCAATTTTTAGATTGTAACTAGGAAACAAAGCCATGTACTTTATCTTAGATTGTATCTAGGACCAAAGCCATGTAATTTTCCTATGATCAATGTAAATTCAATTGAAAATTAATAAAATGATGAATTTTTCAATTTTGGTTTTCTTATTTATCCAAATAATTAAATAAGTGGCGACTCCATTGTAAAACCCCTAATCTAAGGGGGAAAATATAACTAGTCGAACCTCCATTTTGAGAGGCAATAACACGACTCCATCCATTCACGTGGGTTTGGCCCAACATCCTATAAAAACGGGCCGGGGGCACGGTCTCTCACAATACCAAATACCTTTTTCTTCTTTTTGTTCTTTTTTTTTTAAATTTTATATAGAGAAAAGAGTTCAATAGTGATACACATTGTGATTTCTTAGAATGAGCCAACAATTATGAACAGTCACATGATAACAAAGTCAATGTTTGGTACATGTTTAGTCATATAATATACAAACGAATAAAAGAATTGAAAGTCAAAGATTTCAAGTTTTGCATATCTCCTCTTAGATTCATTGTGACTGTCTTGTTTCTCATTGAAATGATAAAATATGCAAATTGAAGTGGCTTTTCATTCTTCTTCTCATAGTCGAGAAATTGTTGTGTACTCTCGGAGTACTACAAATGCGCGTACTCCCTTCTCTCATATGAATGGTGGGTCCTACTAATTAAATTCATTGTAAGACCCACCATTCATGTGAGAGGGGGGACTACGCATTTGTGGTACTCCGAGAGTCAAAACAGATGGCAATATCAGATAAAACAATAGTAATAACGAAAAAGAGAAGAACAAACAATTTGTGCAAGAGTATAAAACTAAAAGAGAAGAAAAAGAATCTTTCCAATATTAGAACAATCTCATATACATAACGTTGGATATTTTTATATAAAAAAATATCATATTTATTTTAATACTCATTTATGTGAATTGAGGAAATCAATTACCCCTTAATGTCAGATACGTTGATTGCTAAATTTTGAAATTCAAATATAATTCAAAATTTGAATAGCTATTGTCAATGGTTTTAATTAGGAAATTTCTTAACATTAACGTGATATTGATACCATAATTGCCAACATATTTGGTTTTATTAAAATATATATTTCCATTCTAAAAGTTTTGTATTCAAACATTCTTATTTGAATATAACATAATAATGTCATATATGAAAGATTTTTCAGCACTTAAATGTATAATTATTGCTAAATTAATTTATGTTATAATAAGTTACCATATATACACAAGTGTTTACTATTTGATTTAATGGAAAGTCAAAATAGATGGCAATATTTATGTAATTGTCTTAAATGAATTGGCATTCAAAATTTCAGCCACCTTATGGGCCATAAATTTCATAGCATTATGACACCTTCCTTTTATTCCCAATGTATAGAGTTGGCAAAGACAATTCTTGATGTGCTCTTTTTATATATATATATATATATATATATATATATATATATATAGAAAGAAAGAAAGAAAGATATTGATTATATATTAATTTCAATAACTTTATGACCATTTAATTGATATCAATCTTTTTTGATTCTTTGGCTAAGGACAAGTTACATGTCCGGTTCTATATATATGGAAAGAAATAAAAGTTTTAAAAACACATTATTTTTTTGAATTACAAAGTTATAGACTTTCAAATACAATTTTTACTTGTTCTAAACACTTACCATCTATTGCTTCTTACTATTCACAAAAAATATTTTATTTTTTACTAAATTTTTTGAGAAAAGAAAGTTCTATAGAGAACTTATATCCTACGAGCAGTGTAGGCTCGTAAGGATAATCAGCAAAGGTGGCTAGGTTGTTGTATCCTGGGGATAACATGCAGAAATTATATGTCTAACTATATCGAATTTACCGTAGACGGCACGATTTGTCTCAAGACAGTGACTTGGTCCACGCCTCATCTCCGCCACCTCTTTTGGTAAAATCAAATTGTGTAATTTCCAAGGAAAAGTCAGGTATTATCTCTCCTTTATTTCCAACACATAATATTCGACTCTATGCTTCATTCGATTGTGTCTGATTAGCAATTAATATAGTAATCTCTTCATCAGTATTAGAGGGGACCGGTCTGACAATAGTGAAAGGTCTCTCGTAGATCTCTCTCTCCAATTCTCTCTGCACAACAAATATTCATTACCAAAAAAAAAAAAAAAATCAAAATTAAATTGTTGAAAACTAAAACAAAACAAAAGGGCCTGAAACAAAATTGGAACATAAAATTAATAATTCCATTGAAATTGCAACTCCAAAAACATACTTTCAAGAAGCTAAATTTTAAAATTTAGCTTCTTGGCCTCACCAGGTCTATCTCTATCTCTCTTAAAATTTAGACTCTCTGCTCTATAAATTTTTTCCCTTTACAAAATATTTTTTATGGTGGAATGCTTGTAATTAAGATGACTGATATTAAGGTAATTGTTATCTGAAACTTGGTTTTATGTTTAGTTTAATTATTTCATCTCAAGACTTTCATTGTTTTTATTACTTCTTTACCTAATTTTATGAGTAGCATCTACATTTTTGAGGGGTTTTGTTTGATTCTAATTTTTTAGTTATGCTAAGGTTTCTATTTTTAATTTTGGTATAACCATGGAAGCTAAGATCCATAGCTATCAGCCTACTACTGACATTTATTTTTTTGCTTTCTGCCATGCACATTAAAGGACCAAGTCCATAGAGCTATGTGCATAGCAAAGTGAAAAGGTAGAGCTATGTTTTTGCTTCTTCCATATCTATTTTTGAAGCATATTTTGTGAGACTTCATTGTGATCTAAGCTGATATATTGATTATTGAATCAAATAGGCAAATAGTGGGTTATTTTTCATTGTTACCAAGGAAAGGATTAAGAAGGTTACTTATTGATAAAAATAAATAAATGACTAACAGGGTTGAAGGGGTGATTGATACATGATTGCATGTCATAACACTGAAGATATGGCCCTAGGTAGTACATTGGAGAATTTAAAATCCATTGCATAATATTTATCTGGAATGGAATGTCCAAGCAATTTGATCTATTAGATATGGGCTTAGCAAATTTGGAAGTACTAATAGATATATGTTTTGGAATTTTTTCTGTTACATTGATCACTCCTCATTATGCCACACAGTTACATAAATTTGTGCCATGATTACATTTAAAAAAACCGAAAATTATACCTTTTCATTAGGCCTATTAGAGGAACCATTTTATTTTTCTTAAATGGGTATTTCTTTTTTGTTTTTGTGTTATTGTTGCAAACTTAAAACAGCTAGTATGGTTGCACATTGTGTTCAAACCAGTTTTACTACAAAAGCATTATCAGTAAAGTTTTTAATTTCTTTTTAAAACTCTCTCAATTGTTTCCTCCAACATTCTCTGTCTCTGCAGCTCTACCCTTATTATGAATGCTCCTCTAAGGGACTTTTCCATCGTCAGCAAGTTTCCCTCCGCCTTTTGGCTTCAAGCCATCATTATACCTCCAGAAACATTACTGGTAAAGTTTTTAATTTTGTTTTAAAAAATTGCTGATAAAAAATATGATTTAGGTTTTGGTATTTCAATTTAGGGTATAGATTTGCGTTTCTTTTGGTAGATTAGCTTGGGAGCATTTGTTTATATGATAAATCTTCAATAGCTTATGAATTTGATTGACACTATATTTTTAAATGGTTTTAATCATTTTTACTTATGCTAAGTAATTTTTTTATTGTAGCTTTGATAATGAACTAGATGTGGGTTGTTTTAAGTGGAGTCTTATAGTGGGTTGTATCTGAAATTATGACTTGCATATGGGTTTATTTGATTTTGATTGGCCCTTGATAAGATTTTTCTTAGTAAGAAAGTTTTTATTTTTTGACTAATTGCAATGGTTCTTACTTACACTGTTTGAATATATAGTTTTGTTAATTAACTGGTCTGACATATATGTCTATAGTGGACTTTTTTATGAACTTGGTCTCATGGCTTCCTTCAAATTTAAGAGGGAATCCTCTTTTTAAGTAAAACAATAAAACTTTCTAAAAGCTTTGATTCATTTCAAGTTATTAAGGGTAAAAAAATCTAATCTTAATGCACAAACACACCATGAAATAAATCATTAAAAAAAATCAAACCTACTTCTCAAACGGAATCATACCAAAATCTCTTACAAGACTCCACCAAACCCACATATCTGTCATGCTCAGAATTGGGACCATAGGCATTTTAAACACCGACTTGTATTGATCATCTACACATTTGAACTTACATAAACGGAATAAATTCCCATAGCCCCATCAAATTTCTCTACTACTCTTCTAGTCCACAGCAATAGCAGCCCAACAAAGGCCTCTAAAGCTTCGAAGTGACACCAGTTCACAGACTAATAATCAATATGGTAAATCATTGTTACAATAGTGCAGCAAAAAAAAATAAAAATAAAAACATTTGTATAATACTATCAACTATTACTAAAACTATCTAAATGTTGTTTTTTACTATATAAACCTATCTCACCATTAATACAATTCTGAATATCTAACCTATGAATCATAAAAAATTCAAACTCATACCAATCCCAATATCTAACATATGAATCATAAAAAAATTTCAAATACACAATCTCAAAGAATTAGAATTTAAAATTCCTTATGAATTTAAAATTTATATCCACAAACTATACACTAAAATCAAGTTTTTAAGCGGTAGCCACATGAACCCAGATAAAAATTCACAAAATTAAATCCTGTTAGAAACTAAAAGAATATGGACAGACACCCAATGTGAGCATGTCCCTCTATTTGTCTCAGATTGTAACATCTAGGAGTTATGGAGTAATGTTATTGGACCGTTACTCTACCCCACTAAGTCCACTATCCCACTCATTATTAATGGAGTGATGTACATATAAACACCTAGAATGGTACCTATTGAAGGGTGGAACGTATTCTGCATATCTCTTAGTGTTTATAGAGTGTTGTGAGGTTCTTAGGTTGTGGATTATGTTTGCATCGCTCTAGTAGTGTGCAACACCGTTGGAGAAACGTTTTTGGTTTGTGGATCATACAAACTGGAATTTAGAACGTGTTTGGATAGCTGGTCTGCGTGGAAGCTGGCTCTAGATAGTGTAGAACAATCTCAAAGCTCCTGTGTGATCATCGGTTTAGGCCAAGAGAGGTATGCCGAAAAACTGATTACTTATATTCCACTGCAAGTATCTATTTCTTACAAATCCAAAAAAACTAAATAGAAAATCAGAATCATAAAGAGAGCAACAAAAATTCAGAATTATAAAGCAAGAAAAAAATTTCAAAAGAGAAGAATGAAAAATACAAATTTTCAGACTTGAGTTATATTGTAACAAATAATCCCTAAAAAAAATACTATTTATAATATAATATAGGGTCATGGATTCTTAATCAAATTTGATTAGGGTTATGGATTCCTAATCGAAATATAATATAAGGTTACGAATTCCTAATCAATTTTGGTTACCTTTGTTGACCGACATAATTGAAATATACAATGGGCTGAATAAATTCAGCTGGAATATAATGTGCCAATTTTGATGGTTGTTGTCAGTGCTCAAAGGTGAAGATCGGTCCTTGCGAGTAGTAGCATGGAAAGATGGGTGATGCCTTCTTTCTATTTCGGACCTGACAGTGTGGGGATGACTTCTTGGCGAGATTGATTTTCAGTGTTGGGTTTTGGGGAATGAAAAGGTAGAGAAATAGAGAAGAGAGAGGAACGGCAGAGCGTGGGTCTACGTTTTGGAAGAAGGAGAATGCAAATAGTTGGTTTTCCATTTATCAGGTTTTAGAAAAGGTTTTTTTTTTAATTATTGTGTTAACGTGGAAAATTGTGGAGTTTCAGAGGTTTCGGTTTTATGTATATAAGGGTCATCAAATAGCCCACGGCCCAAAACCCGACCTAGAAACCCGATGGCCCACCGAGCTAATGGGCGGCCTGACCCGTTGTTATTGAGGCCTATGGGTAGCCCACTAGCCCAGTGGGTTAGGCCGTGGGCTAGTTTTTATGCCCATGGGTACCCGGTGGGCTAGCTCATAGCCCAACCTGTTGCCCAGCCCATTGGCCTAACCCGTTGAACCATCCCAATAACTCATAATTCATAACAAAAATATTTAGGAAGTGTATGAAGGATTGATTTTGAGATATTATAAAGGAATTTCTTAAAAGAACTCCCTCAACCATTAAGATACTCAAAGTAATTGTGCTAAAATTAGTTTACTAAATATATATTTTTCTAGTAGTCTAGCAAATTTGAATTAACCATTTGACATTTTTTTTATTAAAGATAAAAATAAAAAACTATTTAAAGCCTTAATAAAAAAAAATTAAATAGGTTTCCATCAACAAAATAAAAAATTAAATAGATTTGACTGTAAAAAAAATTTGTAATTAAGTATTAAATTCTTTAATTCTTTCCTTTAAAAAAATAGATTGATTATTCTCTTATAAAAAATTGATTCTTTCCTTATAAAAATAATAAAATAATATGCTAACACAAGCTCATGGGTAGCCCATTAGGCCCAACCCGATAGCCCACCTCGCTAAAGACAAAATGGGCATTGCCGATGGGTAGGGTCATGGGCTAAGACTTTCTCTTTCGGCCCAGCCTGACCCGGCCCATTAACTAGTTAATAGTCCATTATGCCCAGCCCATTGTGCCCATGGGCCAAGTAAAAATGGACTGGGCCGGCCCGACCCAGCCCATTGACGACCCTTATATGTATATATATTGATAAAAAAAAAAATATAAAATATAAAAAAACTAAACAAGTCAAACTCACTTTTGCTGTCTTTTTTGTTTTCCCTGGGTGCCACTAGCGTAATGTTTAAATACTAAAAACTGTTTTTTAAACACCACTACTAAACGAGAAATTATACAGTTCTCTGATGGATCACGTCACTTGTCCACCATTCCACTAAAAGACTTCCACTTGTTTAAAATTGATGAGTCAGTAATCAGTTTCTATTTTAAATTTTTTTTTCTAACTCAACAATTTTAAACAGATGGAAGTCTTTTAGTGAATTGGTGGATCACGTCATTTGTTCACCATAAGAACCTTATAATTTCTCCTACTAAACACCCCCTAAACATTCAAAGTTGTTAATAACCAATCTGAATTTATATTTACCATAACGGTTGACAACTATATTTGTTTAGGTAGAAACAGTTAAAAGGCTAAAAAAGACTAGGTGAGTTTCTGTTTGAAACGGGCCTTGTGTGTAGGTCAACTTTAAATAATAGACAAATAGCAATTAGATATTAAGTAATAAATAAGATTTATTTAAATTTGAAAAATATAAACTAATGACTAATGCCAGCTTAAAATAAATGCACAATTAATGTTTTAAACAAAAAAATGAAATTTAAATGGCTTATAAGTGGGATGAAATTGCTATCCTTACTAATACAAAAATGAAAGATTTATTTATTTATTTATGAATAGTTTAAGAAAAGAATTAAAAGACAGTTCATATAAACTAATGTAAAAATAGAAGGTTTTTTTGGACAACTAGAAAATGTTGACCCAAAAAAATTGAATTATTTTTGTTTTGTTTTAGTTTAAGCAATTTTTTATTTTACATGTTTAAAGTTTTTAGACTATTTATATAGATATGCCTTGGAATAGTAAAATCCATATTTAGCAATTTGATTGGATCAATAAGTGCACATCATGCACTTATGTGTCACTTAATGGAAACTCGCCAAAAATTTGATAGAATGGTTGCAAAATCAAAATATCTTATAATTTTAAGGGATAAAATCCAAATTATAAAAGTTTAAGGTGTAAAATTTAAGGGTTTGCTTGGTAAGAGTATTTAAATATAGTTTTTTTGTTTTACAATCCTTAAAATAGTGAGTCCCGCACTTAAATTTATTGTTTGGCTAATATTTTCTAAATACAGTTTTCAAAAACTTGTACCCTATTTTTTAGATTTAAATTAAGATTTTGAAAATGGCTAAGGGGGTGTTTCCAAGATCCAGAAAATGTTTTTAATGATATAGTTGTAAATAAATTTAAAACAATGGATCCTATATATTTGTCCAAACTCTTTTAACTCTCAAATTAAGGGGCTTATCTTTATCACAAAAAGAATTCCCATACTTCAAATTTGAAACTTATCATTGAAAAAAAAAAATTATGAACTCTATTCCCTTATCATTATCTAAAAAATAATAATAATCAACAGATTTTACACATTACTTTTTGTAAATATATATATTTTTTTAAATCTCAAAAATAGAAATGATCTTCCAAATAAAAATAAAATTTATTATCTAAAAACTAGTTTCAAGATTAACTTTTTAAATTTTTTTTTATACTGTTTTGAAAAAAATAAATAAAAATTCTCTTACCAATCTAGCCCTAAACATTTCAAACTTTAAAAGTGTACTTTGCACTTTAACTAACGAGTAAATATCAATTTGATATAATAATTATAAATACTAAATACAATGTATATCTTCTCTCGTATTTATTTATTTTATAAAAAGAATACAATGAAAGAATCTCTTAGAACAAATACAATTAAAAAAATGAAAAAACTTTTTACATAAAAATGAGAGAGATCTGGGAGGAGGGGATGCCGTAATCTCAGAAATGCCCAGACTAAGTATTACTTTCCAATGAGCCCAAAGCATAAATCATAGAAGGAAAGACCCTCATATGGTCAGAAATATCTTAATGTCAACAGCCACCACCTCCGCCACTAAAACCTCCACCTCCACCTCCACCTCCACCACCACCAAAATCTCCTCCCCCACCACCACTAAAACCTCCTCCTCCTCCTCCTCCACCACCATCACAACCGCTAAAACCACCACCTCCTCCTCCACCACCGAAATCTCCTCCTCCTCCGCCAGCTAAATCTCCTCCTAACCCACCAGTTTCAATATCAAACCCACCACCACCTTCATAGCCTCCTATGCCTTCTCCGCCTCCTCCATGAATATCAACCCCACCACCTCCATGAATATTACCAGAAAATCCTACCCGTCGTCTTCCAAAAATGATATTCAAAACCACAATTAAGACGATCAAGGAAAAGAAAACAACGGGAAGTATTATAAAGGCTTTCTCCATTTTCCTTGTATCCACGATAAGCAAACAAGTTCTCCATAGCTTGCCTTTTATACTTGAGGTTTAAAGAATTGTCTGCCTTTTTAGACGAGGGTCTAATTTATTGAAAGCTTCAAACATTCTTTGTGGAAATATTTGACTATAAGTACAACTGAGACCAGGTTATTCATTTCTCAAGAGCTTCGGGTTGATTGAGAAGCTAGTTTGCCATTTGCGTTGAAGTTTTCAGAGTTCAACTCAAGAGGGCACACAGAAATTATAGACTCTAGAGCCTTTTCTTTTTGCTGACACGTAGCCAGTAAAAAATGAGAGTTTTTGTCAACTCTTGTGATTGTTGAATTTGATCCAGTCGTATTTATGTTCTTTTTTTTGTTAGAAAGTATTTATGTATTTTTGACTTGGCTATAATTTGGTAGTTGACTTCCCGCCATCAGGCACTTGTACCTTTGACGAGGATTTTTTGTTTTTAAATTTTATAATTTGTTAATTATAACAATAAAAGAAAGAGATTTCAACGTTGACTTCTTCATTGGAAAAATCATAACATATTCATAGAATTATAAAACTCTTAACACATCATTTTATAACTTATTATAATAAAAAATTATTATTAATAATTGTGGTGAAGTCATGATTTGACTTTATAATTTTTTATATAAATTATGCATGTACTTGAAACATAAATATATTATATATATATAAATAGTAATTCATGTATATTAAGTGATATTTTAAAAACCCACAAATAATGGCATTTTATTATATATAAATTGTTTAGTTGTAAATGAATTTTTGCATAAATAAACCACTTTTCTGGTTTAAAGTAAAAATTCTAAATATGAATTGTAAAGACCAAATTTGAGTTTCTAGCCCAAAAGATAGATGGACTGAGTCCTAAAAAACCCAAAACAATGAATTTGTAGAGAATGGATTGGAAAACCAAGTTTTAATGAATCAATCCACAAGTGAAATGGATTCAGATTACAAGAAAATATAAATGGACTAGTTTAATCTAAAGTAAATTGTCCTCGGCATAGTTTGAGGAGGTCTGTTTATGTATATTGATTCTTAAGTTTGATTACAAGTTTAGTTCCTAATTACTACAGTATTTTTCTTTCTCTCTCCGATCCCCCTTTCCTCAGGGGTCTCTTACATTATATATCTCCCTTTGAATGATCTTGGCCCTCCACTTGTTGATCGTCCAAGCCACTACTTGAGTGCTTGTCCCATCGAACACCCTTATAGACTCTCTATGAGTTAGGGCGACCAAGGCAACACTGTTCAGGGGTCTTCTTCGCATAAATGCAACTAGAGAGTTAGCTGCAAAGCATTCAATGCGGTGGTAACAGTTTTTTCTTAGATATTTCTCAACTCCTATTTTGTTCCATATGTTCACAATGCATATCATTATCAATTGAACTTCCTGGAACGTTCTTCTGGATAATAGAACTCTCCTTCTGACCCCTTCTTTGTTTAGCTGAGAAGATACTCCTCCTCAGCTTATCTCTCCCAGCCTTTACAGCCATAGCTTGCTCGTGAAGTTCTTGGTCTTATTACTTCCTTACTTTTGATCTATTCTCGGACCATTCTACCTCCTCAGACAAGCCTAAGGCCCAAAATCTATTTGGGCCTGCGTCCCCACAATAGCTCCTTAAAACTCCGGTTTTCTCTTCCTATCTAAGAAGAAAAGTGGGGCTTTGATGTTGAAAAAAAAATCTCACATGTTCCCCTGATTTTTGCACGTGAGAATGTCATTTCGCATGTCCAATAACTGTTCCTGACGCTTTGGAGCCCGTGATATCTCAATAAATGCTCCAGGCGGCGCTATGTTCACTGTATCCTACAGTGAGAAGTAGATCCTACGGCTGGCATTCCTCCTTGAAATTTGAGCAGGATAACTCCCACTCAATTCTACCTCCTATATAAGGCACCCGGGGGAATCACTTTTCCTTATTTTACAAATCTTCGTGTTCTCAAGAGATTCCTAACTCTCAAACCTTCAAGGCTTTCTAAGCTTCCAAAATCTCCAAGTCCTTTTCTCAAAAAATTTGAATCCTCAAGAAGTACCAAAAATAATACACGTGTTCATTCTTGTAAGTCCCTTCTTTTCTAGGTTATTTTCTTCTTGGCCGATCTCCTCGGCCTTCCATTCTTTGTTTCCTTTCTCTGAAAATTTCATCCATTTCCCTTTAGCTTAACCAAATGGGTAGGTTTAAGCATCTTGTAGACTCTCCCGTCGGTACTGAGGGCTTCAGGGCTAAGTACCACATTCCATAGGGAGTAGCCTTACGGAATTGTGCTCCAGACCAAATAGTCACAGATAAAAAGGAAGGGGAGGTTGTCATTTCTATGATTGCTTTCATAAAAGGAGGAATGACACTTCCCATGGGTAAAGTGACCCGAGACTACCTTATCAACCATAGGTTATGTCCCCACCAGTGCTCCTAACCTGTTTAGGGTCCTAGGTAGTGTAGATGCTCTCAATGAGCAGATGGGCTTGGGATTTACATGGCACAACGTCGTTCACGTGTACGAGTGCCATTCCCTTGCCGACATGGGATACTACCTCAAGTCTCGATCCACGGTTGTTAGGCTGGCATCGTGTCTTCCTACATCCAATAAGGGTATGAAGGAAGACTACATGATCGCCTCGAATGGCACGACAGTCTTTACTGCCCAACTCGGGAGGGAGAGCCAGGTGGGGTACCCTAGGTTTAGGTCCCTTGGCATGGGATTTAGTTCTCTTAGATTTGCAATGCTTTATTTTAATATTTCGTTTTCCTTTGGTAATGGATTTTGTTAGTCTAACCATGATCTGCTTCTCAGCTGTTTTTGCAAATAAAAGGCTCGTCGCCCCCAAACTCAACCTTGTTAACATCGCGAGTCTACACAGGGTGTTGAGGTCCAAGATTTTGTGAGTGAAGACGGGCAACTGCGAGCCGTCCACTTAATACTAGACTTTGAGCCCTTGCCAAATAAATTCCAAGACGTGGGTCAAGCAATAAGGGCAGGCGACCTTAGACTCCATCGAATAGACGTCTCACGGCCCCGTTTTCTGGCTCGGGAAGACCTCCCTTTAGTTGAACTTCCTCTCCCCCATGCTCTCCCTAAAGCAGCAACCTCGAGGGAAGAGACTGCCTCCTCCCACCTATCGTTGGAGGCTGAGATAGATCAATTTCACCTTGAGGAAGAAGGAGAGGTGGAAGAAGAGCCCTTTGAAATCTTGGACTTTGTGGGCGAGCTTGACAGAGCCTTTGCAGCTCACTCTCCTAAACTAATAATTGCCTAAGTAGATCATAGCTTCAAGGAAGACGAGGAGATGGACCTAAAGGAGAGGCCTGAAGGACCTCATTGCTGGAAGGAATAAGGGTTCATCTTCTAAGCAGGTCTCCAAGTCCTAGGTTCCAACCTTAGTCGGCCTACTCCCCAACCTAGACTTGAAGAAGAAGAGGAAGGTGTCAGATGTGAAGGAAAGGGAGGTGCTTCTTTATAATGGGGCCAAGCAGTAGAAAACTGCCAAGGATAAATGGGCCCCCTCTGTAGAGAGCAGAGAGGACCTAAGTGGGGCCGAGGTGTGCACACAACAACGCACTTGGGCCCCTCAGCTAAAGATTGATGGTGCTGCCATCCTGTGGAACGCCTCCATTAGGGAGTTCTAGTGAGGGCACTCTGCCTACATCGCCGAGGCATTGGAGCAGCCCTTTCTCCTGCCCAAGGACATGGAGGCCCTCAAGCGCATGAGGCAGCCAGACCTCTTCATGTCCTTGAAAAGAGACCTTGCCATGGTAAGTTAACCACCGTATTCCTTTTTACATGGTATTCCTTTTTTATTTTTGTGTAGGTTGCCCAGCAAGTCTTTGTGGTTGAGGAATAGGTCAAGGACGCCCGGAACGAGGCTAGGGCTAAGGCCAACCACCACACTGAGGTCACCAAAGCCTGGGGAACCATGAAGCAGGGGAACTAGGAGTTGGCCGCTTTGCTAACAGCAGAGGAGAGGGTGAGGAGGAGCATCAAGGCAGGGCTGAAGAATGCCAAGGACCAAGCTGAAGATCAGCGTAAAAAGCTCTACCTCACTGAGATAGAGCTGGTTATGCAAAAGCATCTGATCCTAGACCTCAAGGTTGAGTTAGAAATGTCCAAGGCTGTTGCTCAGACGACCGAGGAAGCCACAGAGGCCTCAAGGCTAGCGTCTTACAAGCAGGGGGTGTAGGAGATTGAGGCCAAATTGTCAGATGAACTGGCCGAGGTATATAGGGACTATTGCAAGGAAGTGTGGTTAGAAGCCCTCAACCTTGCAAGGGTCCTTACAAACTCGGAGTGGAGGGAGGCTAGGAACATTTTCTATCCTCCTGACATACGTGAGGTTCCAGCCGACCTCCCTTCCTCCCCTACTCTTGCACCACTCTTAATAGAGCAGCCACTTACCACCGAGGCCCCTCTTCCCCCTCTTAAGGTCCCTGAAGACTCTAGCCAAGTTGGTGACCAAGAGCAAGGGGCTAACAAGGCCAAGGAAAAGGGGAAGGGGAAGGAAGTCCAGGCTCCATCCGAGGCCAAGGATGCTGCAAAGGCAAAAGACACCACCCAAGCCAAGGATGCTGTCAAGGCTAAGGATGTTGCTGCCAAGGCGAAAGAGGTTGAGAACAAGTCAAAAGATGTTGCCACGGCCAAAGATGCTCTTGTTTCTAAGCCCAACAACAAAGAAGAACCTCCTTCCAGCTCCAAGACTTAGCTCTAGGATTTCATTCCCTTTTTTTTTTTTTTTTGGTATTCTTTGTTTTGTATTGTCTTCTTTGTAATGACATTTTGCAGTTGTATATAATGTATTTTCCTTTTATTTAATGAAAAGATTTCACTTTTTACTTCATGAATCTTTCTTTTTCCCATAAAATTTATTCCCTGATTGGTGTAGTTGTTATGTTGTCTTTGGATGAGACTTAGGATTGATAAGATTGTTAACATTAGTGGACTGTCGCCACACAAACTTTAACAAAGGCTAACAATAATGTATTACTGCTAATTTAGAAAAATTAAACAAGTATAGATAGTAGAGAAAATGATCACATGTTTGCATTGAGCAACAGACCATTCACAAGGAAGGCTAATCCTCATGGAGATGAGCAAAATATTTAGTAGAAAAAGATCTGAGGTGAACATTTAGTGAAATAGTCAAGGATATTAACTTTTCTAAGGCAGTGATCGGAGGAGTCCCATATGATTAAGGCTCTGTTAGTACTTAGTGAAATGAACTAAAGAGTTACTTTCCCTAAAAGTATGTGATCCAAGAGACCAGGCATGACTAAGATTCTGTTTAACACTTAGTGAAATAAACTGAAGTATTAATTTACCCAAAGTGTGTGGTCCGAGAGACCAGTCATGACTAAGGTTCTGTTTAATAGTTAGTGAAATGAACTGAAGTATTAATTTACCTAAAGTATGTGGTCTGAGAGACCAGTCATGACTAAGGTTCTATTTAATATTTAGTAAAATGAACTGAAGTGTTAATTTACCCAAAGTATATGGTCCGAGTGACTAGTCATGACTAAGGTTCTGTTTAACACTTAGTAAGATAAACTGAAGTATTAATTTACCCAAAGTGTGCGATCTGAGAGACCAGTCATGACTAAGGTTCTATTTAATACTTAGTAAAATGAACTGAAGTATTAATTTACCCAAAGTATGTGATCCAAGAGACCAATCATGAATAAAGTTCTGTTTAATACTTAGTGAAATGAACTGAAATATTAATTCACCCAAAGTATGTGGTTCGAGAGACCAGGTATAACTAAGGTTCTATTTAATACTTAGTAAAATGAACTGAAGTGTTAATTTATCCAAAGTATGTGATCCGAGAGACCAGTCATGATTAAAGTTTTGTTTAACACTTGGTGAGATAAACTGAAGTATTAATTTACCCAAAGTGTGTGGTTCGAGAGACTAGTCATGACTAAGGTTCTATTTAATACTTAGTGAAATGAATTGAAGTACTAATTTACCCAAAGTATGTGATCCGAGAGACCAGGCATGACTAAGGTTCTGTTTAACACTTAGTGAAATGAATTGGAGTATTAATTTACCCAAAGTATATGATCTGAGAGACCATGCATGACTAAGGTTCTGTTTAATACTTAGTAAAATGAACTAAAGTATTAATTTCCCCAAAGTATATGATCCGAGAGACCAGGCATGACTAAGGTTCTGTTTAATACTTAGTGAAATAGAACGCAATGCATAAGGTTTTTAACAAGAGTATGGCAGAAAAGAATTAATAATAGTACCTTCACAGGTTATGTACATTCCAAGGGCGTGGGATAACATGTTCATCTAGATCTTCTAGATAGTATGCACCTATTCCAGCCACTGAGGTGATGTGACATGGCCCTTCCTAGTTGGGTCTTAACTATCCCCATGCCGGGTTATTTATAGTACCCAAAACCTTTCTCAATACTAGGTCCCCAGGCGCTAATGGCCTAAAATTTACATTGGCATCATACCTTTGCTTGAGCTTATGTTGATAATACGCCAATTGAACCATGACGTTTTCTCTTCATTCTTTAATTAAGTCTAGGCTCTTTCCTAATAGCTTATCATTGTTGCTCGGAGTGAAAGAACTCATTCTCAGTGTTAGGAATCTAGTCTCTAGAGGAATAACAACCTCGGTTCCATAGGTCATTAAAAAAGGTCTCTCCTGTTGATCTGCGAGTTGTAGTCCGATATGTCCAAAGGACGTGTGGCAGCTCTTCTATCCATTTTCCCTTCTCGTCATCCAACCTCTTCTTAAGTCCACTCACTATGACCTTATTAACAGTCTCGACCTATCCATTCCCCTGTGGGTAAGCCGGGGTGGAATACCTATTCACAATTCCCAAGTCACAACAGTAGATCCTGAAGGCTTTACTATCAAACTAAAGTCCATTGTCCGAGATTAGTGTATGAGAGATCCCAAACCTAGTGACAATGTTTTTCCAGAAAAACTTCTTGGCATCTAGATCTCTGATATCTGTTAATGGTTCCGCTTTAACCCACTTGGTGAAGTAATCTGTGCTGACTAGTAAATATCTCTTATTCCCTGCTGCCTTAGGGAAATGTCTCACAATATCCAAGCCTCATTGAGCAAAGGGCCAAGGGTTGGACAAAAGATTAAGGACCACTCCATGTTTATGGATATTTGGGGCAAATCTTTGGTACTGGTCGCACTTCTTCATGTATTCTTGTGCTTCCTTCTGCATGTTCGGCCACCAATATCCCTATGTAAGGGCTCTATGAGACAAGGATCTGCCTCCTGTGTGGTTTCCACAAATCCCTTCATTAACTCCTCCAGAAGTAACTCAGATGCCTCAAAGTGTATGCAGAGCAAGTACAGCCTAGAGAAAGAGCGTTTGTACAATTTTTGGTCATTGAATAGCCAAAACTAAGGAGCCTTCTATCGTAGCTTATTAGCTTCTGACTTATCCTTGGACAAGATATCCTCCTTAAGGAATAGCACTATAAGTTCCATCTAGCTAGACCCCACCCTAATCTGATGGACATGGACCATTTCCCCCTTCCCCTCGGTAGGTTTGCATAAGTCTTCAACAAGGATGACCTGAGGTAAACCTTGTGCCGAGGAGGTTGCAAGAGTTGCTAAGGAGTCAGCATGTGTGCTTCCATTCCTAGGGATATGCAGCAAACTGAAGGACTCAAACCCTGATTACAAATGCCTAACTTGATTCAAATATTCTTGCATTCTCATGACCCTGGCCTCTAACTCGCCCTTCACTTGGCCCATAACCAATCTTGAATCCGAGAATATTTCTACTACCTTTCTACTGATTTTTTGAACCATGACTATCCCTACCAATAGAGCCTCATACTCAGCCTCGTTGTTTGTAGCTGAGAAGCCCAATCTTAAGGATTTCTCAATAGTGACCTTCTTAAGAGATATCAAAACTAGCCCCAGTCCGGAACCCTTTTGATTTGATGCACCATCAACGTATATCTTCCAAGAAGGTCCTTCTGGATAATAGAACTCTCCTTTTGACCCCTTCTTTGTTTAGTTAAGGAGATACCCCTCCTTGACTTATCTCTCCCAACCTTTACAGTCATAACTTGCTCATGAAGTTCTTGGTCTTATTCCTTCCTTACTTTTGATCTATTCTCGGACCATTCCGCCTCCTCGGACAAGCCCAAGGCCCAAAATCTATTTGGGCCTGTGTTCCCAACTGAATAAAACATTTTTAATAGTTAAATAGACACCAAGCACAATTTACATAGTTTTATGTTAGAATGTAATTATCCCAAAATTTATTTCTTAATACACAAGATTTTATAAAATAAAATAAATCATCTTGTTTGCTTAATATGTTGTTTGCTTAAAAAGAAAAGTTATTTTCAAAAAATCATCTTCATATGACCTTACTATTATTATTTTAGAGAGAGAGAGAGAGAGTTGAATTTTCGGCCATGGAGAGAGAGAGAGAGAGAGAGAGAGAGAGAGAGAGAGAGAGACCAAAATAGGAAAAAAAAAAAGGTAGGGACCAAAATGAAAATCAACTGAAAATGTAGGGATCAAAATGTTATTTACACCTTTAAAAAATTAGTTATTAAAATAAAGTTAAACCATCAATTCTTTTTATATTCATCTTAAGTGAAAAAAAAAAAAAAAAAGGATTCAAATCTTGAATGTTTTCATTGGAAATATTAGAAAGTCACAATTAACCTCAATGTAAGGGCAAGATTCGGTTCCTCAACCCAAAGAGTTAAAGGATTTAGGCCCAAAGAGTCCAATACAATGAATTTGTAGAGAATGAGTTTGAAAGCTAGGCTCTAACAAATCATGCAGCAATTATAGTTGGCCCAGATGACAAGAAAACAAAGATAAAATAGTTTAATTCAAAGAAAAACGTCTTCGACTCAATCCGAGGAGATCAGTTCTAGAATATATTTCTTTTTGATATGGTTACAAGTCTAATTCTTATTCTTACAATGTTTTTATCTCTTCATTCTGATCCCTTTCCCTTCGGGTGTTCTTTCTCTTTTATACTCTCTTCTTATTTTATCTTCACCCTCCACGTGTAGACCAGGTTACTGGTGTTGATCCTTATCCCATCAGCACATTCCTGAAATCTATGGGAGTAGCTGTAAGGTTGAAAATCACCGTTCAGCTATCACTTCCTCATTAATGCGACCAGAGAGTTAGTTACAGAGCATTCAATGCGGTGGTAGCAGCTTTCTCTTAGATATTTCATAATTCCCTTTTGTCTTGTACCTTCATGATATGTATCATTATCAATAGAACTTCCAAGAATATTGCTCTAGATGGCAGACCACACCTTTAGACCTCTATTGTGCTCCTCAGACCACCTTTTTGGACTCTTATGACTAAACCCCCTTTCTTCATTCACGAATGTGAACTTCCATGACAGTGTTTAACTATCCACGGACTACTAGGCATCCTTGGACCGGGCCCTCGGCCCAATATATATTACTAGGCCTATCATCCCTACAATAGCCCTTCAAAACTTCGATTTTTCTCTTATCTGAGGAGAAAAAATGGGGTTTTGACTTTGGCCTACTAATCTCGCATGTTTCCTTGACTTCCACACGTGAAAGCACCACTTCTCATGTCCCATAACCATTCTAATGCTTCAGGTTCGCAACGTCTCATTAAATGCTCTAGGCGGCGATTTGTTCCCCACATCCTACGATGAGATGGAGATCCTACAGCTGGCGTTTCTCCTCAAATTTTGAGCGGGGTAACGACCACCCAATTCCGCCCCCTATATAAAGCGCCTAGGGGAGTTATTTTCTCCACTTTGCAAATTTTCAAGCTCTCTAGACTTCCAAACTTTCAAACCTTCATGGCTTTTCAAACTCCCAAGTCTTCCAAATCCTAAAAAAAAGGTTTCTAAACCTTTTACGAAATTCAGGAGGCCACCCTCGTGCTTATTCTCGTAAGTTTTTTATCTTTTAGGTTCTTTTCTCCTCGGCTAATCTCCTCAGCCTTCTGCTTTTTATTTTCTTTCCTTAAAAATTTCTTTCACTTCACCTTAGCCTGCTTAAATGGGTAGATCTGCTCCCCTCGTAGATTCCCCCGTTGGTATGGAGGGATTTAAGGCCAAGTACCACATTCCCCAAGGAGTAGCCCTGCGGTACTGTGCTCCAGATCAGGTGCTTACCCATAGGAATGAGGGGGAGGTGGTCATTCCCATGATCGCCTTCATAGAAGGGGGGATGACACTTCCCATGGCTAGGGTAACCCGAGATTACTTAATCGCCCACAGGCTGTGCCCCCATTAGTGTGCACCCAACCTCTTTAGGATTCTGGGTAGTGTAGATGCTCTTAATGAGCAAATAGGGCTAAACCTCACT
Organism: Quercus wislizeni; assembly: GCA_023055345.1. Lineage (NCBI taxonomy): Eukaryota > Viridiplantae > Streptophyta > Magnoliopsida > Fagales > Fagaceae > Quercus > Quercus wislizeni. The sequence goes on from JALGQJ010000061.1 coordinate 431,721, forward strand.
TGGTATGACATTGCTTGGATGTACGAGTGCCACCTACTTGGAGACATAGGTTATTATCTTAAGTCTAGATCCTCCATTGTCAAGCTCGTCTTGTGCCTCCCTAAATCCAATAAGCTTATGAAGGATGACTTCCTAATAGCCTCGGTGGCATGGCACGATGGTCTTCACTGCCCAGTCCGAGAGGGACAGCCAGGTGGGGTGCCTTAGGCTTAGGTTTCCTTCCCCCCTTTTTTTTACATGGGCATTAGTTTTACGATTTCACTGCTATCTTCTTTCTTTTGGTATTTTGTTCATTTTTGATGGATGGCTTTGTTATCCTAATTGTGTTTTTGCTTCTTGGATGTTTTTGCAAATAAAAGATATGTAACTCCCAACCACAACCTTGTCAACTTCATGGGCCTAATCAAGTTGTTGAGGTCTGAAGTGTTCATGAGTGAAGACAGGCAACTGAGAGCTATCCACCTCATCCTTGATTTCGAGCCTTTGTCGTCTTCATTCCAGGATGTGGGTAATGCCATAAGAGTAGGCAATCCTCGGCTAGCCTAGATTGACGTCTTAGTACCCGGTTTCTTAGCCCGAGAAGATCTCCCGCTAGTTAAGCTGCCCTTCCACCATTCTCCTCGTAAGGTAGCGGCTCCGAAGGAAGAAAAAACCTCCTCATGCCTATCACTCGAGGTCGAGATAAACCAATTTCACTTCGAGGAAGAAGGAGAGGCGCAAGAAGAGCCTGTGGAAATCTCGGACTCTGAGGGTGAGCTTGACAGGTCTTCTGTGGTCCGCTCCCCTAGGCTTATAGTTGCTCGGGTAGACAATAGTTTCAAAGAGGAAGAGGAGATGGCCCTGAACCCAAGGAAAGGCCTGAAGGGGTTGGCATTTAAGGATGCCTTAAAATTTCAACCCCTTCCTGCTCTTCCCCCTTCCCCTCTTCCTCCTGCAGTTAGCCTACTCCCCATCCCCAACTTGAAGAAGAAAAGGAAGGAGAAGGAGAAGGAGATTACCGAGGAGGGAGAAGTGATCCCCCATAAGGAGCCCAAGCAGCAGAAAACAGCCAAAGATAGAGGACGGGCCTCCTCGATAGAGAGTAGGGAGGCCAAGCACTCGGCCTACGTGCGCCATCCAACTTAGAATCCCCGTTTGGAGTTGGATGGCGCGACGGTGCCTTGGAACTCCTCCATTAAGGAGTTCCAGAGAGGCCACTCCTATCACATGGTCGAGGCTCTGAAGCGTCCTCTCCTATTTCCCAAGGACATGGATGCCTTGAAGCATATCAGGTAACCAGAGCCTTTCCTGTCCCTGAAGAGGGACCTAGCCCTAGTGAGCTCCTTGGCACACTTTCCCAAGAGTGGTTTCCTTTCTTCTCTCCCTTCTTCTTTCTTTTTTAACGTACTCCTTTGCTACTTATGTGTAGGCTATCCAAGAGGTTTCAGTGGCTGAGGAATGGGTCAAGGATGCTCGAAATGAAGTTAGGGTTGAGGCTAACCTCCGTGTCGAGATCGATAAGGCCTTGGGCGCTGCCAAGCAAAAGAATCAAGAGCTTACCACTAAGCTGGCAGCCGAGGAGAAGGTGCGAAGAAGTGCTAAAGCCGGCCTGCAAAATGCCTAGGACTAGGCTGAGGACCAACGCAAAAAACTCTATCATACTGAGATAGAGTTGGCCACAGCGAAGCAGCAGGTCCTGGAGCTAAAGGCAGAGCTGGAGAAAGCAAAGCCATTTCTCGGATGGTCAAGGAAGCCGTGGAGGTCTCGAAGCAAGCATCCTACGACCTTGGGGTGCAAGAAATCGTGGTCTGTCTAGTAGAGGAGCTGGCTGAGGTCTGCAGGGATTATTGTAAGGAAGTGTGGATGAAGGCCCTTAACCTTGCAGGAGTCTCTACTGCCTCGGAGTGGAGGCAGGATGGGAATGTCTACTATCCTCTGAACATTCATGAAATCTCGGCTGAACTCCCACCTCTCGTTGCCCTTGCATCAGTCTCTTCTAAACAGCCCCTTATCACCCAGACCTCTATTTCCCCTCCTGAGATCTCCAAGGGCCCTGGACAAGCTTGTGACCAAGGTCAGGAGGCTGAAGCGGCCAAGGATAAGGACAAGGATAAGGAGGTCAAGCCCCCATTAAAAACCAAGGCAAAAGAGGCCGAGACCAAGGTCAAGGATGTTGCTTCCAAGGCAAAGGAGGCTGAGACCAAATCCAAGGAGGTTGACCCCAAGACTGCTAACCAACCTACCTCTCAACCAGGCAACAAGGAAGACCCTCCTTTCAAGGCCAAGGCCTAGCTTTAGGATTCTACCTTCTTCTTCTTCTTCTTCTTCTTTTTATTTTTTATAGTTCCCCCTTTGTAGTTTTTCTTTTGTACTTGTTCTTTTGTAGAGGCAGTTTTCCATTGTCTACAATGTATCCCTCTTCTTGTTCAATCAAAAGATATCAATTTTTGCTTCATGAATCTTTATTTCCTTGCAATATATGTCTATGGTTGGTGTAGTTATTGTTTTGCCCTTTGATGAAATTTAAGGTTGTTGATGCCTTAAAGGGGGAATACCCATACTTTAATAAAAGCCAACAGTAATGAATTGTTGCTAATTTAAATGAATTAAAGGCGTATAAATAGTGAAACGAATGGCTATGTGTTGGTACTAAAAACTATGCAACCAACAGAGGGGTCTAAGTTTTAAAAGAGAAACATGACACTTAGATAAATAATGAGAAGTATCACTTTATCCAGGGCATGTGGTCCGAGTAGCCAACCACAACCAAGGTTCTTGTTTAATACTTAAGGAAACACTGGAGAGTGTTAATTTATCCAAGGCATGTGGTCTAAGGAGCCAAGCATAGCCAATGTTCTATTTAACACTTAAGAAAAATGACATGAAGTATTAATTTACCCAAAGTAGGTGGTCTGAGGAACCAGGCATGACTAAGATTCTGTTTAATACTTAGAAAAATGACATAAAGTATTAATTAAGTTCTGTTTAACACTTAGAAAAATGACATGAAGTATTAATTTACCCAAAGTATGTGGTTTGAGGAACCGGGCATGACTAAGGTTCTGTTTAACACTTAAACAAATAAGAGGTATAACGCATAATATCATAAACAAAATATGACAGAAGAGACTTTCATTAATAATAATACCTTCGTAAGTTATTTACATTCCAGGGGCGTGGTACAATATTTTCATCTAGATCTTCAAGATAATATACACCTATTCTAGCCACCGAGGTGATGCGATATGGCCCTTCCCAGTTGGGCCCTAACTTTCCTCATGTTGGGTTCTTTACAGTACCAAAAATCTTTCTCAATACCAAGTCTCCAAGTCTAATGGCCTTAACTTCACATTGGCGTCGTATCCTTGCTTGAGTTTATATTGATAATACGCCAATTGAACCATGACAATTTCTCTTCGCTCTTCAATTAAATCTAAACTCTTCTCTAACAGACCATCATTGTTGCTCAAAGTGAAAGAACTCGTTTTCAATGTTGGGAACCCAATTTCTAAAGGAATCACAGCTTCGGCTCCATAAGTCATTGAGAAGGGGGTTTCCCCTATTGACCTATGAGGTATAGTCCGATATGTCCAAAGGATGTGTAACAACTCTTATTTTCCGTTTGCATCATCCAATCTCTTCTTGAGTCTATTCACTATGACCTTATTGACAGCCTTGTCTTGAGCATTCCCCTGTGGATAAGCCGAGGTGGAATACCTATTCGTAATCCCTAAGTTACAACAGTACCTCCTGAAGGTTTTGCTATCAAACTGAAGGCTATTGTTCGAGATGAGGATATAGGGGATCCCAAACAGAGTGACAATATTTTTCCAAACAAATCTTTTGGCATCCATATCCCTGATATTTGCCAATGGTTCAACTTCAACCCACTTGGTGAAGTAATCCGAGTTGACCAGCAGCCATCACTTATTTCTTGCTGCCTTAGGGAAAGGCCCTACAATATCCAAGTCCCATTGAGCAAAAGGCCAAGAGTTAGACATAGGACTAAGGACACCCCCCGGCTGATGAATGTTTGGGGAAAACCTCCAGCATTGGTCACACTTCTTCACATACTCTTATGCTTCCTTTTGCATGTTTGGCTACCAATATCCCTGAGTAAGGGCCCTATGAGACAAAGATCTGCCTCCTGTGTGGCTTTCACAAATCCCTTCATGTAATTCCTCTAAGAGTAGCTCTAATGCTTCAGGGTTTATGCATAGCAAATATAGCCCAAAAAAAGAGCACTTGTACAACTTTTGGTCATCGGACAGCCAAAACCGTAGAGCCTTTCTTCGCACTTTGTCAGCTTCGGACTTACCCTCGGGCAAGATATCCTCTTTAAGGAATAGCACAATAAAGTCCATCCAGCTAGGTCCTACTCTAATTTGATGAATATGGACCATACCTTTCTTCATCTTAGTAGGTTTGCACAAGTCTTCAACAAGGATAACTCGACGCAAGCTTTTCGCTGAGGAGGTTGCAAGAGTGGCCATATGTGTTTCTGCTTCTAAAGATGTGCAATGAATTGAAAGATTCAAACCCTAACTGTAAATGGTTAACCTGATTTAAATATTCTTGCATTCTCATATCCCTGGCCTCTAACTCCCCCTTTCCTTTCATTCTTTGAACCATGGTCACTCTACCAACAGAGCCTCATATTCAACCTCATTGTTTATGGTCAAGAAGCCCAATCTTAAGGATTTCTTAATAGTGATCTTCTCAGGAGATATCAGAACTAGCCCTACTCCAGATCCTTTGTGATTTGCTCCACCATCAACGTATACCCTCTAGGATAAAGGTTCTTGCAGGGAGACCACGCCAACTGATTTTTTATCCATGTCTTGCTTCTCTATCTTCTCTTCTAATAGGGATTCAACAAACTCGGCTACCAAATCCGCAAGGACCTAGCTCTTGATAGAGGTGCGAGGCATATATTTGATATCAAAAGCCCCTAGGATCGTACCCTACTTAGCAATTCTTCTCATGTAATTAGCACTCCGAAGTAGTGATCGAAGCAGAAGTTGGGTTAAAACAACAATGGTATAGGATTGGAAGTAGTGAGGGAATTTGCGGGTAGCATGTACTACTGCCAAAATGGCCTTCTCTAGTGGTAAATATCGAACATTTGCTTCATGCAAAGACTTGCTTACATAGTAAACTGGCCTCTACACACCATTTTCAACTTGTATCCACACCAAGCTCATGGCATGGGAAGCCATAGCAGTGTAAGCAAATAAAACCTTATCCACCTCGGGTCTGGACATTACAAGTGGTCAAGAAAGATAGTCCTTAAGCTGCTGGAAAGCCAATGTGCACTCTTTGATCCACTCAAATCTCTTCCATTTATTCAACAACTGGAAGAAAGGTCTGTACGTGTCCACCGACCGAGAGATAAACCGATTTAAGGCAGCAATCATTCCCGTTAGTTTCTGGACTTCTTTAGGATTCCGAGGTGGCTGTAAACTATTAATTGCCTTAACCTGATTAGGGTTGCCTGATCCTACACCAAAGGAGCACTTGGAAGCATTGAGGCATAATTTGTGTTTCCTCAATATTTCAAAAATATTCCCAAGGTCTCCTACATGCTCAGACACCACCTTACTCTTCACCACCATATCATCTATATAAACCTCAATATGTTTGCCTAATTGTGGCTCAAACATCCTGATCATCATTCTCTAATAGGTAGACCCTACATTCTTCAATCCAAAAGGCATCACTTTGTAGTGGCAATTTCTAGTAGGGGTGACAAAAGCTGTCTTATCTTGATCACCCAAAGCTAGCGGTATTTAGTGGTATCCTTAGAAGGCATCCAAAAAACTCATCCGAGGATGACCTACAATTGCATCCACTAGCTGGTCTATCCGAGACATGGGGAAAAGGTCCCTTGGACAAGCCTTGTTCAAATCCGTGAATTCCACATATACTCGCCACTTTCCATTCTTCTTCTTCCCCACTACAGTATTGCTAGCCACTCAAGGTAAAACACCTCTTTAATAGCCCCAGCCTGCTTAAATTTGATTACCTCATCTTTAAGAGCATCACAATGGTCCTTAGATAAGCGCCGATGTGGTTGCTTTTTAGGGATGACGGATGGATTGACATTCAAATGATAGCAGATGAAGTTCGAATCCACTCCAGGAGCTTTGTAAGCACTTTATGCGAACACGTCAATATTCCTTTTAAGAAATACTATTAGCTCTTCCTTCTCCTAAGGAGGCAGCTGAGCTCTGACCTGAAAGAACTTCTTAGAATTATTATCTACGACAATCTTTTCAACTCCTCACACTTCGCCCCTTCTGATGTCTCATCCATGAGTAACACTGAGGTCCTTGATTGCTATAAACCTCTATCAGCAAAGTTTGAGGACCCTGTTTCAGGCTGATGCAAAATTGCAACCACCAAACACTATCTAGCCACGAATTGGCTCCCAACCAGCTCTTCAATTTGATCCTCGGAAGGATATTTCACTTTCAAGTGGAGAGTGGAAGAAACAACTCCTAAGGCATGAAGCCAAGGTATTGCTACAATGGCGATGTAGGGAGGATAAGCATCCCCTACAATGAAGTCCATCTCCACCACCTCTAAACCAGCTTGTATGGGTAGTTTAATTTGGCCCCTTGGAATAACAACCTTCCCATCAAAGCCCAAATGAGGTGAATCATAACTTTTCAAATCCTCTGGTTTCAAATCATAATTTAGCCTCTTGTACAAATTGGGGTACATAATTTCTGCCCCACTACCCTGATCCACCAACACCCTCTTCACATCATACCATCCTATCCTAAGGGTGACCACCAGGGCATCATCATGTGGCTGTATGGTGCCAACCTTGTCCTCATCCAAGAAACTCAACGCTGGTTGGATCTTAACCCTAGCCCTCTTCGGCTCAGAGTTAGAGTCCTTGGTAGGTGGTCGAGTTACAAACATCACCCTAGAGGGATGAGAGCCAGTCCTCCCTAGAGCGGCGAGGATAACATTAATTGTGCCCAAAGAGGCCCTTAAAGAAGCAACTCTTTGAGATCCCAATCTTAACTGGCCCCCTTACCTACTGGGCTGAAACAAAAAATGCTTTAACCTTCCTTCTTTGACCAGCTGTTCCAGATGACTCCATAAGGTTCTGCAATCTTCCGTGGTGTGCTCTCGCTCTTGGTGGTATTGGCAATGAAGGTTTTGATTGTGCTTCATAAGATCTCCTCCCATCTTATTTGGTTATTTAAAGTATGGCTCATTTTTTATTTTTTCTAAACCTTGATGCACTGGCTCTCTGAACACCGTGCTGACCACCTAAGTAGCAGTAGGTCCAGATTGCCCAGCAAAATCTCTGCGGGGCCGAATATTGTTGTACCTGTCCGACTTGAAATCCCTCCTATCTTGAGGGATAACCTTAGCCTTCCCCTTCCCCTGTTGCTGGTCTTCCTTGACCCGTTTATATCCATGAGCCAACCCATACTCCTTACAGGTTTTTTAGTCAATGACTTTCTTAAATCATGCTCGGCAAGTAAGCCGACCTTGAAAGTCCTTATGGCCACATCATCAAAGTCTCCATCTATCTCATTGACCATCTCCCAGTATTTGTCTGAGTACATTTTCAGGGTCTCCCCTTCTCGCATAGTCATAGACAACAGGGAGTCTAAGGGTTGAGGAACCCTACTACACGTGATAAAGCAAGATCCAAATGTCCGGGTGAGTTCCTTAAATGAATCAATAGAACTTGCTCCTAGGCCATCAAACCACCTCATTGCCCCAGGCCCCAAGCTGGATGGGAATACCTTGCACATCAAGGCCTTATTCTTGGAATGCATAGCAATTTTCCGGTTGAAGTGGCTCACATGCTCTACAGGGTCTATTCTACCATTGTACACGGTGAACGTTGGCTAAGTGAACTGCTAAGGAAGTCTTCCTCCTTCGATTCAGCGTGTGAAAGGTGATTTGGAAATCTGGTTTAACGCTTTGCTCATAGCGTCGTTTCCTAGGTCTTTGCAAGATGATCTCCTATTTTTGCGCTTATGATGGTAGTCCTCATCACACGAGAAAGACTCACTAGGAGGAGTCCTTGACCTGGGTCTGTAATTGCCATCCTTATCGTCATCAGAAGAAACGTCAGAATTTGAAAGAGTTCTTCTCCATCGTTCGCAACGCAACCTCCTTCGCAAACGGTCAATCTCAAGTTACATGGCTTTGGTATCCTTCTCATGAGAAACATGACTCCCACTTCAAGATTGACTCCTACCAGTACGGGTAGTATGCACACTAACCTCCCAGTCCCTCCTTCGCTTAAGATTAAGAAAGTGATCTTGACGTTAGGACCCCATAGATTCCTCCCTATCTAGCCCTGAACCTACCATAAATGAGCGCTAAACTCACTAAAGCATAAGAATTTCTCACAGATGGCGCCAATTGTAAGGGCAAGATTCAGTTCCTCAACCCAAAGAGCCCAATACAATGAATTTGTAGAAAATGGTTTGAAAGCTAGGCTCTAACGAATCATGCAACAATTATACTTGGCCCAAAAGACAAAAAAACAAAGATAAAATAGTTTAATTCAAAGAAAAACGTCTTCGGCTCAATTCAAGGAAATCAATTCTAGAATATATTTCTTTTTGATATGGTTACAAGTGTAATTCTTGTTCTTACAGTGTTTTTCTCTTTTCATTTCGATCCCTTTCCCTCTAGGTGTTCTTTCTCTTTTATACTCTCTTCTTATTTCATCTTCACCCTCCACGTGTAAACTAGGTTACTAGTGTTGATCATTGTCCCATCAGCACCTTCCTAAAGTCTTTGGGAGTAGCTATAAGGCTAAAAATCACTATTCAGGTATCACTTCCTCATAAATGCGGTCAGAGAGTTAGCTACAGAGCATTCAATGTGGTGGTAGTAGCTTTCTCTTAGATATTTCGTAGTTCTCCTTCGTCCTGTACCTTCATGATATGTATCCTTATCAATAGAACTTCCTGGAATGTTACCCTGGATGGCAGACCACACCTTCGAACCTCCACTATGCTCCTCGGACCACCCTTTTGGACTTTTATGACCAAACCCCCTTTCTTCATTCACTAACGCGAACTTCCATGACAACGTTTAACTGTTCTCGGACTACTAGGCATTCTCGGACCAAGTGTAACACCCCGACCCAATTTTATAAGCGTAACACCGGGCCCCCAGCCCAATATATATTACTAGGCCTATCATCCCTACACTCAAAATTATTGAATAAACTATCAATATTACAATAAAAGAATATCTATAGTATAAAACTATATAATTTGAGTAGAATAAAATAATTTTTAAAGTTTAAAACAATATAATTTTATTTATCAAAAACACTATAGTAGTTTTACTTAACAATGGAATTAGTCAATATCCTCAACCTTCACAAGCAAATATATGTTTACTCAAGAGTGGAAAAGAGTGGTTTGATGGTGATAGACTATCAATAAATGCTGTTAGAAAGAGAGAAAGTATGAATGGTTTGATGGTGAGTAATTGCAAGAGTTATTTTATGAGAAAGTGAGAGGGGGAGAAGATTCTTGATGTGAAAATTAAAAGACCTTTTTTAAAAAAAAGAAAAAAGATGAAAGCTCTTTTTAAGTGAGATAGGAAGAAGAAAATATGGATTTCTTCAATTTTAGCTAGACATGAACACTTTCATAAATGAAAAAGGTATGAAATATTTATTTTAAGTTTTTATACAAGTATAGCATATTACTACATTATAAAAATTATGAAGTTATTTATTTATTTATTTATTTATTTATTTTTTTAAGGATTCTCAGGCACTTCTCTAAAAGAGATGACGGGAAATGTTGCAAAACAAAAAATTTCAAGGAGAAGGCCCAATTGAGGACACTGTTAATTACATTCTTGTCATATTTGTAGTTTATCCAATTTCTTTTTCTACATTTTATTCTTATATATCTATACTACTATTAAGATGATGACACTCTTTTGCATCAACTTTTTAAATGTTCCAAAATATCCTCACACCCAAATTATCAAATCTATAAAATTTTAGGCCTAATAAGTGAAATTAATAATTTTCAAAATTTTAAAATGTAGGCTTCTTTTGTGTCTACTTTTACATTAAAAGTAATGAATAAATTTTAAATTACATTCCTAAATTTTGGGGTACTTTTAACTTTGCCTCCTAAAATTTCAAAATTTTGATTCGCTCCCCTAACTTGAGGTATTGTTTGGATTTACTACCTTCCGTCAGTGCATCATGCCTAATTACCCATTATAAGTTCAAATAGCCCCAAACATAGAGAGTACAAAATCAAAACAAACACAAAGTTAAAGAGTGCAAAATCAAAATAAATACAAACATAGGTGTCATTGGTGGTGCCAATTTGGCAATTATTGGAAAGTTAGGGACAAAATCAAAATTACTGCAAACTTTAAGTGTGTAATTTGTAATTTAGTAAAAAATACCAGTATTTTTTTTTCTTTTTAAAATGAAGGCTTGACAATATATTTATAATTACTCTATAACAAAAGGTTTACTTGCCTCATCATGTGCACGTATAGACTTTTTTTTTCTTTTTTTTTTCCTTTTATTAAAAACATTTCATTCATCCCAATTCAAGGTTTATTATGTGTTTGTCTAGTGAGATTTATAGCATGATAAAACGTAGCACCAAAAAAAAACTGAAATATCATTGAAGTCATTACACATATATTATATTTGGCACATTCTTTGCAATTCTCTACATTAATTATTAGGTTATTTATACTTTTTCCCCTTAATTATTGGATCATTTATAATATCAAGGGTATTTTAATAATTATTTCATTGTGAAATATTCTATAAATCAATAAGATTCGGTTATATATTAATGGAGTTGAGGTTAGGGGTGTTCACCAAATCGCACAAACCGCAAAAACCGCACCAAAATTGCCCGCAAAATGGCATAACCGCATCGCATCGCAAGTAATAGTGCACCGCACCGCATGGTGCAATGCAGTTTGTGGTTTTATAATAAGAAAACCGCACAAACTACACCACACCCTTTCTATATATTAATATATTTATTTATTTTTAATATTAAATATATTATTAATAGTTTAATAACCCTAGTTTTCAAAAAAAAAAAAAAGTTTAATAACTCTAGCAAGTGTTGACTAGAAAAGACAACCTAAAATAGAGAAAAACTAGCTTAATAATTTTAAACTTAGCCCAAAAAAAGGGAAAAATTAGTTTTGGGTTGAGTAGGAAAAGCCCAAAATTTGAAAATATACCGACTTCAAATTGCATCTTATACATAGTATTGCACATGTGACCGCAAAAATGAGGTGCGGTGCGGTTATGGTTTTGGCTAAACTCTAAACCGCACCACACCGCATCGCACCGCACATGTGACTACAAAAATAAGGTGCGGTGCAGTATGATTTTAGTTAAATCACATCGCAAAGTGCGGTGCTAAAAATGGCCCAAAATCGCACCACACCACACCGCGAACACCCTTAGTTGAGGTTATTTGTTCATTTTCAATAATTTAATTTTAGGAAAGACGTGGCTTGATTTTATTGTTTATGGGGAAGTTGTGAACTACCCCATCCCCCACCACCCCCCCCCCCCCCCCCCCCCCCGCGGGCGGCCCGCGGCCCCCAATAAGAATCTTTAAAAGCATATGCACAAAGCACCCGTAAAGACTAAAACTAATCTAATTTTAAAGGGATTTTCATTTTAAATCCATAAATAATCATTGTAAAACTTTAATTTTACACCATCCCATCATCATATGTCATGTCAATTCTTAAAAATTTTTATCATAGAGCTTAAGGAAATCAAGAGTTTTTTCTTTCATCAACTCTTTGTTTGTGTATATCTAAAAAGTAAAATAAAATCTTATTTTCCGCTCATAAAAAAAAATAATTAAAACAAAAAAAAAAAAAACCTTCTTCGATTCCTTTTGAATTCTTTTTTCTTGATTGTTTGGGGCCAATAGGCCTGTTGTTGGTATGTACTTGCACTCTCAGTAGTTTTGAAACTTTTGATGTTCGATTCACAATGGTATACTAGAAAGGGTGATCCAAGAGTAATTATTATGAAATTAATTAATATAATAAAGAATGATTCATCCATTATTCACTATCTCTCTCAAATAAATGGTAATACTCTTGATCTTAGCCAAAAGGGGGAAAAAGGTAAATGGTCATACTCATACATACAGATCAAATAGAATTCAATATTATTTATTTGATTAAAAGATAAAGTTTACATATATACCTTCCGTATATATCCAATGCAAAACTTCCAAAAAAAACTATCCTTAAATAATAATAATAATAATTAAAACCTTCTAATTTAACTATTGCCATACCCAACAAATTACAAATCATAGATGAAATGATCCCTGTCAGCCACCACCACCTCCACAACCTCCTCCACAACCACCACCACCACCACCTCCACAACCTCCTCCGCCACCACCACCACCTCCACAACCTCCACCACCGCCTGAAGTTGCTAGAACAACTATGCCACCATCTTTTGTGCCGCCATGCTTGCCTGTTGTGGATGAAGAAATACCTCCTCTTCTGGGGGCAGCTTTAGCAGTACTACCACCTGTTGGTTTTTTATTATTTTCTGAAGAAATACCTCCTCTTCTGGGGGCAGCTTTAGCAGTACTACCACCTGTTGGTTTTTTATTATTTTCTTTCTTCTTACGCCTTCCGATGCAAAAACAGCCCATGACCTCAACTACAACTGGCTTTTAGTTTGTATCTTTTAGGAATGGACCAAAAACCAAACAACCATATATACACTCTCAAATTCCTCTATGCCTCAATTTATATAGCTAAGGTCCTTCCTTTAGGACAATTTAATTAATATATGTGCTTGAAATTCAAGGTATTTCCTAATAAAAGGAGTACAACTAGACAAAGATGAAAAATAACTTATATTTCAAATATTGAATTGGGGGACGGTTCTTATCTTTGACATTAGAACATAGTGTATAATAATTGCTTGTCAAATACAGAAGTTGTCAATTAATTAAGAAGAGTTCGGATTGGTCAATACGATATGTATGATGATGCGTGGCAATTCCCCTTTTTCTATCCAAGAAATTTAATAAGGGCATTCCTCTCTGACTCTCAACTTCTCTCTCCCAAGTCTTTGTTTGTTTGTTTGTTTTTATTTTTTATTTTTACAAGATAAAAATTTTACTATAGTATAATCTAAGTAAATATCCACAAGCACTTATACTTGTGGAGTGATCATCACGTTAAGGGTATGCGGTGGTGTCTTTGTCTATTCTTGATATAAGCAGCAAGGTGATTATGAGTTTTTTTTTTTTTTGGGGGGGGGGGGGGTGGGGTGGAGGAAGTTAATAGATGTTCTAAGGACATTGATTTAGAAAGAGATTATATTCTATAATGATGTAATATAAAACCAAGCTTTACCACTCAAATCCTAACATGTCACATTATCATATTATATATTAAAAAATAGGCATATCCATACTCAATTAATTCTAATTATTAATTGAAAATCTAACTTAATTATAGTTTATTAAGATCAATGTTATTATGTTTGGTAGAATATATTGAGTTTTAAATAAAAAAACTGATGTGGTTATCTTATTAGATGGTATAAAACATGAGTTTTACACCTAATTCAGATTCATTTAAAAAATATTGTTAAAAACTAATTGGTTAGAGTTATTATAAGACCACAACTAATTCTAGACCAATTTTTACAACTATTTTATGTGACAGACTATGATTGGATGTCGATCACTTTCATATGAACCCATCACTTTTTTTTTCATCACTCACAATAAGCTACATAGGATAATTATGCAAATGGGAAAATTATTATGTACTCCCAGAGTACCATAAATGCGTACTCTCTCATTTCATATGAATGGTAGGTCCCACCATGAATTTAATTAGTAGGATCCACCATGAATATGAGAGGAGGGAGTACGCATTTATAGTATTCCGGGAGTACACAATAATTTCCCGTGCAAATGGGTGTGAAATTGGTTGTGGTACTAAAATATTTTAATTGACAATCATTAAATGCATTTAGAAAGACAGGAAGTATTAATGGTTTGGTGGTGACTAATAGCAAGAGTGATTTTTTGAGGGAGTGGTGAAATGGGGAGAAAAGGCTCTTGATGTGAAAATTGAAAGACTTTTTTTTTTTTTTTTTTCCTTTCTTTTTTGGTAAGTGAGAGAGAAGGAAGAAAATGTATATGGATTTTTTCAATATTTAGCTAATCATGAACACTTTCACAAAAGAAAAGAATAAATGAGTATGAGATATATTTTATTTTAAGTTCTTATACTAGCGTAGCATTTTACCGTATGATCAGAATTATGAGGTATTTTTCTATTAAGAGTCTTAGACAGTTGTCTAAACTACCAACGGATGTTCCAAAAAACATTTCTAAGGAGAACAACCGATGGTGGATATAATGTTAAGGTTAAAGGTTTATCTGCTTTCTTTTATACATTTTGTTCTTATTTACACTTCTATTATGATGATATACCACTCTTAGGTATCCACTTTTTAATGTTCTAAAAGATACTCACACCCAAATTATGAAATTTTGTACATCTCGAAAAATAGCATTTTGAAATTCTGTATGTCATGAAATCAAATTACTCAAATTAGGGTATGCATATTGCACAAATATATATATATATATATATATATATATATATATATATATATTTGTGTTTTTTAAGATCTTAGTTCTATTATTCAATAACAAAAGATTTGACTAATTGAGTTAAATAAAGCCCACAATTTATATATGTATACATATAAAAAATATTTTGAAGTAAAAGATAGAAAATTTCATTGATGTCGTAAAAGTATTACAATAGTGTAAAATCATTGGAGGGCTATGCCAATCCCAACCCAACCCTTAATATTGTCAATGCTTATAAGCTCCATTCCAGCTGGTGGAAGCAATGACAGTGGTTCCTTCCTTCTTCGATTAGATGGCTAGATGGCCAATTAAACCTTGACATTTTCAATACAAATAGCATAATTAGCCAGGTTGAAACCTTCATTGCAACCTAATTCCACGATGAGTCTTTGTCTTTATAAAAACACAAACCCAAACGATGTATTCCCAATCAAAAGTCAAACTCACTCTAACTTCAGTTTCTCCTCTTATGAATACTCTTAACACCGACGCTTGCGATACAGAGATAGAGAAGGAGGAAAAAAAAAAAAACCTTACGATACAGAGATGAGAAGGAGACAGAGTTCGTACCCGCCATCATCCGTTCCCTTGCCAGAACTATACCATTCGAACTGGCACCGGTAACCTAAAGGTGCACGCAAGAATTGAGATACGAACATAGAGAGAACTACCACCGGTATGTTTTTTTTTTTTTTTTTTTTTTCATTCTTTCTTAGATCTGGGTATGGGTATGAAATATGATTTAGGTTTTGAGAAATTTGGTTGGATTGATTTTTATTTAGGTATTTGGGTTACATTACGTTTTGATTTGGTATTTTGAAATTTGCGTTTATATATGATTTAGGTTTGGAGAGGGCAAAGCCAGAGAAATAAGAGAGAACCTGAATTCGTTATTCGGAAAGAGCATTGGTAACAAGAGAAATCTAACATCTTCCTGTCAGAATGCCAAAAACCTTTATCGGTAATTTTTTTTTTAATAATATTGCTTGAAACGTTTGAGTTGATTTAGTCTTAGGTTGGGCTATTTAACTGAATTGATTTTGATTCAAGATCTATCTTCCTTTCTTACTTTTTTTTTCCCTCTAAACCACACTCTTAAATACCATTTAGAGGTCAGAAAAACAGACATCTCCTTCCATTAGAGCGTGAGGGAGATTGAAGAAGTTTGATTTTTTTAATTTGATTTTGATTGTCAATTTTTTTTTTTTTTTTTTGAAAAAGATTTTGATTGTCAATTTGTCATTTACTTACTGCTACAATTATTGTTTATTTCCTTTTTATGCATGTTTTGATCTCATGTTGGTTAAAATTATAGGAAAAAATAATTGTGTTAAGTTCTTAAAAATAATTATCGTTTCTAGGGTTTTCAAAAATATATGGGTTTAGTAGAAGGTAGGCAGGTTTTTTTTCCCCTTTTTTTGTTTTCTATTCAATTACCGTTTCAAGCCTTTTGAAAAGGATACCTTTTCCCTTAATTTCCGATTTATTTTTACAATTTCTTGAGTTCTGTTTGTTCGATTGTTGTATTTTGTTTGGCAGTTTTTTGTTATGTTTCTGCTTTTTGAATCTTACTTAAATTTTAATGGTTGGTTATTTTTCTATAAAAAAAAAAAAAAAAAAAAACTAGCGATACTGCGATGCAGAGAAAGGGAAGGAGAAAATAAAAAGAGTTTGTGATCCAGTGGAGTTTCATACGACCGGCCATCGCCATCTGATCTGCTCTGCCTCATCTCTACTCTATAACAAAATTTTCCTAAAGGTCGGCTTACTCTTTTCTTCTTCAAATACTGTTTTTGGTTTTCTGAAACTTTTTGCCATTGCTTTTCCTTTTTGAATTAGCATATTAAATCTCCAATATGTATATGTTTTTAGTTTAAAACCAATTGTTTATACCACAAGAATTACCATCTTCGTTTTCAATACATCTGTATTTCAAAATTTTCTCCATACCGAATTGTCTAGGGTTCTTCTTGACTCCTTTTGAAATATAGATGGGTTTATTTCTCTTTCTATGGAAAAATTATAATTTCTGGTTTTAAGTACTGGTAACATAAGGGATTTTGCCCTTGATTTTAATAGCCAAATTTCGACTTGGATGGTTATAAGTCTGAAAGTTTAGAGTGTGTAATGATGGGTTTATTCTCTTTCTCTCTATGGATGATTTGGTCTGAAATTATTATTTTTGGTTTTAAGTTTTGGTAACATTAGGGATTTCACCCTTAATTTTAATACTTGGATGGTTTAAAATCTGAAAGTTTAGAGTGTATAGTAATTTATAATTTTTTTTCTTAGTGAAATTATGGTTTTTTGGATTAATTACTGCGTTTTTAAAAAATAAATTAATTAATTAATAACCAACTGATTACTATACACCTTCCAACAGATTGTTAGACACTATGTTATTGAAATTATAAAAAACCTTCTTACTCTGTCATTTTGTTTAAATTATGACTTTTCTTTGGTTATTTTAGTTGTATTAGTTTTGATTTACATGTTTGAGTTAGATTTGTTTTTGTTGTGGGTTTTTGTTTCTCTCTCAAAATGTTTGTCTTTCTACAATAAACCTTCTCGATTTTATACATTTGCTTTTGTTAT
Organism: Quercus wislizeni; assembly: GCA_023055345.1. Classification (NCBI taxonomy): domain Eukaryota; kingdom Viridiplantae; phylum Streptophyta; class Magnoliopsida; order Fagales; family Fagaceae; genus Quercus; species Quercus wislizeni. Next base: position 448,961 of record JALGQJ010000061.1, read on the forward strand.
ATTTTTATAGATTATAGAAATTACAAAAGCAGATTGATTTTAGTTTTGGTTTTACATTGTTAAGAAACAGACTCTAAATGAAATTTCTCTCAAATTTAACAAATAGATTGTTTCACTCCAATATATATCGTTTGCTTTAATAGGAGAACAACTCTTGCACTCTAATTTTTTTTGGTTTGGGAATTAAATAAGAAAGTTGATTGAAATCACTAACAGATACATAACTTGCATAATATGAATTAAATTTGGTTGATTTGTAGTTGGATTAGTATTGATTAACATGCTTGGTTAATTTTGCAGATACATATGCCGATTTTGGTTGTATGAATGTTTTGTATACTTTATTCAATTTTTTTTTCTTCAAAAAAAAAAAAAAATGGTTGTTCATAGTTTTAAGCTTAATAAATGATGTGTATAATTCTCCCTATAGTACTTACATTACCTGACCACCTAAAGAGTTCACTATCTTCATTAGCCATGGTCAATAATATTTCAAATCATTGCCTTCTTTCTCCTTTGGGTTTGTATCAGTTTGTTTTATATTTTCCTTTTATTTTTATGTAATTAGCAATATTCTTCATATATTATAATTGTTTTCTTAATTTTATAATCACTATGAAATTAGAGGGGGTGGACTAACTCTGACCATGATATAGGTCAAAGATCAATGAAAACATTGGGTAATGATGGCGTTATCCTTAGAAAGAGCGTGTAATTCAGTAACTTATCACTATGTTTAGTTATTTGATTACATGAAATTTCAGGTCAATTGAGTCGCAAGTGAAAGGAAAAGATTTACCCTAACTGTGATATTGCTTTAAGTCCTTTCTACTAAATTATCTCTATCTTTATCTTTATCTTTTTTATAATTCTTTTGTTAGCATTGTATAGATTTTCATTATTAACATAATAAAGCATTATATTAAAGTTTCCTAATATATGTGTTAGATGAAGATGACGTTGCCAGTTTTATTTTTGTGCAGTAATTGGTTATATGATTTTATTCCTAGGTCACAACTTTCATGTCTTTCATAGAAATTGCAAAAATCATCCTGAGTTTGAATCACATTTATAAGTCCTGGAAGTATTTTGTGTGTCTTGATATTACTCAAGCAAATGATATTTTAAGGATTACAAGGAATTTTATCATTAGTAGAGCCTATATTATATTTTAGTTACTCACTAAAAAAGAAATACATATTTAGTGGCTTTCTTGGTAGATTTCTATTGATAATTGTTTGTTCTAAATTTAATTTATGTTTTTACTATCAGATTGTATCTGACACACCGATGACTTAAATCATAGTGCTAATATCCTATAAACCATTACATCTTTGTTGGGCTAACATTACATCTTTGTGGCATTCTAACTAATATTATGGTTTTGTATCAGCCAAATCAACTTATAGATAAATATTGACAAATGGCAAGTGGTAGTTACACAGTTGTCACAAATCACAAGAAATGTTGGTTGGGGTTAAAAATGTGTCTTTGTTTCAACCTATATGTATTAATCCGAAGGATAACACACTCTATCAAGTCTATGAAATTCTATATGTATTATTTTTGTGATCTTTTAAATATATGAAATTCTATGTCTGGTATTTTCTATTTTTGTTAGTACCATGGGTTAAAAATGTGACAAAATGAATGTGTAGAACCTTTGAACATTTGGATTTCTATATTGAAACCATGCAATCTTAATAAGCATTTGGAATTTACAAGAGATGTGAAATGAGTCATCTTTTTTCTTTTATTTCCTTTGTAGATAGTATAATACATTTGATTAATCAAATTTTTTATTATTATTTGTAAGGTTAAAGGTAAAAATTATTCATATTTTTTTATTGTGCAATTCTTCTTCTAATGATAAGATATGTTGAGTCTCTCTCTACTTCTAATAGAATGCAAAAAAAAAAAAAAAAAAAAAAAAAAAAAAAAAAAAAAAGGGACATGGTATGATACGGAGATTTAGTACTGGATTTTGTAATTTTTCAAGGTACAAGATTTTATGCTGCACGGCTGCACCTATGCAAAAAAATTGCAGTGGTGTTGGTGGTGAATATGAGTTTAGCATGGCATAAAAAATTAAAAATGTGAGGCATTTATTTAAGTATTTATTTTACTTTCTAATTTTCTTAAGAGTGGCAGATTTGGTTGGTAGTCTCAACACGCATTTATTTGACTCTTTTGGAGCTTTTACATGTCAGCCTGCGGAGAGAGATTAGTGGAAAATATTTGTTGCATCACAGAGTCTAGGATTAGAGAAACCGTCGCATATGTTTAGACCAACTTGCTTGATTGCTAATCTTTAGTCAACAGCAAGGACAGTAAATTAATTGTTTTGCTACTGCAATTAATTATAGATGGTACATTGCAGACAGGTTTTGATTTTGATTATTTTCCCTTTTCTCAATAGTAACAGGTTACTACTTCTAAAGGGACCATTTAGGAATGTAGTGATTATTTTTAGCAGACACAGACATCTCTGTGCTTCCAAGTTCTCAATTTCTTTGTTGCAAAAATATGTTGCTCAGAAATTGGTAAGATGCCTTGAATTTAGACAAGCAGAGAAGTTCATAGATCACTGTGCTCATCAAATACAATTAAAGCCTGGAATTGGTTTAAATTTTATTTTCTGACCATGTTGAAGCCTGAGCTCTGAGCTCCAAGATCTGCCTATGAATCTCTTGTAGTGTTCAAAAAGGTTACTACGTAAATAAGGAAAAAAGTCTAGGAGTCACAGGTGAGGCTGGCACTTGCTTAGACGCTCGAGTGAGAATGCATTAAAAGGCTCCTTTAAGACCCTTGAGGTGAGGCAACTCTAATAAGGCACTCACTTTTTGTGACTAATTGAGCATTTTTGTTGAGGGGACATGATTCAGAACGGTGCTTCACTGAAATAGTGACATTTTTACTGAATTAAAACTCAACTCAGGAAATTTTTACCATTTTTTCATATTTTCTACTAATAATTTTGGTTTTCTAAAATAAAGAAAATTCATCAAGGGCCTATATATTTTAAGAGTAAAACAAAGAAAATAATTAAGACGAATATATTCTTAAGAGTAACAAGGCCTCATGAACCACATGAGCATCTCAAATATTGGCACCTACTTTACTGGGGTCAAGTGCTTATTTTGGCAGTAGGGCCTTAAATGATTGCAATTATATTGCATTAAAGGTTAATTTGCTTGGCTTCAAGTAATTGTGAAAAGGCATGTATGTTTTATTTCAATGTAATTTGTCATGCTCCTCTGTAAATATCACCAAAATTAATTTGGGTTGTGATGATTGAGAGTGAAGCTGTTGGAAAATATTGGACCTGTTCTAAGAATAATGAACGCTAGCTAACTTAAGAATTTTTAATCCTATGTGATAGAGATACAAAGGGAAGAGATGAAGTTTCAAATAAATGTTGTTAGGACAACCTTTAATACAAGATGAAGAGGAAAATCTTAATTGATCATGCAAATCTTTGTGTTCAATAACTATATTCTCTCGAACCCACAACCTTTAAAAAAACCTTGAACCAATTAGTTATAACTTTTGAGATTTCAATTAACATTTTTTTCTAGATCATGTGTTTATGCCAAGTTATGTCTGTCTTTTAGAAGAATACCTACACATTAGCATCATTATTTGAACAACCAACCATCCACCCTCTTCCATATTTTACCATCACATTAAGTATAATATATTAAGTTGATTTTTTTCTAACTCATAAAATGATCCTGCGCATTGCGCGGGTTAAATGCTAGTTATTAATTATAGCTAAAGCTGCCATATCAGATCCACAGTTGGTCGTCGTAACAACCATGCCACCATCTTTTGTGCTACCATGCTTGCCTGTTGTAGATGAAGACTTACCTCCTCTTCTTGGGGAGTTTTTGCAGTATTACCACCTATTGGATTTTTATTTTCTTTCTTCTTACGGCTTTCGAAGCAAAAACAGCCCATAATTAACTTGAAGACTTGAAGTGCGACTGGGTTTTACTTTGTATCTTTTTTTCGACTTTATAGGTCTATGGCCCCAAAACCAAACGACTATTATGCAACTGGATTATCTTTTTTTTGTCAACTCTTGACATATTACTCCCTCTGTTTGTTTGTTTGTCCTGTTTCACAATTTATTATAATAAAAAATTATTATTAATAATTGTGTTAGAGTCATGATTTGACTTTGGATAGCAAAATTTATGTAAGTTATGCATGTGCATGAAACATAATATATTTTTTGTATATATATAAATAGCAATTCATGTATATTAAGTGATATTTTGAAAACCCACAAATAATAGCATTTCATTATATATAAATTGTTTAGTTGTAAATAAATTTTTGTATAAATAAACCACTTTTCTGGTTTTAATTAAAAATTCCAAATATGAATACAAGATTTTTAATAGTTAAATAGACACCAAGCACAATTTACATAGTTTTATGTTAGAATGTAATTATCTCAAAATTTATTTCTTAATACACAAGACTTTATGAAGTAAAATAAATTATTACATTAAAAATTAATGTTTTATTGGCTTTTATATGTTTAAATATCGCTTTTGAAAGATAACAATAAATTTTCCCTTTTGTTAAACATCAAGTTTCATTAGTTCTGGCGAACTTGGTTTTCTTTTTATAGAATTTGAATCTGAAAAGATTTATCAAATATGATTTTTTTTTTTATTTGAAAGGGAAGTTTTAACCAATAAAAGAAATAATATTTTAATTGTTATTATAAGATGATAAAAATTATCATTTAGTAAAGAAAGGATATAAATTAAGGGTTGCATGACCATCCAAATGGCGATGAGGGAGAACTAACACCAAACCCCAGCCAAAGCTACGTGGCTTTAATATACATGACCAACCCATGTTCTTAAGATATACAAGTATATAGGGCTGGAAATGAACCAAGACGATCATGAACAACTTAGACTTGGCTCAATAAAAAGTTTGTTCATATTTATTTGTTTATAAATATGCCAAACTTGGCTTGTTTAATAAACAAGTTGAGCCCAAGAAAAAAATATTTGTTCACGAACAAGCTCGTGAGCTATTGGGCTTGATACAAAACAATTCAAGTATAGGCTCATTTATAAGTCTTATGTATTAGCTAAATATACTCATTACACATATCTTAATAATGACATGGCTAACATGGGACCACTATCCATTATCTTAATTTTTTCCTTCCCTTTAAATTGATCAAGAACCACTTTAAACTATAGTTACATTTAAAAATAAATTAATTACTTAAATAGGCCATATATAATCCTTCCCTATCAATCATCTAAAGTAAAGTTATGAAACATGTTAGTATTTTCTCATTCATAATAGTTACAAACAAGTATTTTTTTAGTTCTTTACTATCTAACATGAATGTAAAAATTGTATTTTGAGCAACTGCGGAAGCTGTAAACAAAGAATGATGAATGGATGAATTTAACTATGTAAATTTTCAATTTGAATGAAGGAAAATCATAAATAGGATTAGATGCATGATAAAATGAGTATACTATTTTCTTTTTTCTTAATTTTAGAGATTTAACCATTTGATAATGTAATTTTTTTTAGATCTCAAGCTCAAAAACTTGACCTGAGGTTGAGTTTGAGCTTCATATTAAGCTTGAGCTTGGCTTCACTAATTGATCAAGCCAAGCCAGCTCAAGCTTTTTGGCTTTTCCACGAGCTCAAGCTCAAATGCTATTTTTAGGCTTGTTACAAGCTCAAGCCAAGCTTGAACTTTTGAATTTTCCTAACGAGTCAAGCTCGAACATGCACTACTCGACAAAGCTCGGCATGTTTATAGTCGTACAAGTATAGAACTTATACATGGAGAAAAAAAAAAAAGTTTATCCAACAGACCTAGGGTCCTAGGTTCCCACACATGACCTGTTAGGTTTGGGAACTTCGCAGCCTATTCTTATAGATTTTGGTGCTCCTTGAGAGGTAGGTGTGTGCAAAAAACTGACGAACCGAAAAAACCGCTTCAAACCAACCGAACCGATGCAAAAATTTCAGTTTGGTTTCGATTCGGTTCGGTTTCGGTTTTTTATATAATAAAACCGAAAATTTCGGTTCGGTTTTCAATGGAAAATTTTAATGCATCGAACCGACCGAACCGAACCAATATATATATATATATATATATATATATTTATGTAACACTAAGTCACGTTCGAGTTTGTAGCTTAGTGGTATGATGTGGCTTTAATGACTAAGTGTTCTCTTGTTCGAGCCTTCACCTAAACGTTTTTGTGTTTTTTAATTTTTTAAAACCATTAAAATTAAAAACCCTAGCATCTTATATTCTAACCCTCCTGCCATTTTCTTTCCAGCCGCCCCTCCACCTTTTTTTTTTTCTCTCACCATTTTTTCTCTCTCTCACCCTAGAATTTTATTCCTTTCTCTTCTTCTCAGCACCAAACCCCTCCCTGACTCCCTACCCACAGCCCACTTTCTTCCTCACAAGTCACAGCCTCCATTCTTCAGAGTTCAGCCCTCCTCTTCTCTCATCGTTGCACATGTTACTCCACACGTCGACCTTCCTACACCGACCTCCACACACCGGCCTTCCTACGCCGGCCTTAACACGCTGGTATCCACATGCCGAGCTCCCTACACCGGCCTAATCTTTTCATTCTCACAGAGTCACGATGACCCTCTCTCTCCCTCTCTTTAATTTCTCCGTACTTTTCTCTCTCTTTTTTATATTCTGGGTTTGTTTAATATTGAATCAATGCTATAGTTTCAATTTTTATGTGCAAATAAATTTAGGGTTTTGAAAAAACCCATGTGCTTGGTTGTTTATATTCTGGGTTTGTTTATTTTTTCAATTTCCTCTCTTTGTTTTATATTCTAGGTTTTTTTTTCTTTGTTTGCTTTCTTTGAAAATAAATGATAAGAAACCCAAAAAACCCACCGAAACCAAAACCCAACCGAAAGCATTGATTTCCAATTACTTCGGTCGGTTTCGATTAAGAATTTCACAAACCGAAAATTTCGGTTTCAGTTGGCCAACACTTAGAAAACTGACCGAAACCGAACCGACACACCCTTATTGAGAAGATTAGTGACTCCCTCTAAAATCTAACCAGGAATGGACCCAAGATTTTAAGTTAGCAAGAGCCAAAGTATAAAGAAAAAACATAAACTCTAAATAGGTGTCCATATAGTATTAAAAAACTATAAATACACAAAATCATTGTTTCTAAATACTTTTGATATCATATTTTTTCCGCCTTCGATTTGCATGCCGGACCCCGAAAAATCCAAAAATATTATTTTCTCTCCTTAGGGTTGCGAGAACATCCAGAATGATGTGGCACAACCCGTTCAGACATCGAAGCAACCAAAGTGCCTTTTTTAGCGAAAATGACCAAAATGCCCCTGGTCAATCCTAGGTCGACCGAAGGTCAAACGAGGTCAAAACCCTCACAAAACATTTTTCATAGTTTTACATCAAACCTGAGCTTCTCGGAGATTTTTAACAACTTTGACCAAGTTTGACCCAGAGTTGACTTTGAAAAATCCTAATTTTGATTCGGCTATCAGAATAAGTTGAAATCAATTTCATTGCAAAGATTATCAAGTTCTCATTCCAACGACTATTTATGGGTCGAAATCGGAGTTAGAAAGGCCAAGATATCACAAAAATCAAGGTAACACACCGATTGATGCATCACTAACTTTTGAGAGCCATAACTTTTGATTCAACCGTTGGATTTTCAAGATCCATACCTTTTCAGAAACAAAAAGTCAAAATATTTTCAGGGGTGTCAAGATCAACCCAATCCATGGCCTTTTGAAGGTGGCGGCCATTCGCCTCGAAAAGTGTGCTAGGGCTATAAAAGGCCCCAGGCACCCTTCAAACCAAAAAAAGAGAGGTCTTCCTAGTTCCTGTGCTCTGCCTAGACGTTTTCTACACCTTTCTCCTCTCTTTCAAAAAACATATCAAAATCTCTTGATTCTTCTCTCTTCACCAAAAACACAAGGTATTGTTCTTATACCCAACCTTCTTCTCCTTGGTTCTACACTTTGGATTTGGGGTTTAGGAGTGTGATGTAGCTTTTTAGCTACCATCCACACCCCTAACCTTCTAAATCTTTTTCTAGCATTTATCTTGCTCTTTTTTGCTTGAATAACTTGATCTATGGCTTTCTTAGCATGTTTCTTGCCTTATTTGTGTTTCTAGCCTAAATCTCCATGTTTTTAATGCTTTTTACCATGTTTCATGCTTAGATCTACATCCTTACATGCTTATATGTTTAGATCTATATGCTTTAGGATCTATGCCATGTTTTCCTATGCTTTGTGCCTCTTTTTATTCTAGGTTGATATTAGGGTTACATGCTCACATGCTTGTATGATGTTATCGGCTATGCCTTGCTTGGATCTACGTGTTTATGTGTTTATTTCCATGATATATGGTTGGATCCTTGTCTTCACACACTTATATGCTTGGATTCATGTTCTTCCATGTCTATGTGCTAAGTTTCTACATGTTTACATGTATGTTTCAATGCCTATATGTCTAGATCTATGTTTTCACATGCATGAATGTTTCTATGCCTATATGTCTAGATCTATGTTTACACATGCCTATGTGATTGGATCTATGTTCTCTACATGCTTTATGCTATCTTCCATGTGCTTGCGTGCTCCATGCCGTGTTTGTGTGTCTAGACCTAGGCTATATTTGTCATGCCATCTACTATTGTAGCCCTTTTGTCACTTTGTCTTTCTTTTTTGTATTTTGGCCTATCAGTTCAAACCTAATCTAGACCCTATGGCCTTTGTCATTGTCCATACACCTTGGCCCACATCAAAGGGTTTGGATCATCCTTATTTGCATGTCTATACTTGCTTTCTTCCATGCTTTATGCTTGTGATAGTCTCTATTTTTCTAGGCTTTACCATGCTTGATGCCCTTAGCGGGTTTGTGGTTGTGTGGTTACTTCCGATGCCTATGAGACCTTGTTTAGATGTAACCATTTGGGACGCATCGCCATGATGTCGGTTGCTTCGTTCATACCTTTCCCCTTTTCTGCTCCATGTAATGATATGCTTGCCATTCTCATTTGTGCCACCCGTTGGCTTCCTATGCATCTTTACACACTTGCTTACATGTCCATGCATGAGTCTTACTAGTGTGTCATCCTTATTTGCATGTCTATGTTTGCTTGCTTCTATGCTTTATGCCTGTGATAGCCTCTCTTGTTCTAGGCTTTGCCACGCTTGACACCCTTAGCGGGTTTGTGGTTGTGTGGTTACTTCCGACGCCCATGAGACCTTGTTTGGATGTAACCATTTGGGACACATTGCCATGATGCCGGTTGCTTTGTGCATACCTTTCCCGTTTTCCACTCCATGTGATGATATGCTTGCCATGCTCGTTTGTGCCACCTGTTGGCTTCCTATGCATCTTTACATGCTTGTTTACATGTCCATGCATAAGTCTTGCTTGCTAGTGTGTCGTCCATACTTCAACACAATGAAGCTATGGACATCCGATCCAAACCTACATTTGTCTCCTGTGGACACTGCCCTTTGTTTGCTTGCTCGCTTGTTTGCTTGCTATCTTGCTTGTTTGCTTGCTATCTTGCTTGTTTGCCTTATCACTTGTTTGCTCACATTCTTGTTTCTATGTTTGTCATATCTACCATGTTTATCTACTTCATGCCTTTATCATGTGCTCTTTGTATCTTTTCCTTCCATTGATTGCCTGCTGCTTTCTTGTCTTTGTCTTTGCATGTACACACATAGAGCGATGACATATGGACTAGAGCATGGTTTCCCTAGAGCAAGCAAAAAAGGCGCAAATGCGAGCATGTCAATATAAGCCAAACGGCTGTGTTCAGTAGGTTTAGGAGGCTAACCTTTCCCATTTGATTATGTACTCTTTTTAACCCCTTCCTTCCTCCCTCGTTTCTCTCTTAGATGGTTTATATTAGGTATATCATGCCATGTACCATTCGTCCTCATCTCTAAAGTATGGCGACCCCTGTTTACTTTTCTACTCCTATATTTTGGGCCATGCTCTAGGGATGTAGGCATTTACTTTCTTGCTCTGTGTGCTTGCATTGTGCATGATGTATGTACATATATACCTGCTCACCCCTTTCGGTGTGATTGTCACAATCCGTGTCACCTAAGGCAAAGCGATGCCTAATTTCCGCTGCAAAAGTAAGGTGATATGTTGCTGAATTTTCGCCGTGGAAATCTGGCACTTTGCTGGAATGCCTTAAGAGAGCATAGATTGAGACCACACCCATTCAAAAGCCAAACCTTAAAGTCCCATGCATGCAAAGCCCTGAAAGCCAATGCCAAAATCATGTTTTTTACTGCCAATATCTGAAAATTAAGGTTTTATCAAAACAAATTACTGTCCTTGGACAGGCGTTGTGGGATGCCTAACACCTTCCCCACACGTAGCCAAACTTTCGAACCTAAGAATCAAGATTTTTTGCCATCTACATTAGATTAGGAAAAATGCCCTTTTTTCTTAGCCTAATATCAGTTATAAAATTAACTAGAAATAGGTGACCAATCACACCTTAGAAAAACCCAATGATTGGTGGCTACTCCACTTACTTTTGGTAATCCCTTAAAATTTGGCCCAGATTCCTGCCATAATGCCAAAGGTAGACCTACCTTCCTCCACTGAGAGAGAGAGCACCCGAAGCCCTGCGTGAACCACGCCACACATTATTACACACACGCACACCCATCATCATTCGAGAAAGGGGTCTTCAAATGGGCCCTCGCACGCGTGGGAGTGTCACCACGGCGAATGGTCGAACAAAAGCCCGACGGCAGCGGCGATTTTCCGCCCCGTTTTTGAGGTCGGGTGTCAACAAATACATTAAGATGCAATCATTTACCAACAAAGACAAAAACAAAATAATTTTTTTAAAAATACTAGGCTGGCTAGGATTTTTTTTTTTTTTTTTTTTTTTTTTTTTTTTTTTTTTTTTTTTTTAAGTTAGAGCATTCATAGTGATATTGCTAAACATTTTAGCTTTTAGCACCTTAAAAATCTACTTTATCTATTTAATCATCTCACTTTACAATACAACCAATATCAAATGTTCTATTTTTTTTTTTATCATTTAATTAAAAATAATATAAACAACTCATTAAAATAATAAAAGAAGAGTTAGAATTTGAGTTTTTAAATTGAATGAAAAGATGTAATCTTAATAAAATATTACATTTTATTTTTAACAACTTGCTATAGTCAACTGGTATTTATACCAGTTTACTGCAGTTACAAAAAATTTAGCTTTAGTTTCTCCAATAACATATGATTTTTTGGTTCTTTGGTGGTGAATTTTTTTTTTTTTTTTTTGCTAAAATACAATCACCATTATGAATGTTTTTATTATTTTTGTTAAGTTTTTGGGTTGGTAGTTACTATTTTGGTGAGACTAGCTAGGCTTATTAAGGAAAAAGGGGGCTAGGGTTTTGTAAGGAGAGCCCAACTGCAAAATAAAATATATAATAACTAAAAAATAATAATTTGAACCCGAGGGGGCCTGAGCCCCCTTAGGCCCCCACCTGGGTCCGTCCCTAGCTCTAACACAAAAGGAACTATATCTAAACAACTTCTCCTCGCTCAAAATTAAAAGTCACTCTGTCTTAATGCTCAAAACTATTAGTGTTTAAGTTTTTTTGGTGGGCCAGAGGCCAATTCCCCCCCCCCCCCCTCCCAACCCCCTGGCTCCGCCTCTAACTAATATGTTGTTTGCATAAAAAGAAAAGTTATTTTCAAAAAATTATCTTTATATGACCTTACTATTATTATTTTAGAGAGAGAGAGAGAGAGTTAGGTTTTTGGCCACGAATTTAGAGAGAGAGAGAGCTTGAGTGATTTTCAGCCAAGCTCTCTTAAAGATAAACCATCAACACTTTTTATATTCATCTTAAGTGAAAAAAATGGGATTAAAATCTTGAATGTTTCCATTGGAAATATTAGAAAGTCACAATTAACCTCAAAATTATTGAATAAACCATCAATATTACAATAAAAGAAACCCTATCTATAGTATAAAACTGTATAATTAGAGTAGAATAAAATAATTTTTAAAGTATAAAACAATATAATTTTATTTATCAAAAACACTATAGTGGTTTTACTTAACAATGGAATTAGTCAATATCCTCAACCTTCACAAGCAAAGATGTGTTTACTTAAGAGTGGAAAAGAATGCTTTGGTGGTAATTGACTATCAATACATGCTGTTAGAAAGAGAGAAAGAATGGTTTGATCGATGGTGATTAATAGCCAGAGTTATTTTATGAGAAAGTGAGGGAGAGGGGGGGGGGGGGGGGGGGGGGGGTTGGGGAAGACTCTTCATGTGAAAATTTAAAGACCTTTAAAACAAAAAAATAAAAGATGAAAACTCTTTTTAAGTGAGGTAGGAAGAAGAAAAATATGTATTTCTTCAATTTTTAGCTAAACGTGAACACTTTCATAAAAAAAAAATAAATAAATAAATAAATAAAAAGGTATGAAATATTTATTTTAAGTTCTTATACAAGTATAGCATATTCCTGCATGATAAAAATTATGCAGGTTTTTTTTTTTTTTTTTTTTTTTTTTTAAAGATTCTCAAGCACTTCTCTAAAAGAGATAAGGGGAAATGTTGCAAAACAAAAAATTTCAAGAAAGCCCAATTGAGGACAATGTTAGTTACAATCCTGTCCTGCATATATGTAGTTTATACACTTTCTTTTTCTACCTTTTATTCTTATATATCTATACTATTATTAAGATGATAGCACTCTTTTGTGTCAACTTTTTTAAATGTTCCAAAATATCCTCACACCCAAATGATCAAATCTATAAAATTTTAGGCCAAATAACTGAAATTAATAATTTTCAAAATTTTGAAACGTAGGCTTCTTTTGTGTCTACTTTTACATTATAATGAATAAATTTTAAATTACATTCCTAAAGCTTGGGGTTCTTTTAACTTTGCCTGCCTCCTAAAATTTCAAAATTTTGAATCGCTCCCCTAACTTGAGGTATTGTTTGGATTTACTACCTTTTCTCAATGCATCATGCCTAATTACCCATTATAAGTTCAAATAGCCCCAAACATAGAGAGTACAAAATCAAAACAAACACAAAGTTAAAGATGTAAAATCAAAACAAATACAAACACGTGTCATTGGGGGTGCCAATCTAGCAATTATTGGAAAGTTAGGGACAAAATCAATATTACTGCAAACTTTAAATGTGTAATTTGTAATTTAGTAAAAAATATCAGTATGTTTTTTTTTTTTTTTCTTTTTAAAATGAATGCTTGACAATATATTTCTAATTACTCTATAAAAAATGGTTTACTTGCCTCATCATGTGCATGTATAGACTTTTTTTTCTTTTATTAAAAACATTTCATTCATCCCAACTCAAGGTTTATGCAAGTATATATGTGTTTGTCTAGTGAGATTTATAGCGAGATAAGACGTAGCACCAAAAAAAAAAAAAAAAAAAAAACTCAAATATCATTGAAGTCATTATACATATATTATGTTTGGTACATTCTTTGCAATTCTCTCCATTAACTATTAGATTATTTATACTTTTTTCCCTTAATTATTGGATCATTATAATATCAAGGGTATTTTAATAATTATTTCATTTTGAAATATTCTATGATCAAAAAGATTCGGTTATATATTAATGGAGTCAAGGTTATTTGTTCATTTTCAATAATTAAGGAAAGATGTCGTTGCAGTAATAACATTAACAAACAATAAAAGAATATCCACCCAATATGTTCTCTGCCTTGGCAGTTAGTTTCCCCTGACTCCCTTCGCTGTAGTAGTCCGTTTCCTTCCAAACTTTGTGAAGATGACTGTCTTTCTTAATAGTTTTTAGTCCGTTTCCTCCCTTACACTGTGAAGATGAATAGTTTTCTCAATAGTTCTTAATCTGTTTCTTATATTTGGGTTATCAAAACAGTTCTTTACATTCGGGTTTGCTTTCATATTTACTGTATTATATTTTGGACTTATAATGGAGGATCTTGCTTCACGTTGGAAAAATCTCTCCTTGTCTGATAAGGAAGGGAAGAAATTGGCATTGGCAAAGAATAAACACCGGGTGGATTTTGTCCTAGCGGCCAAGTTTCTTACAAAGAGGAATGTCAATATTGATGCAGTGGCTAAAACCTTTCGACCTTTATGGCGTACAAGGAATGATTTCTGTATCCGTGATGCGAGTGACAATCATCTTCTCTTTACTTTTGAACTTGAGTCTGACTAAGAAAAGGTCTTACTGGGAGAGCCATGGTCTTTTGATCGACATTTAGTTGTTCTGCAAAAATATGATGGGACTTCACCTATGGAACAAGTGGATTTCTCAAAGTCATCTTTTGGATTCAAATCCATAATCTTCCTCTCACTTGCTTGACTCCGGATGTTGCCATGGAAATTGGAGAATCTTTGGGGGATGTTAACAAATCAGTCAATGTTTCAGATATGGTTGGTGGGAATTTTATGAGGATCCGAGTGCTTATTGATATAACACGTCCTCTGTGTCGTGGCAGGATAATTTCTTTGGGTCCCAATGATGACAGATTTATATCCTTTAAATATGAGAGACTTTCCAATATTTGTTATTGGTGTGGCCTGGTTTCCCATGATGACAAAGAATGCTCTCTCTGGTTAAGTAGTAAGGGGTCTTTAAAAGTTGTTGATCAACAATTCGGTCCCTGGATCAGGGCTACACAAATCAATCCAACTAGAAAATCTGTTATGGAGGTCAAAGGTTTTGATAAAACTGAAACACCACTCTCGGTTCTCAAGCACAACAGGGGCGAGTTCTTCATCTGTACAAGAACGTAATCTGTCTTTAATGCCAGTCTCTGGATCTGCCATTGAAACTACTGCTGTTGATGATTCAAGGATAGTTATGGAGTTGGTACCGGTGGGAGTTGAAGGGCAGTGTGAACCGGTGAGATGTGATGAGGATCAGCTTCAGCAAATAACTACTACAATGAAGGAAGACGATGTCACGTTGGAAGCTAATAAAGTGCCAGCTGTTGCCAAGGGGCTTAATGAGGAGTGTGTGTCATCCAACTCATTAACAAACACTGCCTAGAGCAAAGAGAATTTATCTGTGTTATGGAATTTGGATTTGAGTGAAACTGTCCCTTCTAATGTTATTATTGATCCACCACACGTTGTTCTCAAGGTTGATCATTCGAAGTTGTCTTCTTATGAAACTCATACTAGTCAACCCTCTACTAATTCTCCTCCTCGGATTGGGGCTACGATTGACCAAGGGACACAAATATTAAATACTGAAGATAAGGCTATTGAAGATGAGGATAAACATACTTATACAGCAAGAAGGGGAATGCGTACTACTGGAATCAAATTGGAACGTGGTAACAAGAGTAGAGTTAAAACAGGAAGGTGGACCAGATTAACCAGCCGTGTTGGGGTGGATAACTTGCAGCCTAACATTGTTAGCAGATCAGGTACAAAAAGAAATTTCTCTGGTACATTTGAGGCAATGGTTGTGGATACTGCACATGAGAAGAAACCTAAATTTCAGGAAGATTCAGATGAGCATGGTGATTTCTTAACTACACAATTGGGATCGGCGGAGGTTATTGAACAGCCCCGCTGGGAACAATTGAGTCTTTTAAGCTGGAACTGCCGAGGGCTTGGAAACCAACGGACAGTTAATGCCTTAAAAAAGATTATTAAGGCACAAGTTTCCAATTTAGTTTTCCTTATGGAAACTAAATCTAATAGAGGCTGGATGGAATATGTTCGTGATCAATGTGAGTTTAAAATGGATTGTTTGTGCCTAGTGATGGAGCGAGTGGTGGCTTAGCTTTATTTTGGAGGAAGGAGGTAACAGTACACATTCAAAATTACACATCCTCCCACATTGATGCGTTTGTTGATGGGGGGTGTGAATGGGTGGTGGCATCTAACATGTTTTTATGGTAACCCGAAAACGTCTAGAAGATGTGAATCTTGGTCCCTACTTAAATCTCTCAGTAATTATTCACAATTACCTTGGCTTGTTATTGGTGATTTCAATGAATTAGTGGGTTTGTTTGAAAAGGAAGGAGGGGCTTCTAGACCTGCAAGTCAAATGGCACAGTTTAAGGAAGTTATTGATGTATGTGGCCTCAAGGATCTCGATTTCATTGGTCCTCAGCTTACTTGGTTATATCAGAAATTTGATGGATCACAAATTAGAGAGAGGTTGGATCGGGCTTTGGCTACTAGTGATTGGTTGACTACATTTCCTACTGCAAAACTTTACCATCTCTCCTCTTCAGCTTCTGATCATTGTCCACTAGCTTTGCATTTTATTCGAAGGAAAAAGAAGCACAGGTATCATAAACCATTTAGATTCGAATCTATGTGGTTAAAAAATGAAAAATGTAAAGAGGTTGTTCAAAGAGCTTGGGAGGAGGGATTATTGAGGAATTCAGCCTTCCCTTTAAACTCATGTTTAGAATCATGTCGGGTATGTTTGGATGATTGGAATAAGAATGACTTTGGACATGTGGGTCAACAGATTACACGATTGCAGAAAAGTCTTGAGTGGTTGGAGTTACAGCCTACGTCTCCTTCTATCATTACTGAAATTCAGAAAACAAGAGTTGAATTAAATTGCTGGTTGGACAAAGACAATGCTATGTGGTTGCAAAGATCTAGAATTAACTGGTTTCAGGATGGGGAAAGAAATACCAGGTACTTTCACTCTAAAGCTTCTGCTCGTTTTCAAAATAATATGATAGAAGGTATGGAGGATTCGGGTGGTTCTTGGCAAGAGGATATGGGTATTGTAGAGGGTATAATTGTAGACTACTTTTCAACTCTATTTTCCATCTTCAAATCCTACGGATTTTATGGAATTAATTGATGTTGTGGAGCCTAAAGTCACTAGTGCCATGAACCAAATGCTTATTTGGGACTTTTAGGAGGGTGAAGTGAAGAAAGCCTTGAAGCAGATGTATCCACTGAAAGTGCCTGGTCCAGATGGTATGCCTCCTCTCTTCTATCAAATTTTTTGGCCTTTAATTGGTAATGTTGTCAATAAAACAGTACTTGATTTTCTTAATTTTGGAATTATACCTTCGAATTTTAATGAAACTCATATTGTTTTAGTTCCTAAAATTAAAGAGCCAAAAAGAGTTACTGATTATCGCCCTATTAGCTTGTGTAATGTTGTTTATAAGCTAGCCTCAAAGGCAATTGCAAATAGATTAAAGAAGATTTTGCTAGCTATTATCAGTGACACTCAAAGTGCCTTTCTGCATGGAAGATTAATTACTGACAATGTTTTGGTGGCTTTTGAAACTATGCATCATATCAATATGAAAAAGAGAGGTAAAAAGGGGGAGATGGCACTTAAATTGGATATGAGTAAAGCCTATGATAGAGTGGAGTGGGGCTGCCTTGATAAAATTATGGAGAAATTGGGGTTTGAGAGTAGGTGGAGAAAGCTGTTGATGACATGCATCTCTACGGTTACTTACTCTATTAGAATTAATGGGAGACCACATGGGCATATAGTACCATCAAAGGGAATAAGGTAGGGAGATCCACTATCCCCTTATCTTTTTCTGTTATGTGCTAAGGGCCTTTCTGCTTTGATTAAGAAAGGGGTTGATGATGGCCGACTTGAAGGTATTGCTGTTTGTAGGGGTGGGCCCAAATTATCTCATTTATTTTTCGCATATGACAACCTCATTTTCTACAGGGCATCCTTGGAAGAATATGACTCACTACAAAGTATCCTTCAGGTTTATAAGCGTGCTTCTGGTCAACAATTAAATAGAGCAAAGACCTACCTCTTTTTTAGTTCGAATACTGATCATTCAGTTCAAGAGGAAATTTAAAAAAAGATTTGGTGCTCAAGTCATTAGACAACATGAGAAATATCTTGGTCTCCCCTCACTAGTTGGTAGAAAGAAGTGCAACACTTTCAATGAAATAAAGGAAAAACTTGCTAAAGAGCTAGCTGGATGGAAGGAAAATTTGCTTTCTAAAGCAAGAAAGGAAATCTTGATCAAGGCGGTAGCACAGGCAATTCCAACTTATACAATGAGTTGTTTCAAACTTCCTGATACCCTTTGTGAAGAATTGACGAGTATGATTCGTAATTTTTGGTGGGGTCAAAAACAGGATGAAAGAAAACTAAATTGGATGAGTTGGGATAATCTTTGCAAGCCTAAAGTAGATGTAGTTATGGGTTTTAAACAGCTAAAACCTTTCAATTTGGCTTTACTAGCTAAACAAGGTTGGAGATTGCAAATGGGACAAAACTCTCTTGTTTATCATGTCTTCAAAGCAAGATATTTTCCTACAAGTGATTTTGTTGATGCATCACTTGGTAATAATCCATTGTATGTATGGCGTAGTATTATGGCTTCCCAAAAACTTGTGAAACATGGACTGAGATGGCAGATTGGTAATGGCTTCAATATGCAAGTGTGGAAGGACAAATGGCTACCAAGCTCCTCAACTTTTAGAGTTGTTTCCCCAAGGCTGAATTCCCCACTAGATCTTCGTGTTTGTGAACTTATTGATTCGGAAAATAAGTGCTGGAACCTCCATTTATTGCAACAGCTATTCTTGCCATTTGAGGTGGAGGAAATAAGAAGTATTCCACTTAGCTCTTCTCTACCCCCTGATAAACTTATATGGACAGGTACCTCTAATGGGATGTTTACTATATGAAGTGCTTATAAACTTGCTTTGGAATGTTCAGATAATTTTGGTGGTGCTTCTTCTTCAGATAGCAGTCACTTGCGTTGTTTTTGGAAGAAACTGTGGCGGCTACCTATTCCTCATAAAGTTAGAAATTTTTTATGGAGGGCTTGTAGGGATATTCTTCCAACAAAATTGAATCTCAAGCGACGTAAGGTGTTAACTGAAGATCTTTGTGATGCCTACTTGCTAGAGTCTGAAACTTCAGGCCATTTATTTTGGTCATGTCCAAGAGCAAAATCTGTTTGGAGCTGTGCTGGTTTTTTTGATTCGGTTTCTGCCCTTCATTTCAACAGGTTTATGGAGTTAGCGTGGAGGATGATTATGGTGGATCGGTGTGATGAAAATGCTGCTGCGTTGATGGGAACTATTGCTTGGAGGTTATGGGGCAACCGGAATGAAGTACGCCATGGTGGAAAACGGCTAAGTGAAATGGAGTTGTGCTGTGATGCTACAATGTGGCTACTAGAATTTCAGGAAGCTACTATTTCTGCATTACCATGGATGTCTGACTCGGTTCTTCAACAGTCTTGGTTGCCTCCCTCTGATCCGTTGTACAAAGTGAATGTGGATGGGGCTGTGTTCAAAGCAAGGAATGAATCTGGGGTTGGTGCAATAGTTCGTGATGCTAATGGTATGGTGGTGGCTGCTTTGAGCAAAAAAATCCATGCTCCTTTGGGTCCTTTGGAGGTGGAAGCCAAAGCTTTTGAATTGGGTTTGGAATTTGCCAAAGATGTTGGACTACAGGAATTTATTTTGGAAGGTGACTCTCTCAATGTGGTTCATGCCCTTCAAGGTTTATCGTTTCCGCTTGTTTCAGTGATGCCTATTATTTATGGGATTCAAAGTTCTACCTATGGTGTTAGGAAAGTGTTATTTTCTCATGTATGTAGAAATGGGAATAAACATGCCCATATGTTAGCAAAACATGCGATTTGTATTGGTGACTTTATGGTGTGGATCGAAGAGAATCCTTGTTTCTTTGAACAAGCTCTCCATCATGATGTAATGCTTACTTCTGTTTAATGAAAGTTTTCAAGTTTGCTATCAATAATAATAATAATAATAATAATAATAATAATAATTAAGGAAAGATGTTGCTTTTATAGTCTATGGGGAAGTTGTGAACTTCCCCTATCTCCTCCCCCCCCCCAAAAAAAATAAGAATCATTAAAAGCATACACACAAAGTACCCATGAAGACTAAAGAATCTAATCTAATTTCAAAGGGATTTTCATTTTAAATCCTTAAGTAATCCTTGTAAAACTTTAATTTTATACCATCCCATCATCATTTGTCATGTCGATTCTTAAAAATTTTATCATAGAGCTTAATGAAATCAGGAGTTTTTTTCTTTCATCAACTCTTTGTTTGTGTATATTTAAAACGTAAAATAAAATCTTATTAACCTTCTTCGATTCCTTTTTCATTCTTTTTTCTTGATTGTTTGGGGCCAATAGGCCTGTTGTTGGTATGTACTTGCACTCTTGCAATAGTTTTGAATCTTTTGATGTTCGATTCACGATGGTATACTAGACAGGGTGATCCAAGAGTAATTATTATAAAATTAATTAATATAATAAAGAATGATTCATCCATTATTCACTATCTCTCTCAAATAAATGGTAATACTCTTGATCATAGCCAAAGGCGGAAAAAGGTAAATGGTCATACTCATACATATAGATAAAATAAAATTCAATATTATTTATTTGATTAAAAGATAAACATTACATATACCTTCCGTATATATCCAATGCAAAACTTCCACACAAAAAAAAAAAAAAAAAAACCTTCTGATTTAACTATTGCCATACCCAACAAATTACAAATCATAGATGAAATGATCCCTATCAGCAACCACCACCACCCCCACCACCACCACAACCCCCGCCACCTCCTCCACCACCACCACCGCCACCACCACAACCTCCTCCGCCACCGCCACCGCCACCACCACAACCTCCTCCGCCACTATTAATGATGACTGAAGTTGCTAGAACAGCACCATAGTCGGTCATAACAACCATGCCACCATCTTTTGTACCACCATGCTTGCCTGTTATGGATGAAGAAATACCTCCTCTTCTGGGGGCAGCTTTAGCAGTACTACCACCTGTTGGTTTTTTATTATTTTCTTTCTTCTTACGCCTTCTGTTGCAAAAACAGCCCATAACCTCAACTGCAACTGGCTTTTAGTTTGTACCTTTCTTCGACTTTACAGGAATGGACCAAAAACCAAACAAACATACACCCTCAAATTCCTCTATGCCTCAATTTATATAGCTAAGGTCCTTCCTTTAGGATAATTAATTAATATATGTGCTTGAAATTCAAGGTATTTCCGTAATAAAAGGAGTACAACTAGACAAAGATGAAAAATAACATATATTTCAAATATTGAATTGGGGGACGGTTCTTATCTTTGACATTCATAGAACATAGTGTATAGTAATTGCTTGTCAAATACAGAAGTTGTCAATTGAGTAATTAAGAAGAGTTAGGATTGGTCAATATGATATATATATATATATATATATATATATATATGTATGATGATGCATGCGTGGGAATATTCCCCTTTTTCTATCCAAGAAATTTAATAAGGGCATTCCTCTCTGACTCTCAACTTCTCTCTCCCAAGACTTTGTCTATTCTTGATAGAAGCCTTCTTTTTTTTTTCTTTTTTTTTTGGCAAAAATGCAAAACTGACCCTCTAACTTTCACATTTTTTCATTTCATTATTCTAACTTTCAATTTTGTCAATTCAGTCCTCTATCTTTCAATTTTTTTCAATTCAAGGCTCTGTTACTGTTGGCATTAAATACACCAAAACGACGCCGTTTTCATGTGTTTTTTTTTTTTTTAATAATTCGGAATTAAAAAGAAAATAAGAAAAAAAAAAAAAAAAAAAAAACAATAAGGGGAACGACGACGTCGTTCCCCTTCACCGAATTAAAACAAAAGCTTTCACTGAATCAAAAGAAAAGCTCAGTGAAAGCTTTTGTGAGAACTTTGAGAGAGAGGGTTTGAGAGAGAGAGAGAGAGAGAGAGTGAGAGACCGAGTTCACCGGCGACAGTTCGCCCCTGCTCGCCGCCCCTGCTCGCCGTGTAAACCGCCCCTGCTCTGCCTTGACTGAATCGGTGATGGGTGTGCTCTGCCTTGCCTTACCGTAGCTCCTCCTCGCCATGTAAATCGCCTTGCTGCTCTGCCTTGACTGAATCGGTGATGGGTATGCCATGAAGATTATGAGGACTTGATTGGTAAAAGTGGGGAGAGGAAGCCAGCTAAGTCAGAAGATTTGATAAATTTTGGGTTGTTCTAATTTGATTTATTTTAGGTTTAGTTAGATTAATGAGGGTGTGGATTCAAGACCATGAGTGCATGTGTTACTTACCAATAGGGGAAAAAAACTAGCAGTTTTGATTATCAATCACTTATTGTGAATGGCCTATTAGGTTGTGCAAAAGATGCATCAAGCTTTGGACTGGGATGTGCCCCTGTTTAGGTTCCTTTCCTGGTCTGTTTTGGCGATTACTCTGTGTACTCTTGTTTTTAATGAAATGTTGGCTGATGTATCTAAAAAAAATCAGAATTTGTGCATTTCATGGTATTATTTTGCACCATCTAGATAAGGGGACATGTGTATAAGGTATAGCTCTATCTTGCAGGTTGTATTTATTAAACTGTTGTGTTGAGATTCATTTGAGCATTCGGAAGGGGGCACCACAACAAGAGATGGCAGTGAAGGTCGTGGAGTAGTTCTAGTTGGTTGTTCCTTTTTTTCCTTTTTGGGATTGCTTGATGTTGGAGGCTTAAAAAGGAGGGATGCAGCCTTAACTAGAAGCTATGTACCTCTGGTAAAATCATCCCTATAGATTATGCCCCAACATTCTCTGTAGCTGTGCTTGAGTCGATACCTTGAGCGAATATATGTAAAGTAGCCCAATTTCAGAATAAACAAGCGACCATTATCAATAAAGTCTTGATCAAAGTCCTCAATACTATGCCAAGGGAAATCATTGGCAAATTGTATGAGAGCATGTGCAGAAGACTCATCAAACAAATTCACCGAACCTACCCCAAAATATCTTGTCATAAAAGGACCATTAAGGTTTTGTCATTGATAACACAATGGCCCCTAAAGAAAAGGCCTATCCACATATAAACATAGTGAATAGGGAAACCATTGACAAACTTACTCTGGATAAGAGAGCTAGAGACTGAGTTTAGACCTCAATAGATGCTGGCTAAAACAGAAATTGTATGGCCAAACACAAGCTTTGAAATAACCAGGACAGATGCTATTCAAGTCCCTGATAGGGAATACAAACAAGCAAGCAATGTCACCAAGTATATTCCTGTCAACAGTGATATTTATAAAGTGTCCTGTAAATGCATAAATGGAACAAACCTTCCATACAACACAAGAAAAATTGAAATAAACTGTCCTGTAAATGCATAAATGGAACAAACCTTCCATGCAACACAAGAAAAATTGAAACAAATCCACCCCTGCCTTGTATACTTGCTTCAAAAATTAAATTGCCTCAATAGTTTGGCAATAACATCACAAAATAATAGCTGTGTGACAATGTTTGGCCAATTACATAACAAACTAAATGCCTAAGTTCTAAAGTACTATTCTTAGAAGTAACTAAGTTTTGCTAATTTGTTAACTATTAAAATTTCTGCAACTTTGTTGACTACCATCAACTCCTGCTCTAGATCTCTTCAAGTTCCCCTCAATGTTGACAGCCTGGATGTGAAAAGTATACAGACATTAGAAATATAAACATTAGAAAGTCATTGAAATAAACAAAGGAAGTTACTTTGTTGGCTGCCTAGCTATATACAAACTAAATATATATATACATGTCACACATACATTGCTTTGTTGACTGCTAAATGCACTGTCTACTTGCACTCTAAATCCCATGAAGTGCTCCTCAGTGCTGGCAACCTATATGTGAAAAACATTAAACATGTGCATAATTTACTGCATTAAGGAAATAATTTAAATGAATTCAAATACCCTCTTTTTGCTGCTACTTGTTGCCTTGCCCTTACCCTTTCCCTTGTCTATTGCCGCCTTGCCTTTGCCCTTGGCAGTTGCTACTCCTGGTGGTCTTTGATTGCTCTTACAGGTCCTTCTATTATGACCCAATTGATGACAATGTGCACATCTTAAGCTTGTTTGATTCCTCTTCATCTTGTATGGGTTATGAACTTCATCTTTATCCTTTCTTCTTCTATCAATCTTAGGCCTCCCTGGTTGGATTTTATGGATTGGAGGAAGTATTGCATCTCCATCTACTTCAGGCCACAAATCAGGACCATTGCATGGCTGAATGAGATGCGAATATAATGCAATATATGTATCCTTCTTATAGAAGTCATGCACATAATTCTCAGCTTGCTCTTTCCTGAAACCTATTACATGCACTGCATGCTTACAAGGGATCCCAGTCAAATCCCAGCAATTGCAAGCACATGAACGTTTCTCCACATCAACCACAAATTGCTTGCCACCACTATTCACCTCCCACCTCGGCCCCCCTGACCAAATAGATGTGCAATCAATGCTAGCCTCTTTACATTTCTCCATTTTTTGCTGGATCTTGTGACAAATAGGGCCTTCATACTTAGCCATTGAATCCCTATTCTTACGGATCCTAACCATGAGATATCTTCTAATGGTTTCAAGCATATTGACCAATGGCTTTTCTCTTGCTTCCACAATCTTCGAATTAAAAGTCTCACAAAGGTTATTTAATAGCATATCACACTTTGGATAATAGGGAAAAGCGTGCCTAGCCCACTGCATTGGAGACTTACCTCTTAAATCATCACAAGCTTCCTTGCTCACTATTTCCATTTGCTTCATATAACTTTCAAATGCCGCTCTTGTTGATGCCTTAGCTGCCCCCCACATCAAGTCCTTTAACTCCTTTCCTTAATGGTTCTTCTTGAAGTTAGCAAACAAATGTCTCACACAGAATCTATTGTATGCGTCTGGGACCACAGTAGCTAAAGCAGGAAGTAAACTTTTTTGTTGGTCTGAAATAAAGCACCATCCATGGTCTTTCACAAGCCCTATATCACCTATTAAATTCTCCAAAAACCATGTCCAAGTCTCCTTATTTTCTGCCTCAGCAACAGCATAAGCAATTGGGTACATACCATCATTTCCATCTATACCCACAGCTGCTAGATGTTGGCCAGCAACTACACCCTTCAAATGACAAGCATCTAAGCTTATCAATGGTCTACAATGACTAACAAATCCCTCTTTACATGCAGCTAAGCACACATAGACCCTCTTGAAATTATGATTAGGGACAGCAACTGTGACTTTAACTGTGGTACCTGGGTTAGATCTTCTCAACTCCGCACAATAGCGTCTGACCCTGGTGTATTGCTCACAAAAGTCCCCTCTTACCATGCCTCTAGCAATGTCTCTAGCTCTATATGCCTTCGACAAGGCAAGTTGCACAGTAACATCCCGCCCCACTGCAGCTACCAAATCTTTAGCTTTAAATTCAATATTAGTCCGAAATTGATCAACATACTTTTCTGCCACCCAATGTGCAGAAACTTGCTTACTATGGAAAGATCTAATGCATGTATGAGTATCATACAACGCACTAATTCGGAAGTTTGCCTCCTTATCAAGACCTGCAGACACTTTCCAAGGACAACCTTCAACACATTTATACCTCACCCTAGTCTTCTCATTCTTTGACAACTTGATGCCATATCCATGTTTCAATTTGTAAGCTCGTGCAAACTCTTTGAATTGCTTGTTGTCCCTAAATGACATCCCCAACACAAACTCAGGATCCTTTAAGTATTCACTTCTAAATTCAGGTAATTTTTTCTTTTGCTCACCATCAGAATTTTCGGGAGAATGCAACTGGTCCGAAGATGCATAGTCAGATCCACTTGGAATTTCATCCAACGGCCAATTAAAAAGAGTTGGAACTAGATCTAGGTGGGATAGTGATTGGTTTGCAAAATTAGGTGGATGTGACAATGGATGGATGGCATTTGTGAGTTCCTGTGAGGGCTAATTATTATGGGTTATGGTGGGCTGAATTGTGTAGTCATCCACAATAATTTCATATAATTGTTCATTAGCTGGGTCATCATAATCAGAGTCATACCATTCATAATCCACATCTCCCACAGTACCATTCCCATCCTTGCCCCTAATATTGTTCCCTTCTTTGACTATATTACCACCCTCCTCAAACTCATCGTCAGCAAGAGTCCCATCCCCATCCTCAACATCAACTTCATCAACATCCCCATTCTCCACATCAATTTCATTATCATCACAATCACCATCAATGCCATCAACACTCACACCCTCCACACCAACACCACAACCAACCAAATTTGTAGCATCAACAATGCTGACATCCCTGACTAACAATTGTTTCTGAACAGGGGTTGCATGTTCTACATAAATGTCTATTTTAAGATCAATGGGGTCAAGACACTTAAATAATTCATGAGTATCACCATCAGTAGACAAATATCTTAGGCCATTGTCAAGATCCAACCCAGGCACAAGATAATAAAATTGGACATAATCCAATACCCCTAACTCCGCACAATAATTCTTAACCTCTGGTACAGAAAAGCAATCCAAATCCACATTATCATAAACTTTCACCTTGCCACCTATATACCTCCTCTTCTTAACCGAGTGGTGCAAAACTCCATTATAGTGAAGAACTAATGTAAAATTCTGACCAATCATCTTCCCTCTGAAAGTTTAAAATAAAAAAAGTTTTGAGTATAAAGACAGTGCAACACTCCATTTTAGCCAACAAAGACAATGACAAATTCAGTGTTAAGTAACCCCACACACACCATTAGCCCAACAGAAAAATAAAGTGCTGACATCTAAATACCTCACACAGCAAACAATTCCTCCAAGTGGGGGCCAAATTGTTTCGAAGTAATAAAATTGCATGTGAAGATGTTCAGCAAATAGACAAAAAAAATTATATAAAATAGATTATCCCAACGCATTTAATCTCACCTATCAGTCAACAAAGTCCAACATAAACAAACAAAATGCCAAAAAAAAAAGAGTCTTCAACAGAAAAAGTCTCCAGCTTTTTATATAAAGCACAACTCATTGTTCTGTTACTACATATACCCAAAAAAAAACACACTAAAACTATTCTTGCGCTTATTCTTTACTGGGTGAAGGTATTTATGAGAGAAGAGTTGGTTGGGGTGCTACGCAGATGACCGATTTATATACAGATGTTTAGTTTAGTCATTAAGCTGCAAAAACATACCTGCAAAGTGGCTGGGAAAGAAGTGGTTTAGACGGCGAGCAGGGGCGGTTTACATGGCGAGCAGGGGCGGAGAGCAGGGGCGAACTGTCGCCAGTGAACTCGGTCTCTCACTCTCTCTCAAACCGGCTCACTCTCACTCTTTCTCTCAAACCGTCTCACTCTCTCTCTCTCTCTCAAACCCTCTCTCTCAAAGTTAGGGATTGGAACTCAAAGTTCTCAATTCTCACAAAAGCTTTCACTGAGCTTTTCTTTTGATTCAGTGAAAGCTTTTGTTTTAATTCGGTGAAGGGGAACGACGACGTCGTTCCCCTTATTGTTTTCTTTTTTTTTTTTCTTTTTTTTTTCTTATTTTCTTTTTAATTCCGAATTATTAAAAAAAAAAAAACACATGAAAACGGCGTCGTTTTGGTGTATTTAACACCAACAGTAACAGACCTTTAACAGAGCCTTGAATTGAAAAAAATTGAAAGATAGAGGACTGAATTGACAAAACTGAAAGTTAGAAGATTGAAATGAAAAAATGTGAAAGTTAGAGGGTTAGTTTTGCATTTTTGCCTTTTTTTTTTTATAGAAGCTGCAAGATGATTATGAGTTTTTTTTTTTTTTGGAAAAAAGTTAATAGATGCTCTAAGGACATTAATTTAGAAAGAGATTAAATTCTATAAGGATGCATTATAAAAACCTAAGTTTTACTGCTCAAATCCCAACATGCCACATCATCATATTACATATTAAAGAATAGATACATTTATACTTAATCAATTCTAATACCCAATTGAAAATCCTATTTAATTGTGAGTTTATTAAGATCAATGTTATTATGTTTAGTAGAATGTATTGAGTTTTAAATAAAAAATTGATATAATTATCTTATATTAGATGGTGTAAAACATGAGTTTTACACTTCATCCTTGCCAAATTCAGATTCATTTAAAAAATATTGTTAAAAACTAATTGGTTGGAGTTATTATAAGACCACAACTAATTCTAGACCAATTTTTACAACTACTTTATGCGACAAACTATGATTAGATGGTAATCACTTTCACATGAACCCATCGCTTTTTTTTTTCACCACTCACCATATACCACATAGAATAATTGTGCAAATAGGCGTGAAATTGATTGTGGTACTAAAATATTTTAATTGACTATCAATAAATGCATTTAGAAAGAGAGGTAGTATTAAAGGTTTGATGGTGACTAATAGCAAGAGTGATTTTTTGAGGGGGGTGATGAAATGGGAAGAAGAGGCTCTTAATGTGAAAATTGAAAGACTTTTTTTTTTCCTTTCTTTTTGGGGGAGTGAGATAGGAGGAAAATGTATATGGATTTTTTTCAATATTTAGCTAATCATAAAATACCTTCACAAAAGAAAAGAGTAAATGAGTATGAAATATATTTTATTTTAAGTTCTTATGCTAGCGTAGCATTTTACCGTATGATCAAAATTATGAGGTATTTTTCTATTTAGAGTCTTAGACAATTGTCTAAACTACCAATGGGTGTTCCAAAAAACATTTCGAAGGAGAACAACCGATGGTGGATAATGTTAAGGTTAAAGGTTTATCTGCTTTCTTTTATACATTTTGTTCTTATTTACACTTCTATTATGATGATATACCACTCTTAGGTATCCACTTTTTAATATTCTAAAAGATCCTCACACCCAAATTATGAAATTTTGTACATTTGGAAATTATGTATGTCATAAAATCAAATTACTCAAATTAGGGAATGCACATTGCACAATAACCAGGACATTGATTTTTTTTTTTTTTTTTTTTTTTTTTTTTTTGTGGTGGTGTTTTTAAGATCTTAGGTCTATTATTCAATGATAAAAAATTTGACTAGTTGAGTTAAATAAACCCCACAATTTATATATGTATACATATATAAAATATTTTGAAGTAAAAGATAGAAAATTTCATTGATATATGTCATAAAAGTATTACAACAGTGTAAAATCATCGGAGGGCTATGCCAATCCCAACCCAACCCTTAATATTGTCAATGCTTGATTAATTATAAGCTCCATTCCAGCAACTGGTGGAAGCAATGACAGTGGCTCCTTCCTTCTTCGATTAGATGATTGGATGGCCAATTAAACTTTAACATTTTCAATGCAAATAGCTTAATTAATTAGCCAGGTTGAAACCTTCATTGCAACCTTTCACGATGAGCCAGGTTGATTGATTTACCTCTTTATATTTGGATGTAGTCTTTCTTTCTTTCTTTTTCTTTTTTCTTTTTTTAAAATACACACAAAGGAAGAGAAGATGAGATTTTAACACTAAAGCACCGAAAATACTTAGGTAATCCTGAAGTATGGTGAAATTGTGTTCTTTCCTCTCATTTTCATGATAGACCCAACCATGAATTTAATGAGCGGATCTCACTATGATTGTGAGAGGAATGAACACCATTCACTGTGCTCTGGAAGTACCTAAGAATTACTCCAAAAGCACACGTTAGATTTATTTATTACTACTATTTGTTATTTAATTTTTGATAATTTGAACTATTTTATTAAAGGCGGCAATTTGATCAATTGATAACAAAATTAATTAAGAACCATTAAAAAGCTTCAACATGCAATTTTTAATTTTAATTGATTTAAATTCTTTAAATAATCATTTGTCACGCCGGTTCTTAAAAAATTTATCATGAAGTTTGATGACATCGTTGCAAGAGTGTTTTCTTTCATCAACTCTTTAGTTTCTGCCACAAAATATATATAAAAAATAAATAAATAATTAATTAAAAAAAAAAAAAAAAAACCCTCTTCATTTCATTTTTTTGTTGTTGATTGATAGGGCCAATAGGCCCGTTGTTGATCTCAGCCAAAAGAATGCAGAAAAGTATAAATGGTCATACTTTTACGTATCAAATTCAATATTACCGTATTTATATATATATATATATATATAAAATATCCATCCCATGTATAACTCTTTATTCAACAAGTAGAATACGCCTATATACAACAGATTACAAATCATAGATGTCATGATCCTTTTCAGCAACCACCACCTCCGCCACCACCACCACCACCTCCTCCTCCACCACTACCACCACCACAACCCCCTCCCCCTCCTCCACCACTGCCACAACCTCCTCCATAGTTGGTCGTCGTAACAACCATGCCACCATGCTTGCCTGTTGTAGATGAAGACTTACCTCCTCTTCTTGGGGTAGTTTTAGCAGTACTACCACCTATTGGATTTTTCTTTTCTTTCTTCTTACGGCTTCTGAAGCAAAAACAGCCCATAACTTGAAGACTTGAAGTGCAACTGGGGTTTACTTAGTATCTTTTTTTCGACTTTATTGGTATATGGCCCCCAAAACCAAACGACTATACTGGCTCTAATTCCTTTATGCCTCTCCTTTATATAGCAAATAAATAGAACCCACATTGAGTTGGTTTGAGATATTGATAAATCCATATCCCATGCTAGGATTAATGAGTACTAATGTCCTTTAGGATAACGTAATTAATAAATGGGATCCAATGTCACGTAATTTCCGTATTAAGGTAAGAACCACTTGACGAAGATAACATAAATTTTCAAAAACTGAATACTAAATTGGGAGGGAATCTTATTGCGTTTACATTGAATAATTCATAGAATATGTTTGCTTGTTGCGTAGGAACGTTGTCAAGTAATTAATAAGAGTTCAGATTGGTCTATAAGATATGTATAATGCGTGGTAATTTCCCTTTTTCTATCCAAGAAATTTAATGACATTCCTATCTGACTCTGAAGTCTCAACTTCTCTCCAAGTCTTCGTCTACTCTTGATAGAAGCTACACGGTAATTACGAGTTTTTTTTTTTTTTTTTGGTAATAAAAAATGCGTTATGAACTTATGATCGATTCATAATTTTGGTCCTTTTGCTTTGATCAGAAATATAGGGAGTCAGATTTGAAAATTGCAAAAGAAAATATATAATCTGGTCTTACTCGTTTCAAAGATCAGATAAGAGAAAATACTGCATAGTGATATAATATAATGTATTCTTCTTAGAAAGCCACAAGTAGTTAAGTACTACTACCCCCAAAAAACCGATCCCCTGAGAGCCATAGAAAAATATTCTACTCATAAACTTCTTTTTTTTTCTTTTTTTTTCTTTTTTGAGGAGATAAACATAAATTAATTTGAGATAATGATATGTTATCTTTTAAAAATAATCAAGGCATATGGAAAACTTTTCAGATATATTCTCATACTTTCAATAATTCTATATATGATGATTTTCCCCCTTTTTTTAATAAGAATATAGTAGAATTTTTTTTTTTTTTTTTTTTTTTTGAGAATGAATATGGTAGAACTTTGTTGGATAAAAAGGCATGTGGATAAATCAAACAAATGCCTCTCTCTCTTCTTGGCAAAACTTGTTAATGTTTGAACAAACACAAATACAAGAATTGAAAATACAATGAAAATAAATTTTCTTAAAATAGACTACCACCCCTTTAATAGCATCAATGAGCCAACCGACCTAGAAATACATTGCAATTCAAAATTTAAAAGAGGAAAAAACAAAAATTCAAGGCTAGAGCCTCACTACGCATTTTCTTAAGAAAACAGAAAAAGAAGATTTGGAAAGCTTTGGGTTTGGCTGAATTGTAACTTAGCAACATTTTTCCTTTAACTGTAATATGAATCATTTACAACTGTCATATTTTTATTCAATTTGAAACTTCATTCACATGTACATATTCAATATATTCTAAAAATACCAAAATAAAATTCTTTATTTTGGTTTTCAATCTCAAAATCAAATAAACTTGTTTAAAATACCTTTGACTATAATAATCTAAGGTTATGCATACACTACAATTCACACCCCCCCCCCCCCCCCCTTATTTTTTTTTCAGTGTGTTGATGCCCACCATTAATTAAATCAACTTCACCCCGAGATCAAATAATAGGTAGCGAATATATTGTAGATATATACCGACATTATCTTATAATAATAATGGGAGAACAAATTTCATATGCTTGTATTGCTTGTGGCCGAAGGGCATTGCCGCGTTGGGGCCAAAGGGGCACGGGCCCTCTTAATTGGTCCCAACATGGGTCCGTACGTAGCTGAAATTATGGTTCAATGGCAATTGGAAACCGATGAATCATATTGCAGTGGATTAAAAATTTACATGAATTCTTGTAGATCGTTATAATAAGCCTATAAGAGCATCCACAACAGTGGAGCTAAAAATTTAATTATTTGACACCATAAAAAGTTTATTTATTTATTTTACTTACTTTATAAAACATCCAGTAGCAATGAGTCTATTTTAACTTTCAATACAATAAAATAATATAAATAACATAATAAAATAATATATCTACTACAATAAAATAATATATACACTACAACATTCCCTTCCATCATATAATCCAGCTGGGTTCAAGTTCCACACAAAGACAATCTAGACCCTTCCTTAAAAGATTCTATAGAATATGTCATCTACCATTTAAAATCCTAACCGTCCATTATTCAATTAACCTCTCCACATTTTCAATCCTTCTCTTTAATTAGTTAATTCAGCCGCATTCCCTTCCATCAACACCTTAGTGTTCTTTTGATGTGGGTTTTGTGCTGGCCAAGAGTTTTGAGATCAAGAAGAAATAGAGAATTATGGTCCAAATGGAGATTAAGAAGAAATGTTTGATGGTAATGAAGGACAGCAGCTCAGGTGAGAGGTTTTTTTTTTTTTTTTTTTTTTTTTTTTGAGAATCAGAGAGAGGTGAGAGTTGAGAATAGAGAGTGAGTGAAACAAAGGAAAAAAGAAAGAGAAAAAAGTGAAAGAAGGAAATATTATTTAAATGAGGTTGGAATAAAAAACATTATTTGATTTTAGCTTTCAGCTACAATGCACAGCCTGTAGCAATGTAGGTAAAAAAATTTACCTATACCATCACTATTGCAACACTTTATATATATATATATATATATATAGTGGTGCTAAAAATAGCTTTTTAGCACTATTATTGCTAGTGCATTCACCATCTCCTATAAATTATGATATATTTCCTTTTTTTCTATTAAAATAAACAGGGATCCAGTGATACTTTTATTGAGGAGGAATTAGTGAAAATACTTGGCACTTTGTTTGCACCAAAATAATTACCAAAACAGTACTATCCGTGCAAAAGTATGTTATCATGTGAAAATAAATAGAGTAGTTCTATTGACACAACAAAATCTTATAATATTTCATACCAAACTAAGGTGTCAAGTAACAATAGGTCAAAATAAAATAAAATAAAACAAATAAGAAACAAATTATACCGAAACACACCACAACTCAAAATAAAGCTGTTATAAAAATGTTATAAGATTTTATAATATCTTTAAACCTTTTCAAATAAATTATTGAGAAATTAAAGATATTGTCTCTTTTCACAAATTCTTTTTTTTTTTTAATGGCGGGAATGCTATCTATAAAAGTAGAATAAGGCAAGGCCACAAGACACACATAAAACATTCAAATCAACATATTTTCTCTCGTTAAGAGAAGTGAAAATCTTAGCCTTAGCCTTAGGAATAAAATAGACTTAGCTTCCGGTGATTAACTTGAGTGAGTAATCTCGCATATTGTCAAGAGTAGTTCTACATACACAATAGAATTTATAAATTTTATTTTCATTACAAGTTGAGGTGTTAACAACTAAAGATCAAAACATATTGAAATAAATAAATATTATACCAAAACCCATCACAACTCAAAATAAGTATATTATAAAAATGTTTTGAGATTCTACTATGTTCCTAAACTTTTGAGATTAAGGGTCCGTTTGAAAACAACTTATTTAGCTGAAACTGAAAATTTTTTGCTGAAAATACTATAGATAAAGCTAAAAGGTAGTTGAAATAATACAGTAGGATCTATAAATAGTACCAAAAAGTACAATAGAATTCATGAATAATAACAAAAATAAGCTAAATAGTAAAAAAAAAATTAAAAAAAAAAAAAAAAAAAAAACTAGTTTTTTAAGTCAATACCAAACGTATACTAAATTGTTGAGATACTAAACATACATTAAATTGTTTCTTTTGATAAATTCAAAAATAAAAATGGCATTATGGCGGGAATGCATATCTATAAAATCAGAAGGAAAGGCCATAAAACAAAAAAGCATTTGAATCAAACATATTTTCTCTCATATTTTAAGAGAAGTGATAGTCTTATCCTTAGCCCTGGGGATAAAATAACCCAAAAAAAAAAAAAATTATGATCACACTTTCTTAATAAGCTCTATATATAATATTAATCAGTACAAGATCAAATCTAACGGAGACTTATTCATTGAATTAAATAAATTTAGAATATAAAAATACACCTTTGTTCTACATCCTCATGAATCATGAGTCATGAGACTAAGCAAAAAAAGGCGGGAAAAAAAATTATACATGCAGTAACCTCTTATAGTTATTGCCAAGTAATTAACTTCACGTAAAACCCAACAATTCATGAACGAATAACAAAACTATAATTCCATGCTTAACAAACTTGAAAGCCCGCACCAGTAGTCCACCACCACAAACCCCAAGCAAGTTAAGCCACCACCCCCTCAGCTTCATCCGCCACCGCCTCCACAACCTCCACCACCACCACCGCAACCCCCTCCACCTCCGCCACCACCACAACCTCCACCTCCACCACAAGCGCTACTGTGATCAGTGGAGGTGTTTGCATAAGCAGCCGTGCTCATAAAAACCATGCCACCATCATTTCTGCCACCTTTGCGTTTAGGAGCCTTACCTGAATAACCCGCGGGTGAAGCATTTTTTTTATTTTTATTCTCTTTCTTTTTACTCCCTTGTATGCAAAAACACCCCATTGCCGCAAATGTAAACGGTACGGGGAGAGACTTCCTTAATTTCTTCGACTATAAAATTTTTGCCAAAGGACTGACGACTATGTATTTCTGCGTGTTTTTCTATGGCTATCTTAGTGTGTGTATATATATATATATATATAAGCTAAGCTGCAAGTTGTCTTGTTAATTTGTTGGAAACTTAATGAGCATTGAAATGTAAGAGGTTTGAACGTACTTTTCAATCCAATATACGAAATTGAAGTTTCTTAGTTAGCCCCCATAGGATTAACTTGATCAGGTTAGGAACATACTCTGCAAGTGCAACGACGCGTGCTTTCCAAGTAAATATGGTAGAGACTAGAAACCCAGAGAGGGCTCCACCACGGCACGGACTCTTTCAAACTTAATTTTCTTCTTGCCGCTTTTTTGGTTTTTCATTTTGATAAGAAGTTGGAATAAGCACTTCAAAGTTCAAACCGTCCAAAAATCAAAAGAATCAACGAGGGGAGTAGAGCCCACATTGATAGAGCCATGAATAAAAGCCAACTTTCTAGGCTGTGGCCAGGGACAGAGCCACATAGTGGCTTGGGGGGGCCGTGGCCCCTGCAAAAAAAAAAAATTTCCCATTAGACTATGAAGAAAAAATAATTAGGCCCCCCAACCTTAGACAGTCGGCCCCCCCTACCAATTTCTCACCCATTCTCCCAGGCCTCAATCAAAAATTAGGAACATCCTCAAATTAAAAAAAAAAAATATCTGTTCTACTTTCAAGCAAAAAAAAAAAAAAAAAAAAGCCCAAAAAAAATTGAACTAAAATCTGAAAAAAAAAAAAAAAAAAAAAAAAAAAAAAAAAAAAATTTTACAGAGAAGCCCACGGCAAGCTAAGCCCACGGTGAGCCCAGTAGCTCTCTCACGGCAAGCCCACGCATTCTCAACTGAAAAAAAAAAAAAAAAAAAATTACAGAGAATCAGAAAATCCAACCATCACGTCGTTGGCAGAGAAATCAAATCGGTGGCAGAGAAAGCATACCCCAATGCTCGATACTGCCTATAGAGCAAATCAAACTCAATAGCAAACCAAACTCAATAGCAAACCAAACACAGAGCACATAGAGAGAAACACAGAGAACACAGAGAGACAGAGGTTTTTATCTTTAAAAAAAAAAAAAAAAATCCTCAATACACAAATAAAAACCAAACCCCAGCAAACCCACGATCACGTCGCCACGACGCCGCAGCTCACTCGTCGTCGCCGTCGTCGCTCGCCCCTCATCGCAGATCGAAGATCGGCCTCTGCTCTGGTGCTCCCTCCGGCCCTCCCTCAAGGTATTTCTCTCTTTTTCTCTCTCTCTCTTTATCTCACTGTCACTAAAATGAAAAATGAAACGAAATTTTTGTAGATCGTAGACGCCAGACGGTAGATCGGTCATCACTCATCGGAGATCTGCCGTTGACTCGTTGCTTCCTCCGCTCCGACTCCGGCAGTCCGGCCCTCCCTCAAGGTTTTTCTATCTGACTCTCTCTCTCTCTCTCTCTCTCTCTCTCTCTCTCTCTCTCACTGAATGACCGAATGGTTTAATGGAAATGAAATCTGCCTGAGTCTTTTTATTCTTTTAACTTTAATAGCATCTCACTCATTCATTGGTTGATTTTTACCTTTTTTTTCTGTTTGTCTTTATAAATTTGTCTTTATCTTATCCGGTTATTCCTTTTTGTTGGTCCATGGTCAGTGTGTTGGTTTTTAGTGTAAACCAACATTATTAAATAATAATTAATATTTATTCAAAAGCTAATAATTAAATTATTAGCTATCATTTATTGCAATTTTTTAAGAATTGTTTAATTGTTTATTGTTATATTTTAGGAATTGTAACAAAGGATATGTGTTTACTCTTTTAAGGCTATTTCTTAGGAATTGTTTAATAATTTATTACTGTAGTTGACTTCAACTTTATCTCTTTAGTATTTTATAGCCCGTATGTTTCCGCAGTTTATAACTTTTGTGTGTTATAAACGGGAATGAAACTCTCATTCCAAAATAATGCGTAATTTACTGTACAATTGGAAACAAATCGGCAAATGAGAGTTTTATTAATTGTTACGTATGTATGCGTATTTTACGTGTAACATACTCGTAATTACCAACTAGGATTAAAGCATTATAATTAATGACAAATAAATTAAAGCAATATAGTTTATTGTTATGCTAAACAACAATAATTAAAGCTATATAATTAAATTAACCAATACATTATAAAAGATAAATTAATTAAAGTATTTGAGGGGTTATTATTAATTAAAGTTGTATTAAAAATGGGTTGACTGTTTAAATTATAGTGAAAATTTTGTTTTTTCATTGAGTATGAATAACATTCATATAACTAAGCAAAAATTTCTAATTAAAATTTTATTTTTTAAAATTCTTTTCAAGTTAATTGAGTCATATTCTTAAAGCTAAAAGAATTATGAGCAAACGAAAAACAATTGATGCATTCTTTAAGAAAAAAGATGTTAGCAATTCAGAAATTAGGACACCTGTGGCTGTAGAAACAAATGTTAATACTTCGATGCCTGATGAACACCCCTCCAAATGTCCAAAACTTCAATCTGAAGAGATAGATCGTGATTCAGGAACACGTAAACAGATATGTGAATTTCCTATCAACAAACAAGATGAAATCCGACGAGCTTATCTCATAAATGGTCCATACCAACCTGAAGATATAGTCTGTCCATACAATAATGATACTCATCGTCGTCGATTTCAACCTTTATGGTTTGTTTCACATAAGGATTGGTTGGAATACTCGCCTTCAACGGATGCATTATATTGTCTACCTTGCTACCTTTTTAGTAAGAAACCAATAGATCGTCCCGGATCAGATGTATTCATTTCAACAGGTTTTAATAATTGGAAAAATGTGAAAGATGGAATGAATTGTCCTTTAATTCGTCATGAAAGGAAAGAACCAAACTCTCCACATAAAATTGATGTGAAATGTTGCGAGGATTTACAGAATTATTCACGACATATTGACAAGCTAATTGAGAAACAA
This sequence comes from Quercus wislizeni, assembly GCA_023055345.1. Lineage (NCBI taxonomy): Eukaryota > Viridiplantae > Streptophyta > Magnoliopsida > Fagales > Fagaceae > Quercus > Quercus wislizeni. Next base: position 486,924 of record JALGQJ010000061.1, read on the forward strand.
ACGTCAAAAGAATTAGAGAATAATCGGTTGCGGCTGAAAACCTCAATAGAGTGTGCTAGATGGGTAGCATTCCAAGCTTGTGCTTTTAGAGGTCATGATGAAAGCCTTGATTCAAAAAATAGAGGCAATTTTATTGAATTGATAAAATTCACATCAACTTTCAATGACAAAGTAGCTAGTGTTGTCTTGGAAAATGCTCCTGGAAATGCCAAATATACATCACCCACAATTCAAAAGGAGATTTTGCATATTCTTGCTAATAATGTGCGAAATGCTATTCGTGAAGAAATTGGAGATGCAAAATTCTGCATTCTTGTTGATGAAGCTCGGGATGAGTCGAAGAGAGAGAAAATGGCCATCATTTTGAGATTTGTTGATAAAGAAGGTTTTATTAAAGAGCGTTTTTTTCATGTTGTGCATGTTAGAGGCACTACTGCATTGACTTTAAAGAATGAGATATGTGCTGTCCTTTCTCGTTATAACCTCCACATTGAAAATATTCGAGGTCAAGGATATGATGGGGCTAGTAACATGCGTGGTGAATGGAATGGATTACAAGCTCTTTTTCTTAAAGATTGCTCATATGCTTATTATGTACATTGTATGGCTCATAGGTTGCAATTAGCTCTAGTTACAGCATCTAGAGAAGTAAAAGATGTTCATCAATTCTTTGATCATTTGGTCAATATTATCAATATTGTTGTTGGTTCTAGTAAGCGTAGTGATGAATTGCAACATGCTCAAGCAGAACAAGTTGAGAATATGATTGCTTCTAATGAAATTGAGACTGGAAGAGGTGCAAACCACATTGGTACTTTGCAACGAGCTGGAGATACTAGGTGGGGATCTTATTTTCAATCTATTTGTAGTTTGATTAAAATGTTTGATGCTACTTGCAAAGTTATCAACACTATTTATGAGGAATGGGCTAATTATAAACAACGCGGTGATGCCGAGGGAGCTTATCAGGTATTAACATCATTTGAATTTATTTTAATCTTGCATTTGATGAAAGAGATAATGGGAATTACTAATGTTCTTTGTCAAGTTTTGCAACAACAATCTCAAGACCTTTTAAATGTCATGCATTTAGTTTCAACTACAAAATCACTTATTCAAAAGTTGAGAGATGATGGATGGGAGCCTTTACTTGCTAGTGTTATATCATTTTGTGAGCAACATGAAATTGATATTCCTGATATGAATGCTCGTTACACTAAAGGTCGAGGTAGATATCGTCGTCAAGATGACGATTTAACAATGGAATATCATTTTAGAATTGGCATATTTACAGTTGCAATAGACTTTCAATTGCAAGAATTGAAAAGTAGATTTTGTGAGCTAACAACGGAACTTGTCATTCTTAGTTCAGCTTTAAATCCCAAGGATGCTTTTAGATTATTCAAGATTGTTGATATATGCAATTTGGTTAAGAAATATTATCCTCAAGATTTCACTGAACATGAACAAGAACTTTTGGAGTCTCAATTGCGACATTATGAACTTGATGTGATAAAACATCCAGATTTTCAGAATATGAGTACAATTTCCGAGCTATGTAGGGGATTAAAAATTTCAGGAAAGTCTAAAATATATTTTTTGATTGATAGACTTATTCGTCTTGTGTTGACCCTTCCAGTTTCTACAGCAACTACAGAACGAGCTTTCTCAGTTATGAAGTTGTTAAAAACAAGACTTCGCAATAGAATGGAGGATGAGCTTTTGGCAGATAATATGATAGTTTATATAGAAAAGGAAATTGCAGGGAATTTCACTATAGAGATGATAATGGATGAATTTTATTCCATAAAAAATCGTCGTTAGGCATGATTTGATTCGGTTGATGACCTGACCTGACCCGAATAGTGGGAGATTTACTGAGGCTTAGTCCATGGAGCGGAGGTTTGGGCCGACAAAAAATTTTTGTCCCGTTTTGTAACCCATTGTGAATCCTGTGCGCAAGATATAAAAGCTGTTTTTTTTTATGATTAGGGTTTTGTCTTCTTGTTGTTTTTGAGAAAGAAAAACACTATAGCCGCACATTGTAATTTTCTTTGATAATAGTGAAATCCCTGCAACTCTGTTGACGTAGGCAAATTGCCGAACCACTTAAATACTGTCTTGTGCGTGTGATTGTTTTACTTTTGGCATTTTGTTTTCTCTATTTTTTTGTTTCTCACAGGTTTGAAATTTCGGTTGAATTCCCAACATGTTCAAGTATATAATAATATATGAAAGTTGATAATTTTGTATCCAATAGACTTAAAAATTATATTTGGTATATCTCTGTTACAACCCGGCCCCCCCAAGTATGTATTCTTGGCTACGCCCCTGGTTGTGGCCAGTTTAACACTTCTTGGAAGTAAATAAGTGGTCCAAGATACAAAAGTAAAGAGACTTGATAGTCAATGCTTAATTATGTTCATCAAAAAAAAGAAAAGAAAAGAATGATTAATTACTATGATATTTCAGTCCACTTGAGATGGGAAGTTGAGTGTGTTTGGATGGAGAAGGTATCTCATACATGTCAATTATATATGTATCATCTTTCTCATATCTTGTGAATTTCACATGATTATAATAATAAAATCCATATACTGTGAGAAGGAAGATGAATATATCGATTATCAAATGTATAATAAAATAATTATCGGTTTGAAAGGAGAGACTTAGGGTTTGTTTGGTTTCAAAAAATAGTTTATTCACTTTTCATTTTATGTATTCCATATTCAAATCCTGAATTTGAATATATATATATATATATATATATAAATAACACTCATTTTCACATTTGGTAGTGTTTAGTAAGTTGTTTTAAATACATAATTAAATATAGAATACATCATACCCGGGTTTGATTATTGTTTTCTTTTTCTTTTCTTTTTTTAAGTGTAACTTTTCTCACTTACAATCACATCACTCAAAAAAAGTAATTTTGTGCTTTCACAATATTTATGAATATGCCATATATTCATATTCATAAAAAACGATAACGCTGAAAAATTGTTTTCAATTTTTGTATTAAAATCCAACTTTTAAGATACTGAAAATGAAAATTGAGTACAAATGTTAAAACCAAATTAGTTTTTTAATGGTAGGTCCCACAGAAAACTGAAAATGAATACAAAATATTATTGTTTATTCGGCTAACCAACCAGCCTCTTATATTCATTGATTTAAATTTTTTTTTTTTAAAGTTATATAAATTATAATTGATGAGGAGACCCTTAACCACTACATTTTTACCATATACTCTTTATGTTACAAAGAATCCTAATAGTGTATATAGAGGAACTATACGAGCTAAATTCTTATAACTTACAATATAATTGAACCTCATGAACGGTTACTCTTGGCCTTTTATGTACATTGATACATAATAAACCTAATATCTTTACAATAATGGTATCAATTATCTAGAAAAGTAATTTTTTAAAAAGATTGTACATACATTGACATTAATTAAAACTAGCATGTAGTTCGTACTTACGCACAGAAATATTAACAATTGTAATGATAAGATATTTATCTTAGTAGATTCAGTTTTCACATTGAGCATTATGAATGGAAGTAACTTAACACCAACATTTAAAAATCAAATTGGATACATAGCACAAAATTAAACTACAATTAGAAATTAATTTGATTCAATTTGAATTCTAAAATTGAACTTCAACTTAATATAATATATATGATTATATTTTTGTCACTTTTAACAAATTAACAAAATCTTAATCCAGACACACTAAAAACTATTAAAAAATATGAACTGATCATTGAGCTTGGAATCTTCTTGGAGGCGCCAATGAAGCGCTAATATATGAAAGTGTGAAGTAAGGAAGAGTGGGATTGAACATTGTGTTTGAACCCGGCCTTGCTCTAAGAAATTCGTAATGAGGAGAAGAGAGCAGTGTGTGGATCTAGTTGGTAGAGATTGAGAGAGGAGGAGACATGGGATGACGATATGGAATTAGGAGGAGATGATGTTTTACTTTTATAGTCTTTCTCGTTGGACTCCTTGGTTCTAGTTGTGGGATTAGAAGAGCTCCAAACTCTATTGAGATCACCCATAAAAGTGTGCAGGTGAGATGTTCTTGCTTAGGCCAATAAGTATCATTATTGTGGTTTTCTTGGCTTCCGTGTTAAATGTTAATGCATCATTTATTTGGGCACAAAATTGGAGTCCAATTTATAATCTCCATAAAAGTGTGCAGGTAAGATGTTTTTGCTTAGGTCAATGAGCATTATCATTGTGGTTTTATTGGCTTCCGTGTTAAATGTTAATGCATTATTTATTTGGGCACAAAAATTAGAAAATTTAGATAAGATACATGACACAAAATTGAAGTCAAATTTATAATCTAATTAATTTTTTTTTTGAGTTTTGGTTAGGACAAGTTGCGCAAAATTGAGAATCCAATTGAAATCTAATTGGATTTTCTCTCTGCTTCACCTATTATTATATATATAGACTAGCATTTTAAACAAAAACAAACAAAGTAGCACTTAATGACATTCTGGGAGTCACCTATTAATGAATGAAGAATGATGCTCTCTACTTGGTAGCCTAGTTAGATTTCCAGAAAACCAACTTTGACTTCGTTGATTGTGGGATGATAAAAACTTAACTTTGTAGTAGCAATCAAAGGAAAACCATCCTGGATCTCACTCGATTATACTAGCAGAATTTATTATAGAACAACAGCACCTAGATCATGGGATTGGTTTACTCTAGATGTCACCAAGTTGATACTTGATACTGTTTGGACCATGGTGGGACTAAGGTGAGACTACGGTTGAATTCACTTAAAGTGTCCTCCACTTCTCCATATCTAGGCCCTCAAGTATTGGTTCGTCTGTGGACATAACTAGGAATTATTACAATCATGCCGAGCAGCCGAAGAGGTTTCCACAAATAACCCTTTTTAGATTTTATATATATCCTAGAACAAATTATTGAGGATATTTTCATCTTTAGGCAACCAACCCAAGAATAAATTAAAAAGATAAGTTCATACAAGGTACTACTTGGCTCACATGAAAATCCACCCCAAACTAGTTTCGTTGTGTCTATTTTTAATTTTTTTTTCTTCAATTATAATTTGCTATGTAGTGGAGCAGAATATATTTTAAATAACATAAGACCTTGTAAACCCTTGGATTCATGAAAATAAATTTTGCATTATGAAATGGATCCCAAGCAAATGAACTTCTCTCTCTCTCTCTCTCTCTCTCTCTCTCTCTCTCAAAAGAATTATCTCCTGCATTATATACTATTAGCTAGGACATTTTATGGACTAAAACTTCTCTCCTTTTCCAAATATCATTCGGTTGAAAAAAAAATTCTTACTTGTGGGTGAATTAGAAAAATTAATGCAACCTCTAATAAGCTTTATGACATAAACTTTCATACAGATAATACAAATTGAACTTCCAAGTTTAAATAATTTGTTGATACATAAATCCACGCAAAGCCCACATTTCATAAACATATAACATGCCCTACTACGACCCTGAACTGAAGTATGCGTATCAGCAACCTTTGAAAAGCCAAAGGCACTACCCAGCAAAGCAAAGCCACCACCGCCTCAATTACAACCACCACCGCCACAACCACCTCCACCAGCATCATTGACAGAGATGATTTCAGCTGCAGTACTCACAAAAGCTATTACGTACGGCGTACACCATCATTTAGACCTCTATTGGGTTTACCAAATCTACCGGGATCATTAGCATCACCACCACCAGGATAAGCATCGGCAGTAGTTGCATAATTAGGTGGAACAGGAGGAGGAGCTGTTTGATACATATTTCGCTTCCTTTGACGCCGTCGTCGAATGAACAAACAAAACAAAAATGACATGTTTATATAACTGGCGCAGAGACAAATCTTCTTTTCTTAAACTATATAGGAAATGAATTTATGGTCAAATTAAAACCAAATGATGAAACAGCCGCATTTTCCTCTATTGCTCCCCTTATATGATCCATATATATATTGCTAAGTTGCTAAGGTGCTTTAGGTACTTACAGTTCCGTATGCGTGTCTAATTCAAATCAACAAAGGCTGTAATAATCTCTTGCGGAATTGAAAGTTTGAAATATTCAGTTGCATACAAATCAACATGTGATTGATTGATTGTCAAAGGTTGTTAAAATTGAAGTTTCATAGGTCAGTGCTATCGCCATCATTTGTCCCTTCGCTATCCAAGAAATCCATTCTTTGGAGAAGAATTATTATTCATCCCTCTTGATACGTACATGCAGCTATATACGTTCGTTATGTTCTTACCTTTTTTTAATTATTATTATTTTTGGTTTTGTGCATTATTACATACGAGTATGTATTTATGCATGGAAATGATTAATTGTAGTTGTATTATTAATGTTAGTCTGGGTTATTAAACATATAGAACATAGTTCAACTAGGACATTTAAAGGTATTAAAATAGTTTTTCCTTACCTGTATTTATGCACTAAAATTCTAAATTGTAGTTGTCTTATTGATGTTAGTTTGGGTTATTAAACATATAAGACATAGTTCAACTAGAATATTTGAAGGTATTAAAATAGTTTTTACTTATAATTTTCATAATATTTGTTACGCCAAGTTTTTCATTACATTCCTATTATGTATATAATTTTGAAAATCACCATTAGATACTACATATACAATATTAATTCACAATTATTGTCTGTGAAATTCTACTAAATACAACACAAAATAAAATAATAAATTGGTCAAATAGTAACTCCTAAATTGAATGGGAATAGGTGCATGGGATCATTCAACTTAATTACACACTACAACAAAATGTATTTTTAGTGATGAAAAAATTCATCACTAAAAGTCCAATTTTTTGTCGCTAAGGACCTTTAGTGACGAAATCGGACTTTAGCGACAAAAATCATTTCATCGCTGAAACCCCATCACTAAAAGTCCTATCGACAAAAAATTTTGTCACTAAAAGTCCGACTTGATTTTTTTTTTTTTTTAACTTTTAGCAACAAAAACATTTTGTCACTAAATGTTTTCCTCGCTAAAAATACTATTCAATGATAGAAATATTTCGTCACTAAAAACACATTAGTTTATTAAATCATATTTAGTGATGAATAATTTCGTCACTAAAACTATGTTCGAGTACATATAATGACGAAAAAGTTCGTCACTAAAACTATTTTTAAGAAAACCCAGGCACATATAGCGACTAAAATTTTTGTCACTAAAACTATTTCTTACAAAATTTTGCTACATTTAGCGACAAAATATTTCATCACTAAAGCAATTTTTTGTTGCTATATTTGTGACGAAAAAATTCGTCGCTAAAACTTATTTTCTATTTTTATTTTTTTTCATGGCTTTGATATTAACCTATAACCGGTCATTACATTATTAAAACCTCACATTTGAATAACACATTTATTTCAACAACACATTTATAAAAAAAAAATCCATACATTCCACAAGTAAAAAATAAAGCAAGTATCTAATTCAAACTCCTTCCATACAATAATTGTTTGCAATACATACAATAACTCAAAATGTTTTATACAAGATAAAAAGTGTAGCACAATATAATTAGAACTAACGAAGGATGTCCTCATATGTCTTCAAGTAATGCCAAAAGTAAATCCCCTAAAAGTCACCAATAAGAAATCTACACAAATATAAAAACAATATTACATTAAAATCGTAAAGTAAAAACATTAACTATATTATAAGAAACATTTCTAACAATGCATTAAGAGTAGCCGCACCAATGAATTAAGAGTAACCAAGTGTTTTAACTTGAAGATGAATCACCCCCATAGGTAAGAGCGTCATCATAACCCTTGCTCCTTAAAAAGTTAAGAATATTCTTTTGGACCTCTTCTTGTTTAGCTCGCTCCTCTTCGTCCCTAGCTCTTGCCTCTTTGAGCTCAATTATCTCACTTTCTAGCCGATGGATATATTCCGCTGAGGAACTAGATGAGGCGCTGGTTACTAGAGAAGATGAAGGTCTCATGCCAAGACCTTTTACAATACTGGACTTCTTCTTAAAAACCAAGTTTGAGATCTCCTCTTGTGTAAGGGGAATTGCATTAAGATCTTGACAATGATCCTCTTGTGCTTTGAGAATAGTTTCCTATCATTTGAAAGAGAGAAAGAAACAAACATCACAACTATAATGCTTACAAGTATTGAAATCAAATAAAATACTATTCATCACATTTAATCAACAATACTCATTCACATTTGCAAGAAATGAAAAACACCATGCAAGCCACCTGCTTGCTCCAACACAACAATCCACCACAAACCAATCACAAACATCACAACTATAATGCTTACAACTATAGAGTTTTTTAAGTATTTAAACAAATTTTACTTACTATACTCAAGCCAAGCGTACACCTTTAAGAAAAAATTCAAAGTAATCACAAATTATGAATATTTAACCTACAAAAGAAAAGTCTAATTTATAAAGAGTTTATCAATACACTTGTAGAGAGGGAAAAATTCCCGACCTATCACAAGCTGACACATCATACTACTGAGTCCACAAAATACAACCAATTACAAAGCACCACGTATTGCTACTAGGTTTTACTATCACTACTCAGAAACCAACAGAAATTTGCCAAGTGTCATGAAAGAACCAATCACACCTCAGCACGTGTAAGCAATGACACAAGCAACCTCGCACGTGTAAGCAATGACACAAGCAACCTCGCACGTGTAAGCGATGACACAAGCAAGCTCGCACGTGTAAGCAATGACACAAGCAATCCTCGCACGTGTAAGCGATGACACAGGCGGACCAATCAGGTGGTGACATATGTCACCAATCGGACTTCGCCACATGTCGCTCACCCACCCCCAAACTCCTATAAATAGAAGCCTTCCTAAAGCATTTAAGAAGAGAAGAGTCAGAAGTACAAAAGCTCTGCAAAAATTAAGTCTCAAAGCCTTCAAGAACTTCAATCCCAAAATTGAAGAACACTCGAAGCAGAATCATCCAAGATATCTGCCTAGATCCTAAAGTTTACGGGGAATCAAGCTCAAAGGTCCGAAAAACATCAACAAACCACAAATCGGTGAAGCTCTACGGATTCAAGCCTCTAAAGCCCCGAAGAACTTCCACCATAAACCTTTGAAGATGAAGAACACACGAAGAACACACGAAGAACACGAAGAACGCGAAGAACAAAGGATTTCTAACAAGCTCATAGCCAGAGATTCATTGCAATTCCGTTTCAACAATCTTCGATCCATCCCTCTACCAAATTGAAGGATATTCTGTGTTCAAGTCAAAATCACATTACCACAAATCCAATTAGCAAATCTTTTAAGGAGATTGAATCAGAGGATCACTCTTTTGTAATCACAGAGAATTGTACCACAATCATCAATACAAATTCGCATTTGTGAAACTATTTTACTTGTTTGATTCATTTCGAACCGAGAATTTAGTCGTCCACAACACTTACAAGCTATATCATCACTACTAGCAATAGCATATAATCCTCAATGTTACAGTAGAGAGAAATATTCTATATCTCGGTAAAAAGTCTAGATATGCATTGCTGCTATTTCTCGATAATTGGTCATTAATATGGTATTCAAGAAAACACACACCTAATCAAATTGCAAAGAGTAATACTACAGACACAAACTATTTTACAAACTACTGATGTGACTAACCTTTTATTGATTTTCATTTAGGCCTACCATCAATATCACTTTTTCATTTACCAATAATTACTCACCACATCAGCAGTTTGTAAAAATTTTTGCAAAATAGTTTGTATCTCTAGTATTATTCAATTGCAAATAGGAAAGAAGCATTATTACAAAAAAAAAAAAAAAAAAAAAAAAAAAAAAAAAAAAAAAAAACTACCCATATTTCTATAATTAAAATAAAAAATAGAAAACCAAAACTACCCATATTATTAGTGATTTTTTTTTTTTTTTCTGTAAGTGGAAGTCGTCAAATCCATTGAAAATTTTTTTTTGGTTTAATATTTCCATCTTTTTTTTAATAGTTATAGCCATACCATATTTAAAAATTTAACCCTTTTAGAAACGTGATCTGTCATTTTGCAATTTGGACCTGCTTGTATTGTGGCCTATGGATATGTATGGATGGGTAGCTTCTCCCTCAATACTATCTGAATTTTATTATATATTAGTATCATCAATAAAGTTCTACCTTCTAGTCAAAAAAGAAAAGTCTATATTTCAGATTGTCAAAAAAAAATAAAAAGAGTTTACATTTAGACATTAAGACGTTTGTATTTTTAGATAATACAAAGCAAGAAGAATTGAGCAACTTCGTGGAAGCACGACTTTACAAAGTATATATCACATAGCTTTTTCTTCGAAACCACACAACCCAGATGCATGGAAGGACGCCAAGGATGGAATCATATAGATGAGTATCTAATAAGAATATATATATATATATATATATATATATATATATATATATATAATTTATTTTGATAAATGTGTTTAATTAATATAAAAAACCGACGAATTATAGAGGAACATGATCTAAGAAACTGACACAAAATTCTAGTAATACTACTACTTTTAAAGATTTTAATATCTGTGATTGATACCTTTACCTTGGAGTTATTTTTCAAACCCTTCTCTTCTACTCTTTCCCAAACAAAATATACTTTGGCTTTTCACCAATCAAAACCTAAACACTGCAGATGATTCCGTTATACATATTCCTTTTCTAAAAAAGTATCACTTCGCAGTTAATTCATATATGGTTCTTATGGTAAATTAAAAAGTAAATTACATATTAACCAAATTAAAAAAAAAAAAAAAAAGGGGGCCTGTCCACAAAGCTCCATGCATAGAGGTACGAGCTAATCACACACCATTACCACATGCATCCTATTTCTTTAGGAAATTGAACTTGCAGTTTCGTGCAGTGGTCCTCTAAATTATTATTATTATTATTATTATTATTATTATTATTATTAACATTGATAAGAGCTAATATACAAGATAATGGCATGTGGCATGCATGTGAGGTTTTTGTTCAAGTGATGATGGAATGTTCCGTGGATATTAGGACGAAAATGCTACCCTCCATAAAAGGTGAATTCAAGTTTGAAATCCTCCCTTCATCCCCACAGAAAAGTGTTAAATATTATTTATAACATATTCCATGTTGAATATGCTTGAAAAGATGCTGAAGAGTGAAATATAAAATAGGAACACAAGAACATAAGGATTATGTGATTTAGCCTTATGCTTATGTTTACGGAAAAAACCCTTAAAGGTTACATCTTTATTATATAAGAATAGGAACGAATCCAGGTTGGGGCCAAAAGAGCCCGGGCTCCCCTGAGTCCAATTTTTTTTTAATTTTTTATTATTATAGTTATTATATATTTCATTTTTATTGTTGGGCCCCCTCACCTCCAAAACCTTAGGCTCCTTCTCCTCAATAAACTTAGTTAACCTCACCCAAATAGCAACTATTCAACTCAAAAATATTTTTTAAAAATAAAAAGAAAAATATATATTTTTGGTCTAATTCTCGATTTGGTCCCTAATTTTTTAACATTTTAAAAATGCAATGTTAGCAATTTATGATATTAAAAAGATTTTATTTTACAATTTAAACCCAGAAAAGTGAAAAAATAAATATTATAGAAATTACCAATCTAAGAGACAATCTCATATTTGCTATTATATCTACTGCATTTATTAATCAAAGCCATTAAATACGCTCAGCCAAACTTGCACAAGTATTCCGCATCCATTTAATCCTGTAAAATTAATGATTCCCACAACTTGCAACACATCCCAATTTTAAATGTACTTAAAACAATCACAAAGCACCATCCAATAGTTTTAACAAAAAAAAATTATCTATTCACATAGCTCACAGATCAAATGGAATTATGGAAAATCTAAAACATCAACCAATTAAAAAAATTTATTCTTTTCATTCGTAGCTAAAGCTCAAGTAACTTCACAACCAAGCTCATTCAACCAGATCACGCTTTCATTTTATGTATAAGCTTCCAAAGTACACATAAGACCCACATGCATATCCCTCAAAATTTTCCACCCAAAAAAAAAGAAGCATATTTGACTCAAAAAAATGACAACCCAGATCCCAAAAAACTAGAGAGATTGTGGATTGAGCCTCGAAACATGTTTACGACATTAAAACAAAAAAAAAAATTCAAATAAAAAACTAAACAAAGACTAAGCCAAGAAAAAAAAAAAAAAAAAAAAAAAAAAAAAAACTTACAGGAAGTGCGACGGCAAGCCTCTTCCGCTTCCAAATTGAATGAGATAGATGTATGGGATCATTTAGCTCAATTATATACAGTTTGTTATGTTCAATATCTTTGCATACAAGTCTAAATAGAAATAGTGTAAAAAATATGCTCATTAGTTTAGAGAAAAATCAAAAATCTAATCAATTTAATTTGTATGGAAAACTAACAAAAGCAAAATCCAATTTTGATTCTATTGAATTTTCTCTAAACTTTGGTTTAAAAAAGCAAAAAAAAAAAATATATATATATATATATATATATATTACCTAATTAGTATTAGACTATACATACTTATTGTGTATTACATAAATGACTTATAAATTTGATTTTTTTTAGTTATATATATATATATATAAAGGCTTATAAATATAAAACCATTCAAACTCTCTCTTCCTCTAATTTTAAATATAGAGTTAGATATATGATTAGGTTTTTTTATGATTTATTTATATTAAAATTATCGTTTTCTACATTAAATTAACTCATTTGGCACAAAAATTTATTAACTTAGATTAGATGGGACAAGTGGGGCAAAATTAAACTCTAATTGAAATCCAAATTTTACACTAAATTAACTCACTTGGCCAAAAAAATTTAAAATTTTAGATTAAATGAGACACGTGGCACAAAATTAGACTCTAATTGAATTCCAATTTGAAATCTAATTGGATTTTCTCTCAGTTTTCCTATTAATATATATATATATATATATATATATATATTGAGAATCAACATTATTATATATTATATAGAGAAATGATATGTCTATAACATTTTTACAACAAATCCTAAATGACAGGTTATTACTGGTTGTTATTTTTGGCTTAAAAAAGTAAACTCAGTACTAAATTCAAATTTAAACCAATAATAACTAACAACCTATAATTTGTTGTAAAAATATTGTAAAAATGTTGTAGACGTAGCATCTCTCATATATGAACTTAAATTATGTCCGAATGTGGCGTAAACCCCTTGGATTACGCCACCAATAATATAACCACATCAGCCTTTAAAAAATTAACTACATCTTTCCACGCACAATCCTATTTCAAAAATCAAAACAAATCAAAATCTCGAACATTTTCTTTCTATTGTTCAAGTCTTCAAGAATAGAGAAGAAGCACACCCAGCACCCCACCACCCTTGTCGCCATATGCCATCATATGCCATTGTATGCCACCACAAGCAACAAAATTTGTTGTCGTTGCTGTCGTCCTATCTACTATCCCAGTCTCTACAACATATGTTGTATATGGTTTGATTGGGGTTTAAAGGTATGGGTTTTCTAAGGTTTGAAGGATTTTTTTGTGGCAATGGGTTAGTCACTTGGTGGTTCATTGTGTGTGTGCAAAGATAGAGATAGGGATGGTGACTTTAGGGTTTGATGATATCCAAGACTTATGGTTTATTTAATATGATCTATAAGATTTTTCAATAGGGTCACTTTTGAGTTGCTCTATTTTAGAGAAAATTTAGATGGGTTTATTGTTTTTTTGTTGTATTTTGTGAGTTTCATGAAATGGGTTTTTTAAATTTCATTATTGGTATATAAAATTGCTGTTCAAACTTCAAAGTTTCTTCTTCTTCTTCATCCTAGTGTAGTTCTTGGGGTTTCATTCCAACTTTTGAGATTGTTGTGGGCTGGAAATCGATTGGGTTCATTTTACAAATTAATTTAATGTTGGTTCAGATTTGTTATAGAGAAATGGAGAGAAGATTAAGCGGTGGTGACGGCAGCGACTTTGGCGATGTGTGTGTGGCGGGTTGCTAGATCGGTGCTTCCTGTGAGGAAAAGATGAAATTTAATTTTGACTTGAATGATAGAAATTAGAAAGGAGGACATGGGATTTTGTTCTGTGAAATGGCGTTTGTTTGTGTCAAGTTGTATTCAATTTTTAAAAAAATGATGTTGTGGTTGTGTTATTGGATGGCATAAACCAAGGGGTTTACGCCACATCTGGACACAATGTAAACTCATTATATATTGATCTATTTGTAATTCAAGAACATTAAAATAAAACTTCAACGCATTTAGGGAGAGAAAAAAAAAAGTAACGCTCCATTTCTTTTGATACTAGTAATATTTTCTATGAAAAAATAAGTTATTTTTCAAAAAAATATTTCATTTTCCCATGTTTGGTAGTGAGTAGTGACCTCAAAATGAGATAAAATTGTTTTCAATAGTTTACATATTTCCTCTTAACTTAATTTATTTAGCGTGACTTGAAATAGGGTTGCTTTTCGAAAAAAATTTACTGATTTATCTTTTAATAAGGTTTTTCATTGGTCAAACATAATTCTCCTTTGATATATTTTTTCTAATGCTACTAGACATAAGAAAACTATTTTTTTTTTAATCTATATTCATAAGAAATTTTTCATTAAAACAAATAGATTTATCAAAACAAATGGAGCGTAAACTAAAAAGCAACTATATATGAGCCCAGCTGAAATGAGAAAAGGTCAGCTCGAAGGCCTTGCAGGGCCGTTGGACAACATAACAATATTGTACGTCAATTCTTGCAGTTGTTCATAATTTACTTGTCCAAAACCGTAAATCTAAGTCCAACCTTTGCTACAAAAAATATATTATAAAAAAATATCATTGTAACTTCTGGCCCTTACATCCTTGGGTTGATCAGCTCCATAACATTAACAGGTTCAGCTTAAATTTCTCCTGCTCACATAAGATATAGCTATACAAATTAAATTAATCCTTCACAAAATCGTTGCCTCCGAAAATGGCCCACCTTACCAGCCTGGCCTATACATACTATTGACTCACTCAGCCAATCATGCATGGAGGTGTTCTTAAAGTTGAACCCCACGCATAGGGGAGGTCCCAGTACGTTCAAGTTAAAAGTTTGCGATGATGGAGAACAAGGCAAGATTAACGGTCAATGTGTTTCCCTATATTAATTTGGAAAACTCAAATTAAGCTTTAGGATATTGCGTAGCACTCTTGTCTGACTCTGTGAACCTTTTTATGGTAAGACAATTTAAAGAGTTTGATTATTCATGCACCGTGGATGGTATTAGGGCTGTCCACGGGTTGGGCTGGGTCAGGTTAGTGCTTGACCCGGGCTCAACCCGATATTTTCAGGTGGATAAAATCAAAACCCGAAACCGACTCAAAATTCTCATCAGATCAGCCGGTTCAGGTCGTTTCAGGTTTTGGGTTGTACCGGTCGATTTCGAGTTTCATCATGGGGGTCGAGATTTGGCAAGATCCGTCGAGATCTGGCCGATATTTGGCCAAAATCCATGGGGATTTGGCTGATATTTGGCCGGATCCGTCAAGATCTCGCCGAATCTTGAAGGATCTGGACTAGATCTCGATGAGATCTTGCCGGATTTGGTTTATATCTCGACAGACTGGGGATGTGATCGCAATACCGTCAGGTCCATTCGGTTTCCGTCGAGTTTTGAAACCCAAAACCACCACACAACCCACACCTTTCGGGTTCTGATGTCAGAGACCCACTACCAACCACAGGTTGCTCTAATCGAGTTGGCCTCAGTTCCAATGGTGCTAGGTCAGTCGGTTCCAATGGGTCACCGGTTCACCTAGATAGCCCTAAATGGTATATTGGTGTCGCTATACCAATTAAAATGATTGAGAAAGAATTAAAATGATTGAGAGCTACATACCAATAAATTTAGTGAATACAAAAAAATTTCATATTATTGACCTGATTTTTTGTTAATGGTTATTACTTGATAATAAAAGTTTGTGTCAATAATGTATGCATATGAAGGTGGTATAATTTAATAAAATCTTATCACTTTCATGAATTATTTATTAAAAAAAAATTTTTGAAAAAATCGAACATTGTTTTTATTGGCTCAATATTTTAATGGTATTCTTAGAAGCGGGGGAATCAAAGAAAGAATGTAAAACCCATGTTTGGGAAGATAAATGATGAAGACCTTGTGCTTTAGGCTATGTACAAGTCCAATGATCCAAAGAGTTTGGAGGAGATGGTAGATAACTTGTTTTGGCTAGTGTTTTTGTTGCTTGTTGATGCCATTGGAGAACAAGGAGAGATTCGTCAGTGCAAATGGAGTGGAGTTGATGATCATTATTATGAAGCAATCAAGCAAAAAATTTTAGCTTATGGCAATATGGCTTCATCATTAGGGCTAAAGTGATAGGAGATAGAGGCATGCAATGAGGAGGCAAAGACCAACAGGCAAGTGACATTAAAGGAAGAAAAGAGAATATGGATTTAGAGATGTTAAATATTAGCTATGATATATTCCATGTTAAATATGCTTAAATATATGCGGAAGATAGAAGCATAAAATAGGAACACAAGAACATAAGATTTACGTGGTTCAGCTTTACAGCCTACAACCTACATCCACGGAAGAAACCCTTAAGGGCTACATTTTTATTATATAAGAGTGTAGTACAAGACCTGTGTTACAATGAACCATAATATGAATATATATAGAAGACTAAACCCTAAACTAATAGACTTCTAATATAAGTAAAAGATTTGACTTGCACACAAAGTAGAATTAGGCTTGGGCTATGCTAATGGGCTAATATATCTCTAACACCCCCTCTCAAACTCAAGGTGGAAGCTTGATGAAACCTTGAGATTTGATAAGAGTAAGAAGATCCTCTGAATGAATTTTGGCTCTGTGACAATGGTTTGAGGAAGACAATAGTCTTATAGTGTTGATGCAACTTCTAACGGTGATATGACTATACCGGAGAGTTTTAACGGCAATAATGAGAAGCCAAAGAAGATGAACGCAGCGAAGAAACACCAAGGAAGACAGAGATTGTTCTTAAACACACTGTAAGGAAAACCATGGTCATAGGAAGGTGGCTCTGATACCATGTTAAATATTAGCTATGATATATTCCATGTTGAATATGCTTGAATATATGCAAAAGAGAGAAGTATAAAATAGGAACACAAAAACATAAGGCTTACGTGGTTCAGCCTTACGGCATACGTCCATGGAGGAAACCCTTAAGGGTTACATCTTTATTATATAAGAGTGTAGTACAAAACCTGTGTTACAATGAACCATAACATGAGTATATATAGTAGACTAAACTCTAAACTTATAGACTTCTTATACAAGTAAGAGACTTGATTTGCACACAAAGTAGAATTAGGCTTGGGCCTATGCTAATGAGATAATATATCTCTAACAAGAGAAAAGACCAAAAAAGATAAAGAAAAAGAGGAAAACAAAATTGGATAGCCAAAAGTGCCAAACTATAGTGCTCGAGATGGTTTGTGTTGGCAATTGGCACTATAGTTCAAATCTTGACTTGCCATATATTGTTGTTACTTTTCTTATAAAATAATCAAATTTTAAAATAAAATAAATTAGACACATGACCTAGCATAATTTGTGGAACATAAAGTGAAATATAAAAAATGGAACATAAGATGATTTATGTTTGCTCAAAATTGTTTTTGAAAGTTTGGAGTTAGTCCAAAAAAAGCTAAAATTTTGGTTTAAAGTTAAATCATTGCTAAAGAGTTATTCTGCAGACTAACGTTCTATCCAAGGGAGTTAATCTCGTATCAAAGGTTATACCGGTTTGATTAGTGGAACAATATATTTCGATACCGGTCAATACCGGTGTATATATATATATATATATATATATATTATAATAAATATAAAAGTTTACCATAAAACATTACCTCAATTCAGAATAAATTATTCATGGTTTTAGACTTTAGCATCAACAAAAAGAAAAAAGAAAAAAAACACAAGATAAAAAATAGAAATCTTAATTGTTCATTGCATACTAAGAAAACAAATAATACTAATAAGTTAATGCAAATAAGTTACCATTCTACCCTTACAAAAAATTCAAAAATTACAAAACCATAAATAAAATTAAATAAATAAATACGTTTTTTTCTGTATTGGCCGGTATGTCCGGTACACCCAAAATCGGCTAGTACACTTATAGGATGTGTTGGGCCAAACCCACGTGAATGGGTGGAGTCGTGTTATTGCCTCTCAAAATGGAGGTTCGACTAATTATATTTTCCCCTTTAGATTAAGGGTTTTATAATGAAGTCGTCACTTATTTAATTATTGAAATAAATAAAAAAACCAAAATTGAAAATTTCCTCATTTTATTTATTTGAAATTAAATTTACATTGATTATGGGAAATTACACGGCTTTGATCCTAGATACAATCTAAGATAAAGTACATGGTTTTGTTTTCTAGTTACAATCTAAAATTCGAAAATTACATGGTTAAGTATTTGATCTACTAACCCTTGATCTAAATTCGAAAGCTATGTTACAAGGTGAGGAAGGTATTAGGCACCCACCTTACCCGATGAAACCGGTCTTCTAGACTATGATGGCCAACATTCATATCATATCATCCAATATGTCAATCAATTTACATGTTGAATTTAATGTGTGTGCATGTGATAAACCCTAATTCAATTTATTAAGCATTGCATTTGGATTGAAAAATAAATTCTAGTGAATGTGTGTAAATGATGATAACCTAGATTCAAGGATTTAAAAGAATTATTAAACAAACATGTTTTTCATATTTTTAATGTGGATTTAAGATTAAAACTAGTGATATGCATGAACATGTGATAAACAACCAAGAATATGTGAAGAACGCATAAGAACAATTAAGAACATTCAAACATATTCAAGGGAATTTAAATAACTACTATCATGCTTTAATCCTAAATTCTCATCATGGCAACACAAAACAAGTTAGGGAAAGGGATTATACCTTCATGCAAGATCCATACGGTGGAGGAGGAGACTCTTGGTAGAGGTCCTAAGGGTGGAGGAAAAGAAGAGTTAGGAGAGGAAGAGTGAGTCTCACTCAATACCTTGAGTCTCAAGAAGACCAAAATATGACAAGACTACTCAACTTCACTAGAACTCAAGAGAGGGGAAGAGATGGGGTTTTTTGTGTGCCTTGGAATGAAGGAGATGGGGGTTTATATAGTAGTGATAGAGGAAATATAAATGGAATGCCATTTAATGAGGGTTGATAAAGAATCATGAACCTATACCTCATTTTAGCCTTAGGGAAAATCTGTTGCATTAAATGGAGAGATTGGTGGGAATGAGGAGCAAGCCAAAATTCGGTTTTCCCGTAGTTGTTGTAACAGCCTGTAAAGCCAACTTCGAAATATCATATCTGATTCAATTCTGATCAGAATCGTCTTGTTCTTATGCTCAAATTGAAGCCCCGAATGTCTAGTTTCTAGGAAAGTAACCTTATTCACAGATTCAAAATATTCTGAGAAATAATGATGAAATTATGAGCAGAGGTCATTTGTTAGAAAATGGTTTCAGCACAATTAACATTAATAGGTCACAAATTAGCTCCCAATTAACATTAAATGGCTTCAATCACTCCCATTTCAGACTTAATTGGTTCCAAATTTACTCTAATTAAAAGATAATTTCACAAATTACTCATTGAATAATTAATGTTTAACTATCTAGTTAATTAGGTGTATGCAACTCTACCATAAAATGTAGTCCTAACCAATCAAATTATGACACATCATCGATCTCAAATTGATTGTACTTATAACCAATTGAAATCTATTGTTCATAATCACATATAGTCGAATTCAGTTTGTGATGGTGCATCTCAACTATTAAAACTTGATTTGATGATAACTTTCAAGCTGATGATCCGATTGGGGCTTATGACCAGTTGATTTGATCGTTACAACATCAAAATCATTTTGATAAAATAAGATTAAGGATCTAATAACCAGAATCAAGATGCATATTTTCAAGAAAAAATTACCCTTTTACCCTCCATATGAGGTTAAATGCAGGTTGCAAAACGAGGTGTCAACACATGACCGGTACGCCCAGTATTTAAACCAATATGAAATGTTGGCATTTTGATACCAATACAATACATACCAGTCGATACTGGTACGGTATCGACCACCTTGATTCTATTACTTCTTTTTATTTTGGGTGGAGTCTATTATTATAATTATATGTTTGGAATGAAATTTGGAGAATGTATAGCTAAGAGCTTTGTCATTCAATTGTTTTGCCAAACTTTATTACAATGAGAACTATGGTTCAAATCATTATCTTCCATTTATTGTAACAATTATAAAAATAAAGAATGTATTATAGCCTCCCTTTGCCATGAGAGATACATTGTATATGATAGGTTTATAAGATAATTTTTTTTTTTTTTTTTGAGAAATAATTATAACATACTGCTAACCCCACAGTTCAAATCATTTCCCCCCTAGATCTCCAAACACTTTGTATATAGGGAGGTGCTATGACCAGCTACAATGCCTTTGGCTTTATAAGATAATTATTGGTTTGTGATACTTCAAATTATGTGAATTTAATTGACCGTTAGACTATTTAAGTGTGTGTTGTGTTGACGTGTGTTAAGTCCCACGTAAGGGATTTATTAAGTAGATCTTGCGTTTATAATTAATTAGAAATCAGTTAATAAATTTAGAATTTTTCATTTCATATAATCAAACTGGCCCTATATAATCTTCCACTACATTCATTGGATTAAAACCCAAATTAACATATTTAAAATTTCCATGCCAATTCCAAGTTTCCAACTTAAATTTTATGATTTATCTTTTTATAAATACGATCAGATTTGAACTAATGTTGTTTGTTACAGGATGATGGTGATGATTCTTGTTTACATGATATAAATATTCTACGGACATTTTATGGACTAAAATTTCTCACCTTTTCCAAATATCATTTCTATCAAAACCAACAACAATACAGAACTACAAATAGCCCAAACCAGCAACACTTCTGACAAGGCCCCTTAAAAGGAAGACACAACAACAAACCAACAAGAACCTCAATTAAGCCCCAGCCAGTCGAAGCAACACCACAAACAAACCTGCAGAACCATAACAGAACTACAACACCAAAAACCACTAACAAATGCACAACCAACAATACTCCACAACATGCCTAAAGACCCTGAAGTATATATGCGTATGAACAACCTCGAAAGCCAAAGGCACTACCCAGCAAAGTCATTAATTACCTCCTCAACTGCCACCAGCATCACTGACAGCTATGGTTTCAAGTTTCAACAGCACCACTCACAAAAGCTATGACTCCCTCTTTTAGACCTCAGCTCCATTGGGTTTATCATTAGAAGCTTGGCCTGGCCTCAAGGACGGAGCCAGAACGTGAAGTTAGGGGGGGCAAAAGTATAAACAAAAAAAAATTTTGAAACTCTAAATAAATATTCATTTTATAAACCATCAACAAAGAAAAATACACAAAATTATTGTTTTTTAAGATATTACAATGCAATTATTTATGAAAATAAGACATTAAATTTTCCTCAACATTAGTAGTTGGTAATGTTGCACCACTATTATTAGCTTCTAAATCATTTGAAATTTTTTTTTGAAAAAATCAAATATGGTAGTGGATTTTTTCATAATTTACAAATAAAATATAATTTGAAATTATCATTTTATTATATGGTCAATAATTTATAATCATTTCACACAATAAACAAATACCATGCACACAAGTAATCAATAAATAACCAAACAAATTTTAAAGTGGTAAATAATCTCTTTAATTATTTACCTAAAAAAAAATATCTTTCAAATTTTTTAAAAGACACCAATAGACAACAACACTACCAAACAAAACTACATATTTACACTAAAGTGAACAAAACTGTCCGAATGGGATTGTGTTGTTTTCCATAGTTCACAGTTGTTAATCAGAGACAAGACACCACCTGTGACTTGACCACCATTTATTATAATATATATATATATAAAAGAAAGAAAAAGATTAAAGATGGAGTCAAGTCAGAGTCTACCTTTCTCGCTTTTGACTCTCTTTTTTTTCCAGTCTCTTCTTCTATTTTCAGATGTGGTGGAGTCTCTCAACTCTGCTTCTCTTTCAATTTTCTTCGCAACACTGTCAACACATATGATTAAATCTAAGTTAATCAACCAACTATCCAAGCAGTAGAGATTCAAATATGAGAGAGGGATAAAATGTTACCAGGTTTGGGGCCTTTGGGCGGTGCTGATTGCTGCGATGGACTAGTGGTGGCCAGTGGTGTCAGGTGCACTGTTCTGCCTTTGCTTCTGCTACATGGCTGTTCTACTGCAGTGCCGCTACCCAAGTCCTCAATTTTGAGGTATTCACTCTTCTGCCGTAAGTTAGGTTTTAGGTTTTTTTTTTTTTTTTTTTTTGGTAGTGGCTTAGAAATCCCCTGTTTTTTCCCTTTTTATTATATGTGTGTCTTGCCTTAAGTTGGCTTAGAAATCCCCTTCTAGTTAAAATCTGCTTTGAGGTTTTTTTTTTTTTTTTGGGGCTTGTGATTATTTATTTTGGGATGTTGTTTGGGCTTAATTTTTGTTATTGGGATAATATTTATAGCTTTTAAAAATATCAATAATAATTTTGAGGGGGCAAAGATCAATTTTATTGAAACAAATTGCTAAAAATAATAGGTTATATATAGTAAAAATTATAATTAAAAAAAAAAAATCTAGGGGGGGCACTGCCCCCCCAGGTCCAACAATAGCTCCGTCCCTGCCTGGCCTCTTGGGTACTTGCATAACCACCACCAGGATAAGCATTGGCAGTTGCATAACAAGGTGGTGGGGCAGGAAAAACAGCCTATTTTCTCTCATATTTTAAGAGAAGTAAATAGTCTTAGCCATAGGAATTAAATAGACATAGTTTCCTGTGATTTGAGAAAGAAATCTCCCGTATTGCCTAGAGTAGTTTTACTTTATGGACACAACAAAATTTTACATTATTTTCACAATTGTTAACAACTATAAATCAAAATGAAATGAAATAAATAAATAAAAATTATACCAAGATCTATTACAATTCAAAATAAAAATATTGTAAGATTTTGCTGTGTTACTAAACTTTTTTAGATTATATTATTGAAATATTAAAGAGAGACCATTAAACTGTTTGTTTTGAAAAATTCATTATAAAAATTTAAAAAAAAAAAAAAAAAAAAAAAAAAAACCCAAGTGGCGGGAATGCATATCTATAAAAGCTGAAGAAGGCAAAACCACAACAAGACACAAAACATTCGAACCAACATATTTTTTCTCATATATTAATTAGAGAAGTACTGATAGTCTTAGCCTTAGCCTTAGCCTTGGGGATAAAATAACCAAAATAAAAATGGTGTGAAGTGTGAACACACTTTCTTATTAAGAGTATCCACAGCAGTGGAGCTAAAAACTTAGCTTTTTAGCTCCACTAAAAGTTACTTTATCTATTATACCTACACTCATGTTGCAGCAATGAATCTATTTTAGCTATCAACGCAATAAAATAATATATACATCACAATAAAATAATATATCCCCTACAATAAAATAATATATCCCACTCCCAAAAAAACAACCTAGAACCATCCACAACCACCTCTACCATCAGGCACATCCACAACCACCACTGCCACCACCACCAGACACAACCAAACCCACAAACAACCACCACTACCATAGCCAAAATCAACCACCACCACCACAGCCACCAAATCCATATGAAAATACATTATAAAATAATATTAAAAAAAAAAAACAAACAAACAAACTCAATCACAGCAAAGAGAATAGAGAGATGGCGTGGGTCTAATCGGAGGACTGGGCGGAGGCGTGGGTTTAATCGGAGGACTGGGCGGAGGCGTGGGTTTAATCGGAGGACTGGGCAGAGGCGTGGATCAGCGGAATGGGGAGGACTGGGCGTCGTGGGTCTGATCAGAGGACTAGGCAGAGGCGTGGGTCTAATCAGAGGACTGGGCGGAGGTGTGGATCGGCGGAGTGGGGAGGACTGGGTGTCATGGGTCTGATCAGAGGACTGGGTGGAGGCGTGGGTCGGATGCATGGATCGGTGGCTTGGGGCTTAGGCCGGTGACGTTGAGGCCAGTGGAGGGGCACGGATTGGGCAATGGGGCTTAGGGAGATCGGCGATGCGGCTTGGCGTGGGTCGACGAGCTAGGTCGGTGGAACAGGTCAGCGGTGAGGGAGCTAGCTAACGAGCTGAGGGATGAGGGAGATGAGGGAGGTCGGTGAGCTAGAGAGAAAAAAAAATTTAAGGAAGAAAGAAGAGAAGCGAGAGAGAGAGAGAGAGAGAGAGAGAGAGAGAAAAGGAAAGGAATATTTTAATGAGAGAGGAGAGAGAAGTGTAATAAAAAAAATTTTCTTTTTTTTTAGCTTTGAGCTACAGTACACATCTAAAGATAGATGTGTACTGTAGCTAAGGAGCTAAATCTTTTAGATTTAGCTCCACTGCTGCGTAATGGTTTTTTGGTGTTTGAGAGCTAAAAAATAGCATTATACCTATATAGCACCACTGTTGTGAGTGCTCTAATAAGCTGAATATATATAATTAATCAGTACAAGATCAAATCCAACTGACACTTTATTCATTGAATTAAATAAATTTAGAATATAAAAATACACATTTGTTCTACATCCTCATGAATCATGAGTCATGACTAAGCAAAAAAGGCGGGAATAAAAAAAATTCACATGTAACCTCTTATATATATTTATTACAATGTAATTAACTTCACGTAAAACCCAACAAATAATTAATGAACGAATAACATATTGAAATTAGAAGAGAGAAATTAGAAGAGAGGCAACGAAATGAATAAATGCTCTGCTTGATTATTATTGACAGTGGCGGAGCCAAAATTTTAGTTTAGGGGGGGCAAGATTAAAAGATAGTATTAAAAAAATTAAAACATTAATTGATTATAGTAACAAAATAAATAAACAATTGTAAACAAATTTAATAAAAAGTAAATGTTGCATATTGTTAAAAAATATATATATTAAATGGCATTTCACTATTTATTTATGGGACAAGTCATTTATGAGATATGAACAAGAAAGACAAATACCATGAATAATGTAATAGGTAAAAAATAAGGGATATGCTATGTATACAACATTTTCTTAACGGTTTCTCAACCAAAAAAAAAAAAAACTAATTTTAGTGGTAAGTTCAAATTAAAACCAATTACATCTTATACATATAATTTGTTATAAAAATATTGTAAATGTAGCACTTCTTTATATTTTTATCATTTTTTTTTTAACTTTAGCTTTTCAGGAAAACTTTTTCCTTACTTTCCAGTCTGCTTCTTTAAGGGTGGAGTGGACCAACTTTTTCTCTTTTTCATGTCAAAAGGGTGGGTCAAAGTGTCAAGCACCTTAAATAAACAGTGTAATTCCCCCCTACAAAACTAGTAGTTTGGGGAATTTTTTTTACAAAGTCAGGGGGGGCAATTGTGCCCCCCCCCCCCCCCCCCACCCTATGCTAGCTCCGCCAGTGATTATTGAAAACTTGATTAGTTTATATACATTAAGGCACTAACACATTAACAAACTTAACAAACCAGTCTACTAATAACTAACTCAAATATCACATGATCAGCACGTGATGACTTAAACAGCAATAACAGTAAACATAAAACTACATGTAGCATAGCAGTGGCATTTAAACGACTTGCAGCTTGTACTGGTATTTCTTCAATACTCCCCCTCAAGATGGAGCATATATGTTACTCATGCCCATCTTGCAGAGTAAGTTGCTAAACTGTTGGTGCCCTAGAGGCTTTGTAAGCAAGTCTGCCAATTGATGCTTAGTTGAGACATGGAAGGTTTTGACTAGACCATCTTGTATCTTCTCCCTCACAAAATGGCAATCAAGCTCTATATGCTTAGTCCTCTCATGATAGATAGGGCTAGCTGCAATGTGGATTGTAGCTTTACTATCACAATATAGAAGAGCAAGTTGATCATGACTGATTGACAAGTCTATAAGCAAGCCTTTTAGCCATACAAACTCACTGACAACAGCAGCCATAGACCTATACTCTAATTCAACAAAAGACCTAGACACAATGTGCTGCTTCTTGGACTTCCAAGCAATTAAGGACTCACCCAAAAATACACAAAATCCAGTGATAGATCTCCTTGTATCTGGACAGCTAGCCCAATCCGCATCACAGTAACCTTTCAAGTGCAAATCTGAGGTTGCGAAGAAAAAGAGACCTTGTCCAGGTGTCCCTTTTAAATACTTAAGGATCTTGTTGGCTGCTTGAAGGTGTGGCTATCTAGGCTGTGCAAGAAACTGACTAAGTTTTAATGCACGCTGTAAGCAATATCTGCTCTGGTCAGTGTCAAGTATAGCATCTTCCCAACAAGTCTCCTATACTGAGAAGGATCTGTTAACAATTCTCCATGATAGTTTGATAACTTGGTGTGTTGCTCCATAGGAGATTTAATTAGCTTGGCTGCTAGCTGTCCAGTCTCTGCTAGAAGCTCTAGAACATACTTTCTTTGGCAAACACTTATGCCTGTGGAGGATCGAGCCACCTCTAATCCTAGAAAGTATTTCAAATGACCAAGATCCTTTAGCCTAAACTGATCATGAAGAAACTGCTTGAACTCTGAAACAGCTTCAAGGTTGTTGCTAGCCACCAAAATATCATCAACATACACTAAGATAACAATGATGACATCATTATGAACTCTTGTAAACATGGAGTAGTCAGATTTGGACTGAGTGAATCCATGGTTGATGATTGTGGTTGAGAGCTTCGAAAACCATTGTCTGCTGGCCTGCTTCAGTCCATACAAGGACTTGGTGAGTTTGCAGACTAAATCAGGCTCCCCCTTGCTACCAAAACCAGGTGGAGGTAGCATATATACTTCCTCATCAAGGTCTCCATGCAGAAAAGCATTATTGACATCCAACTCAACCAAATGCCAATCAAGAGCAGCTACAACAGCTAGTCGAGTCTTAACAATGACAAACTTCACAACTAGACTAAAAGTTTCATAGTAGTCCAAACCCTCCTATTGAGTGTACCCTTTTGCCACCAATCTCTCTCAACACTCCTATCAGCTCTATGCTTGACTTTATATACCCATTTGCAACCTATAGGAACCTTACCAGCTGGTAAAGGTGTAAGCTGCCAAGTATTGTTGATTTCAAGTGCATGTATCTCATCAGACATTGTTGCCTGCCACCTAGGATCTCTTGCAGCCTCAGCATAGGACTTAGGCTCAGCACAAACAGAAAGAGCAATAGTGAAAGCTCTATGAGGGGTAGATAGCCTATCATAGGAAAGGATAGATTCAATAGGAAAATGAGTAGTAGCTAAGGGTATGGGGTTGGCTGAGGCAAGCTGACAGTGGAAATCCTGATGGTAAGTAGATGCTTTGTGAGGTCTGGAGGATTTTCTAGGTGCTGATGGAGCAGGATTAATAGGCTCATGGATAGGTTGGACAGGTTGGTCAGATTGGACAGGTTGGTCAGGGACAGGGTCAAGTGTGACTGGATTAGGATTAGGATTGACATGTTGGTTAGGCATAGCATGTGGAGAATGGATAGTGGAATCAGGTATGTGAGGTGTATGGGTGTCAATCACTGGTTCAAAAACTTCCATTGGTGAATCATTAATAGTAAAAGTGGGAGGTGGAAATAAGGAACCAGCAGAAAGTGGAAGAGAATTAGAAGCATTGTTAAGGTGAAAATCCATGGAATGAAAAGGAAAAATATGCTCATGGAAGATAACATCTTTGGACAAGAAAATGGACTTGGTTTCAAGATTGAACAATTTATATCCCTTGACACCATATGGATAACCAAGAAAGACACAGGGAAAGGCTTTAGGATCAAATTTAGATATATTCCTAGAGAGAGTAGATGCAAAACACAAACAACCTAGGACCTTAAGGTGAGAGTAAGAAGGGACAGTACCCATAAGAATTTCATAGGGAGTTTTATTATTCAACAAAGGGCTAGGCAATCTATTAATAAGATAGACTGCTGTATGGATGCAATCTCCCTAGAACTTTAGAGGCAGATTAGTTTGAAACCTAAGGGCTCGAGCAACACTCAATATATGTTAGTGTTTCCTTTCAACAATTGAGTTCTGTTGAAGTGCATCTACACAACTCAGTTGATGTAAGATACCCTTGGAAGAGAAAAATTGAGGCATATGAAATTCAGGACCATTGTTTGATCTCAGGGATTTAATTTTGATATGAAATTGAGTCTTAACAAAGGAAAAGAAAGACTAAATAACTGTTCTAGCATCAGATTTGAATTTCAGCAAATATACCCAAGTACATCTACTACAATCATCAACAATGGTTAGAAACTACTTAAAACCATTAATAGAAGGAACAGAAAAAGGTCCCCAGATATCACAATGAACAAGATCAAAAATGGAAGAACAAATGTTATTCTCATTAGGAAAAGGAAGCCTTTTTTATTTGGCTAAAGGACAAACAGTGCAAACAGGAAACTCTTTATCACAGAATGTTACATCAAGAATTATTGAGCTAATCAAGTGCAACCTAGATGAAGAAGGATGACCAATTCTATTATGCCACAAAATAGAGTTTGAAACAGTGGAGCTATTACATGAGACAAGACTACAATTAGCAGCAACAGAGGAAGAAGAGTAAACACCAAGACGTGAGAGGACAGTGTGCGTGAAATTGGAAAATTGAATTGGGATAGAAAGCTTTGCAGAGTTGGTTTGCTGTAGAATGTACAGGCCACCATGCTTTCTACCCAAACTAATCGTCTTCCACCTGTACAAAACAAAATTGAGATAGAAAAATGCAGCAACACCTCAAATAATGTGTTAACTTCCCAATGGAGATAAGATTGAATGAAAAGGAAGGAACACATAACACATTGTCAAGAATCAAATCACATGGTAACTGCACTTGACCAACATGAGTGACTAAGACAGATTCACCATTTGGAAGTTTGACAGAGATGTAAGCTACAGAAGTAATTTTGGTAAGAGATGAAATGGAATGAACCATGTGGTCAGTAGCACCACTACAATAATCCATTCATTAGGTAAAAAGGCAGGTGGAATGACAAGATTAGAAGAAAAAACTTAGTGATCTAAGTTGGTGGAAGAATGCAAGCAAAGAGGCATGGAAGTAATAGAGTCTAGGCATTCAGGTTTATCTAAACTGTCAATATTAGATATAGGTAAAGTACCTGCAGTGTGAAAAATACCAGGTGGCAAGGATTTGGTGACAGGAGCAATTTGAATGATAAGTGTGGCAGCTTGGTGAGTTCCAAGAGAAGAATCTTGATTGCCTTGTGATCCCAAGGTATGGGTCTACAATATGGACATGAGTTGGTGACACTGAGAGGAAGCACGAGCCATTGTAGTCAACTCCTCCATACTATCTACATTGTCCAAATTGGAACCCAGTGAAACCTGATTGGCTGAGTGCCCTTTTCCTTTGTTCTTATACCTAGGAAGGTAACCATGAATCTTATAGAATTTGTCCACCACATGCCCAAGTATTCCACAGTGTGAACAAACTGGCCTTTCCCTTTTTCCATTAGGCTTGGTGGTATAGTTACCCTTGTTAGATGAGGTATTAGAACCTCTAGAGAAGAGAGTGGTAGATTCAACTACAATGGCATTGGAACCAACTCTTCTTTGCTTCTCTTCTTGAGTGATGAGAGAGAAGACTTGATTCAGTGAAGGCAAGGGCTTCATCGGTAGGATCTGTCCCCTAACAATTGCAAAAGATTCATTAAGCCCTATCAGGAAGTTCATAGTACACTCCTCTTCTTGATACTCAACCCAAGCAGCCATTGAACCACAGGTGCAAATACCACAAGAACATGAGGGAATTGGCTTATAATTGACCAATTCATCCCAAATTACCTTGAACCTTGTGTAATAACTACTCACAGAGAGATTATCCTGAGAGAGAGTACTCACCATTCTTCGAAGTTCAAAAACCATAAGGCCATTGCTCTGAGAGAATCGATTCTTGAGATCTGTCCAAACTTCTTGTGCAGTATTCAAGTAAATCACACTTGAAATTAGATCCTTGGACATCGAATTGATCAACCAAGAGAGAACCATTTTGTTGCATTTCTTCCAAGCAGGGAAAATTGGGTCTGAAGAACTTGTTGGAGCTTTAATGGTGCCATTAACGAAATCTGTCTTGTTCTTGGAATCAAGAGCATAAATGATAGATCGGCTCCAAGTAGCATAGTTCTCTTCAGTAAGAGGCTGGTTAACCAGAATCAAGCTAGGATTCTCGCTACCATGCAAAAAATAGGGACTGGATGGTTTTTCCCAAGCGGGCACAGAGGTTTGAGAAGTAGATGATACAGAATCTATATTGGTAGATACGGAAGCCATTGGAGAAGCTTGAACTAGGTTTTACAATGAACTTAGTTTCAAGAATTAGAGAAAAACGTGAGCAAAGAATTAAAGAAACTTTGCAAGAGGGATCAACAAAAGAAAAAGAAATACAAAGTGAAAAGAAATTAAGCTTCAAGAAAACTCAACAATGGAGGATGAGTTAGGAATGGATGGAATATTACACCGAGCCAACTCGCTCTGATACCATATTGAAATTAGAAGAGAGAAATTAGAAGAGAGGAAACATAATGAATAAATGCTTTGCTTGATTATTATTGAAAACTTGATTAGTTTATATACATTGAGTCACTAACACATTAACAACCTTAACAAACCAATCTACTAATAACTAACTCAAATATCACATGACCAGCACATGATGACTTAAACAGCAATAACAGTAAACATAAAACTACATGTAGCACAGCAGTGACATTTAAACGACTTGCAGCTTGTACTGGTATTCCATGCTTAGCAAACTTGAAAGCCAGCACGGCAGTATAGTAGTCCACCACCACAAACCCCAAGCAAAGCCACCACCCCTCATCAGCACCCACCACCGCCACCACCACAACCTCCACCACCACCACCACAACCTCCACCTCCACCACTGTGAACAGTGGAGGTGTTTGCATAAGCAGCAGTACTCATAAAAACCATGCCACCATCGTTTCTGCCACCTTTGCGCTTAGGAGCTTTACCTGAATAAGCCGCGGGGGAAGCATAAGCATTTTTTTTTTTTTTTTCTTTCTTTCTACTCCCTTGTATGCAAAAACACCCCATTGCTGCAAATGTAAACGGTACGGAGAGAGACTTCCTTAATTTCTTCGACTATGAAATTTTTTCCAAAAGACTATATATAAGCCTCTAAGATGTAAGTTGTACTTGTCGTCCTGTTAGAAACTTAGACCGAGCAACGGTTTGAACACTAAATTGTAAGAGTTTGGACTATTCAATTCAATTAACGTACAAAATTGAAGTTTCTTCCTCTGCGTGCTTTCTAAGAAATATGTTAGAGACCCAGAGGCTGGTCCCCACCGCCACGGACTGTTTCAAACTTTAATTTTCTTCTTTCCACATTTTTTTCCTTGGTCAAAGTTCAAACCGTCCTGATATGAAAAGAATCAGCAGCTAGAAATGAATGGAGCCCACATTGATAGACCCTAGAAAAAGGCCCAACTTAATAGGCCCTGGGCAGATAACACTTTCTTCGAATAAAATTGGTGGCCCAGGATATAAAAGTAGAGAGACTTGATTGTCAATGATTATAGCTATGATAATGATAATCCAGTCCACTTGAGATAGGGAGTTATTGATAGTGTGCTTGGACGAGGAATGTATCTCTGTCTCATGCATTTCAATCATATATCATATATGTATTACCTTTCTCATATCTTGTGAATTTTACATGACTATAAAATTCATACAATGGAGATGTTTTATTTTCATTGATTTTAAAAAATAAAAAATAATAAGCTTTATAAATTATAACTGATGAGGAAACCTTAACCACCACATTTTTACTATATGCTCGATTTGCATGTTAAAGAGAACCCTATTAATGCATATATAGATGAGCTATGTGAGCTAAGTTTAACCTTACTGTTTACAACATTATTGGACCTCTTGGGCGGTTATTCTTGGATTCTTACGTACATTAATACATAATAAACTTGCCAATGGGGGCTTAGCTGAGTGGGTAAGGTTCGTTCGCTTCGTGCACCACACCTAGGTTCGATTCTCGCTGCCCGCAGGAGTCCGTTGGTGGGCATACTTAGTGAGGGTTGGCCCCCTCACACAGTACTGGGCTGAGCCTCATCAAGCTGATCTCGGTACTGGCTCTCTGCTCGGGTATAATATAATCATAAAGGCCTGTATTTTCATTTCTCAAAAAAAATAATAATAATACATAATAAACTTAATATCTCTAATAATAATTGTATCAATTATCTAGGAATTTTTTTTTAAGTACATAAACTGACATTAAATAAAAACTAGCATTTTAAACTAAAACAAACTAATTAACACTTAATAATGACATTCTGAGAGTCACCTTCATGAATGAAGAATGATGCTCTCTACTTGGTAGCCTAGTTAGATTTCCAGAAAACCAACTTTGACTTCGTTGATTGTTGGATGATGAAAATTTAACTCTGTAGTAGCAATGAAAGGAAAACCATCCTGGATCTCACTCGATTTTACTATAGCAGAATTTATTATAGAACAACAACACCTGGATCATGGGGTTGGTTTACTCTAGATGTCACCAAGTTGATACTTGATACTATTTGGACCATGGTGGAACTAAGGTGAGACTACCGTTGAATTCACTTAAGTGTTTGTGACTTTGTGGTCCTCCATATCTATGCCCTTAAATATTGGTTCCTCTATGGATCTAGGAACTATTACAATCATGCCGAACAGCCGAAGGGAGGTGTTTTTTTAGATCTTATATATATATATATATCCTAGAATAAATAATTGAGGACATTTTCATCTTTAGGCAACCAACCCAAGAATAAATTAAAGAGAGAAGTTCATACATGGTTCACATGAAAATCCACCCCAAACTAGTTTCGTTGTCTATAGGGATGTTCACCAAACCGCATAAACCGCACAAACCACAAAAACTATACCAAAACCGCCCGTAAAATGGCATAATCGCACCGCACCGCAAGTAATATTGCACCACACCACACCACATGGTGCAATGCGGTTTGCGATTTTATAATAAGAAAACCGTACAAACCGTACCGCACTACACCCTTCTATATATTGGAGGAGTACACTACAGGGAGTTTATGGATTTTCTATGGCACCTTATCTTCATGCAACACGTGGGAAAGGATAGAAACAAGTCTCAGCTTGGATCTCCACGACAATCCAGCAAGGAGATGATATACAAAGCCCAAACTCTACTTGCGGATTTCCAGGTAGCACATCTCAGATGCCTTCAGCCCAAGACTGCCGATGACTCACTAAGGATTCCTCCCTCTTTCCCATGGTATAAAGTTAACACGGATGCAGCAGTCTTCAAAAATTCCAAATCAGTTGGAATTGGAGTCGTCGTGCGTGATCATGAGGGTTCAGTACTTGCGGCCTTAAGCAAGCGTCTGCCACTACCACTGGGACCACTTGAAGCTAAAGCCAAAGCAATGGAGGAAGCAATCTCTTTCACCATTGACATCGGATTACAGGAGGCCATCTTTGAGACAGACTCCTTGGCTCTCTCAGGAGCTCTCACAGACATGTCCACAGTACTGATTACCATCGAAAACTGCATAGGAGGCATTCACCTTAAGCTGCAAAATTTCAGACAATCACGTGTGCAGCATGTTCGACGTGAAGGAAACAAACCAGCTCATACCTTGGCACACCATGCCAAAGGAATTGATAACTTTGTAACATGGATAGAAGAAACTCCATCTTTTATTGAGTCCTTTGTGACACAAGATGCTTTGTATTTTTCCTCGTATTAATAAAACTTACGTATTTCTTATCAAAAAAAAAAAATAGTTTAATAACCCTTGTTTTCCCAAAAAATAAATAAATAAATAAATAGTTTGATAATCCTAGCAAGTGTTGATTAAGAAAGCCAACCCAAAATAAAGAAAAAATAACTCAATAATTTAAAACTTGGACCAAAACAAAGGGAAAAATTAGTTTTGGGCTTGATAGAAAAAACCCAAAATTTGAAAAATATACCAACTTCAAATCATTCAAACCGCATCTTATATATCACACCGCATATGTGACCGCAAAAATGAGATGCAATACGGTTATGGTTTTAGCTAAATTTTAAACCGCACCGCATTACACATGTGACCGCAAAAATAAGGTACGGTACGGTACGGTTATGGTTTTGGCTAAATTGCACCGCAAAATGCGGTGCTAAAAATTGCCCAAAACCGCACCGTACCGCGAATACCCCTAGTTGTCTATCTTTTATTCAATTATCATTTGCTATTTAGTGGAACGTTATATTTTAAATAACAAAATACCTTGTAAACCCTTGGATTCATGAAAACAAATTTTGTGTTATGAATTGGATCCCAAGCAAATGAAGAAGATTCTAACCTATTAGGAAAAGCAAATGAGAATGTTCACAATATGTGATGTGATCCCACAAAATATGAAACATTCAATGCATGAAATACTTTCTCCAGGAGTCCTCTACCAAGAAATATAAGACATAATCTCATCTCCTTCCCCTTTCCAAAGTTGGTTTGCTTTGTTAAATTTTTTTTTTTTTTTTTTATTCTATGCATAAATCTTGCATTGCTTTCAGTTTTTTACATCATGAGTTGCTAAAATCAAAATTTAAACAATTGCAAGATATGATATTGGCAATTGGAAATAGGGGTGTGCAAATAAACCAGTAAACCAAAAATGCCAACAAAAACTAACCTTGATTCTCAATTTTGATAATTTCCCCACACCGATGGTAAGTTCTAGTTTTCATTCCCTAAAAGTTCTAGTTTTTAATTTGGTTTTGGTGTTTGAATTTTTCAAACCAAAAGCGACCGAAACTTATCGATACATATGTCATTTAGGGTATGTTTGGAACAAAAGTAAATGCAGGAAGAGGAGAGTGTAATAAACAACATGGTTTTGAAACCCAGGTCATTCAAAGAACCAAAGAAGGAAGAGGTTCAAGGTTTTCGAGGTCGAACCGTAATGATGTCATAATTAATTTAATAATTATTTAAAATATAGATAAATATAATAAATTAGTATAAATAGAAAAACTAACTAAAATAATTCAAATAAATATGAAGACCATCATTCAAATGTATTTTTTTATATCATAACTTTCATTATGATGTTTCAAAAATCAATGGAATATTATTATTAATTGTTAAAAATAATAATAATAATAAAATTATTAGTTTACATTATACTATCAAGATAAAATAAATTTATATTTTAAACAAAATGAATGTCTACAATGATATATATTTTTATGCAAATATGTATAATATTGTACACTTTTTTATAAATTTATGTAATATTATACAAATTTAATCTATAATATATATCCTAATTTA
The DNA here is from genome assembly GCA_023055345.1 of Quercus wislizeni. Taxonomy (NCBI): domain Eukaryota; kingdom Viridiplantae; phylum Streptophyta; class Magnoliopsida; order Fagales; family Fagaceae; genus Quercus; species Quercus wislizeni. The sequence continues at coordinate 522,503 of JALGQJ010000061.1, forward strand.
CAATAACAATACATGAATGGTCGTTGAGAAGAATAGTACATGAATTTAATATACAAATATGTGGGTTTGTAGTACCAATAAATAATGCAATTAAATATTTAAATGTCCTATAAAAAATGCAATTAAATTTAAAAAGTTTAAAAAAATTTAAAAGCAAATGAATGGTTGAAGCATGGCCGCATGGCCACATGTCCAACTTTTTCATGGGGAAGGGGTAGTGTCTGCCATATTGGTAGACAACTTCATTGGAAAAGAAAAAATCTTAGACTTTTGATTTCTTTTGGTTTTGTGCACCAAAAGAAGAAAGGAAATGCCAAAGAAGCAAAAGAAGAATGAACGGAGAAGAACGGAGAGGAAGGAAAAATTGGAAAACGCAAAAGAAGGGTAAAGATAAGGTTTGTGCTTTTCGTTTCTTTTTTATTTTGTGGACTTTGTGTGATTTGGGACTGCATTTTCGGATTTGTGGTGAGGATGAGAGATAAAAAGACAAAGTTCAACAGAGAAAATGGCACAAGCCGCACAATGCTTCTTCTTTTTCTTATTTTTTCCAATTTCAGCCTGACCCGTGAGACCTGGTCATGGTTCTCCAACCCAGACGGTTTAATCGCAGTTCGAACGGTTCACTGTATTTTTGGTGTATAGCGGGTTTTGGGGTTAAAAGAACTGTCTCAAGGACAGTTCCCAGTTAACTGGGTCGAACAGTACGGTCCGGTTTGGATTTCAAAACCCTGATAAACAATTCAAAATACAACACCTATATTTGTTTTTTTTTTTTTTTAATTATTAAATTGTAGCTAGGTTGCTCATGGTGTTGTGTGAACGATGTAACAAGATCATTTTGCAGACACTTCAAAGGTCAATTTCTAAAAAACACCAACTGAACTGAACTGAACCGAAGCTTTCTCTATCAGCACAACATGGTTTTATAGGAATATCGTTCAATTTTGGTTACTAAATGTCAAAACTGGAAATTTTGGTTCGGAACCGAAATCGCCCTCCGCACCGAACTCATCAACCAATATAATTAATAACTATAGAACTATTCATTTCATATAATCAAACCCCATATTTCCTCTAAAAAAAATCCCCATATAATTTTCCAATACATTCAGTGGATTAAAACCCAAAATAACCTATCTTTTTTATTCCATAAATTCACCAATTCCAACTTGATATATTTTATGATTTATCTTTTAAAAATTTTGATAAAATTCAAATTAGTATCGTTTGTTACATGATGATTCTTCTTTACATAGGTATAAATATTCAAAGGACTTTTTATGGACTAAAACTTTTCTCCTTTTCCAAATATCATTCGGTTGAAAAAAATATATATATCTTACTTGTGGGTGAATTAGAAAAATTAATGCAACCTCTAATAAGCTTTATGACATAAACTTTCATACAGATAAATATACAAATTAAACTTCAAGATTAAAATAATTTGTTGATACATAAATCCAGGCAAAGCCCTAAATTCATAAACAAATAACATGTCCTGCGACCCTGAAGTATGCGTATCAGCAACCTTTGAAAGCCAAAGGCACTACCCAGCAAAGCCACCACCTCCTCAATTACAACCGCCACCGTCACTGCTACCGCCATCACCATCACCACCACTACAACCACCTCCACCAGCATCACTGACAGACATGATTCCAGCTGCAGTACTCACAAAAGCTATTACGTACGGCGTACGCCATCATTTAGACCTCCATTGGGTTTACCAAATCAACCGGGATCATTAGCATCACCACCACCAGGATAAGCATCGGCAGTAGTTGCATAATTCGGTGGAACAGGAGGAGAAGCTGTTTGATACGTATTTCGCTTCCTTTGACGCCGTCGTCGAATGAACAAACAAAACAAAAATGACATGTTTATATAACTGGCGCAAAAACAAAATCTTCTTTTCTTAAACTATATAGGAAATGAGTTTATGGCCAAATTAAAACCAAATGATGAAACAGCCGCATTTTCCTCTATGGCTCCCCTTAATCCTTATATATATTGCTAAGTTGCTAAGGTGCTTTAGGTACTTACAGTTCCGTATGCGTGTCTAATTCAAATTAACATTGGCTATAATAATCTCTTGCGGAACTTAAAGTTTGAAATATTCAGTTGCATACAATTCAACATGTGATTGATTGATTATCAAAGGTTCAAGGTTGTTCATTTCTACGGAGTTGAAGTTTCATAGGTCAGTGTTATCGTCATCATTTGTTCCTTCGCTATCCAAGAAATCCTTTCTTTGGAGAAAAATATTCTTCATTCCTCTTGAAACATGCAGCTACATATGTTCGTTATGTTCTTACCTTTTTTTAATTATTATTATTATTTTTGGTCTTTGTGCATTATTATTATTATTATTATTATTATTATTATTATTATTATTTTGGAGAATCAGTCTTGTGCATTATTATACATTGATCTATTTGTAATTTAAGTCTTTAGATTTCAGAGGTCGGATTCAAGAACTTTAAAGTAAAAATCCAACTCATTCGGGTGAAAAAAAAAAATAACACTCCATTTGTTTTGACATTAATATTTTCTAAAAAAATTAAGTTAATCTTTAAAAAATTATCTCAATATGTTACCCTATATTAATTTGGAAAACTCAAATTAAGCTTTAGGATATTGCGTAGCACTCTTGTCTGTGACTCTGTGAACGTTTTTATGGTAAGACAATTTAAAGAGTTTGATTATCCTACCATGTACCGTAGATGCTATATATATATATATATATATATATATATGAGAACCGTGGATGGTATATTGGTGTCGCTATACCAATTAAAATGATTGAGAAAGAATTAAAATCATTGAGAGACGTACATAAATTTAGTGAATACAAAAAATTTTCATATTATTGACCTGATTTTTTGTTAATGGTTATTAATAGATAATAAAAATTTGACGTCAATAATGTATGCAGATGAAGATGGTATAATTTTAATAAAATCTTATCACTTTAATAAATTAGTAAAAAAAATTTGAACATTGTATTTTTTTTTTTATTGGCTCAATATTTTAAGGGTATTCTTAGAAGCGGGGGAATCAAAGAAAGAATGTAAAACCCATATATGTTCGGGTAGATAAATGATATCGACATTGTGCTTCAGGATTTGTACAAGTCCAATGATCCAAAGAGTTTGGAGGAGATGGTAGATAACTTGTTTTAGCTAGTGTTTTTGTTGCTTGTTGATGCCAATGGAGAACAAGGAGAGATTCTTCTGCGCAAATGGAGCGGAGTTGATGATCATTATTATGAAGCAATCAAGCAAAAGAATTTAGCATATGGCAATATGGCTCCGTCATTAGGGCTAAAGTGATAGGAGATGGGGGCATGCAATGAGGAGGCAAAGACCAGCAGGCAAGTGACATTAAAGGAAGAAAAGAGAATATGGATTTAGAGAAAAGACCGAAAAAGAGAGAGAGAAAACGAAGATGAAAAAAAAGTGGATAGCCAAAGTGCCAAATTATTGTGCTTGATGCCTGGATGGTTTGTTTTGCCAATTGGTACTATAGTTCAAATTCTGACTTGCCATATATTGTTTTTACTTTCCTCATAAAATAATCAAATTTTAAAATAAAATAAATTAGACAAATGGCCTAGCATAATTTGTGGAACATAAAATGAAATACAAAAAGTGAAACATAAGATGATTTCTATTTGCTCAAAATTGTTTTTGAAAGTTTGGAGTTAAGTCCAAAAAAAAACTGAAATTTTGGTATAAATTAAAGTTAAATCATTGCTAAAGAGTTATTCTGCAGACTAACGTTCTTTCACTTCTTTTAATTTTGGGTGAAGTCTTTTACAATAACTATATGTTTGGAATGAAATTAGGTAAAATTTGGAGAATGTATAGCTAAGAGCTTCGTCATTCAATTGTTTTGCCAAACTTTATTATAATGAGAACTATGGTTTAAATCATTATCTTCCATTTATTGTAACAATTATAAAAATGAAGAATGTATTATAGTCTTCCTTTGCCATGAGAGAGACGTTGTATATGTTAGGTGCATAAAATAATTATTGGTTTGTGATACTCATACTCCAAATTATGTGGATTTAATTGACCGTTGGACTATTTAAGTGTGTGTTGTGTTGAAGTATGTTGAGTCCCACATAAGAGATTTACTAAGTGGATCTTGGGTTTATAATTAATTAGAAATCGATTAATAAATTTAGAATTTTTCATTTCATATAATCAAACCAGCCCTATATAATATTCCACTACATTTATTGGATTAAAACCCAAATTAACATATTTAAACATTCCATAAATTCACCAATTCCAAGTTTCCAACTTGAATTTTATGATTTATCTTTTTATAAATACGATCAGATTTGAATTAATGTTGTTTGTTACAGGATGATGGTGATGATTCTTGTTTACATGATATAAATATTCTACGGACATTTTATGGACTAAAATTTCTCACCTTTTCCAAATATCATTTCTATCAAAACCAACAACAATACAGAAATACAAAATATAGTCCAAACCAGCAACACTTCTGACAAGGCCCCTTAAAAGGAAGACACAACAACAAAGCAACAAGAACCTCAACTAAGCCCCAGCCAGTCGAAGCAACACCACAAACAAACCTGCAGAACCATAACAGAACTACAACACCAAAAACCACTAACAAATGCACAACCAACAGTACTCCACAACTTGCCTAAAGACCCTGAAGTATATACAGCACTCACAAAAGCTATGACTCCCTCTTTTAGACCTCAGCTACATTGGGTTTATCATTAGAAGCTTGGCCTCTTGGGTACTTGCATAGCCACCACCAGGATAAGCATTGGCAGTTGCATAACAAGGTGGTGGGACAGGAAAAACAGCCTATTTTCTCTCATATTTTAAAAGAAGTTATAGTCTTAGCCTTAGGAATAAAATAGACATAATTTCCTGTGATTTGAGAAAGGAATCTCAAGTATCGCCTAGAATAGTTTTACGCAATGTTATGAATTCCATTCCGTTCCAGCCGGAACGGACGGAAAATCTCGTACCGGTCTGCAAACCGGAATGAGATACCCTCTTGTTCCACCTCGGAGAAAATTTCAGCCTATTCCAGTGTGTTTCAGGCGTTTCGGTCGATTTCGGTAAATTCAGTCGAAATCAAAGATTTGGCCGGCACGCATTTTGGGCTTTCCCTCTTAAAAAGAAAAATTACTGCCACTAGATCTTCTATAGAGGAGATGAAAAAGAAAGGGCAAAAAAAGAAGAAGAAGAAGGTGATGAAGGCATGAAGCACAGCCGGTGTGAGAGAGAAAATACAAAAGAAGAAAAAGAGGAAAAAGAGGAGAAAAGAGACTGAAGAGAGCACCTGAGCCATGGAGATTGAAGAGACGCTGGAACTTTGGAAATGAGAAGAAGAAGAAAGAGCGATCAGGTGAGTTGAGAAGTAAATAGTGTAGGTCATGAGATGTGAGTGGGTTGGGAAATGGGAAAATTTTAGTGGAAAGAAACTTCTTGAAGTTCCTTCTATATAATTACCCAATTTGTTTCTTTTATTTACAAAAAGATCATTCTAAATTTTTTTTTTTTAATAACAATTAGAATCATTTACTTACTTTTTTTTTTTAATAGGGAAAATCATCTGCTTGCTTTATTTGATTTTTTTTTTTTTAATTATTAAAAGGTATATGTAGGGAATTAACCTGAAATTCACAACCTGTAAGAGACAAAAAATAGATAAAATACATGACAAAGAAAAACAATTACATGCACAAGGCAATATTTACATGGTTCGGCAATTTTGCCTAAGTCCACGGAGTTGCAGGGATTTCACTATTATCAGAGAAAAATACAAAGTGCGGCAATACAGTATTTCAGTCTCTCAAGAACAACGACAATACGAAACCCTAATCACCAAAAAATGGTTTTACATCCTGCGCACAGGATTCACAATGGGCTACAAAACAGGCAAAAAAATTTTCCCGAGGGCGTTGCCCCCATAACCCCCAAACCCAAGCCTTCGCTCCATAGACTAAGCCTTAGAAAATCTCCCATTAAAAATCACGCAACATTATTCAGGTCGAGTCGTCAACCGGATCAAACATAACTAAACTCCACAAAACCCAACAATATATATATATATATATATACAAGATAATATATATATATATATATATATATATATATATATATATATATATATAATAGGCAACCTGAGACACCTCAAAACGATATCAGAGAAAAATACAAAGTGCGACAATACAGTATTTCAATCTCTCAAGAACAACGACAATACGAAACCCTAATCACCAAAAAATGGTTTTACATCCTGCACACAGGATTCACAATGGGCTACAAAACAGGCAAAAAAAATTTCCCGAGGGCGTTGCCCCCATAACCCCCAAACCCAAGCCTTCGCTCCATGGACTAAGCCTTAGAAAATCTCCCATTAAAAACCACGCAACATTATTCAGGTCGAGTCGTCAACCGGATCAAACATAACTAAACTCCACAAAACCCAACAATATATATATATATATACAAGATAATATATATATATAATAGGCAACCTGAGACACCTCAAAACGATATACCAAAATAAGTTGGTATTGAAATATTTCATTCTAATGGACAAACCGAAACGGTATTTATAACATTAGTTTTATGAAGACAACAAAGTTTTACATTATTTCGCAATAAGTTGAGGTGTTAACAATTATAAATCAAAATGAAATAAATATATAAAAATCATACCAAGATCCATTACCATTCAAAATAAAATATTATAAAGATGTTGTAAGATTTTGCTTAAACTTTTTTAGATTATATATTTGAAATATTAAACAGACCATTAAACTGTTTCTTTTGAAAAATTCAAAGAAAAAACAAGTGGCGGGAATGCATATCTATAAAAGCAGAAGAAGGCAAGACCACAACAAGACACAAAACATTCGAACCAACAAATTTTTTCTCATATATTAATTAGAGAAGTACTGATAGTCTTAGCCTTGGGGATAAAATAACCAAAATAAAAATGGTGTGAAGTGTGAACACACTTTCTTAATAAGCTCAATATATAATTAATCAGTACAAGATCAAATCCAACTGAGACTTTATTCATGGAATTAAATAAACTTAGAATATAAAAATACACATTTGTTCTACATTCTCATGAAGACCAAAATAGGCATTTGTCCATTTCGCCCAAAACAAGTAGCAAAATGTTTCTATTCTGAAACTATTTAACCATATGCCCCTGTTTTAAACTCAATTTTCTAAAAATCGAGTTTCAATGAAAAATTCAATTTTTAAAAAATCAAGTAATAGGCAAAAAACCTTTAAAAAAAAATTACATGGAACTCGAGTTCTATGTAACATTTTGCAAGTAACTCGATTTTCATTAAATCAAGTTTTTCATTGAAACTCAATTTTGAATTTTTTCAAAATATGAGCATTTTGCTATTTGTTTTGGGCGAAAATGGCAAATGCCCATTTTGGCCTCCTCATGAATCATGAGTCATGACTAAGCAAAAAAGGCAGGAATAAAAAAAATTCACATGTAACCTCTTTTATATATATTTATTACAATATAATCAACTTCACGTAAAACCCAACAAATAAGAGTGTGTTTGTTGGGTATTTTAAACAACGATTTTCAGTATTTAAACAACGTTACATATATATTCACATACTTTTTTATCCATACATATTTCCCAAAAATACAAATAATTTTACTAGAATAACATTACCCAACACCCCTAATTAATTAATGAACGAATAACAAACTACAATTCCATGCTTAACAAACTTGAAAGCCAGCACCAGTATAGTAGTCCACTACCACAAACCCCAAGCAAAGCCACCACCCCTCAGCAACCACCACCGCCACCGCCACCACAACCTCCACCTCCACCTCCACCACCACCACAACCTCCACCTCCACCTCCACCACTGTGACCAGTGGAGGTGTTTGCATAAGCAGCAGTACTCATAAAAACCATGCCACCATCGTTTCTGCCACCTTTGCGTTTAGGAGCTTTACCTGAATAAGGCGCGGGGGAAGCATTATTTTTATTTTTATTTTCTTTCTTTTTACTCCCTTGTATGCAAAAACACCCCATTGCCGCAAATGTAAACGGTACGGAGAGAGACTTCCTTAATTTCTTCGACTATGAAATTTTTGCCAAAAGACTATATGACGACTATGTATTTCTGCGTCTTTCTCTATGGCTATCTTAGTTCTTATATATATAAGCTAAGCTGCAAGTTGTCGTCTTCTTAACGCTTGATTAGACTTACTAACGAAGTTTGAAGTTTGAACATTGAATTGTAAGTGTGGCTTGACTTTTCAATTTTAATACCCCGAAATTTGAAGTTTCTGACTTGGCTCACACGATGAATGGGATTACATTCAAATTTCCCTGCGCTTTCCTGGAAAATATGGAAGGGGGCCCAGAGGGGGAACCGCCACGGACTCTTTCAAACTTTTGTTATCTCGGCGCTTTTTTCCTAGAAAGTATGGTCTCTCCTGTTAAAGTTGAAAAAAGCAATTCAGTCGGTCCAAATGTGAAAAGAATCTGCAGCTGTGAATAGAGCCCACATTGATAGACCCAAAAGTATTACTAGAAAAGGCCCAACTTTCTAGGTTCTGGGCGGCAAAGACTAAACTTTTTGGAAAATAGTGGCCCATATATGAAAGTTGAGAGGCCCGCCTGGCAGTAATTAGCTCATGATCATATATGTCTCACTTTTCTCATGTCTTACGAATTTCTCATGCCTATAAAATTCATACATTGTCGGAGCGAGGATGAATATTTTGATTATCGAATCTATAATAAGATAATTACTAGTTTGAATAGAGAGGCTTATTTTCATTGATTTATTTTTTTTAAATAAGTTATATAAATTATAATTAATAAGGAAACTCATTACATGTGTTTTGTGTGTACGATAAGACTCTTTTTCTTTTTTGGTCTAACGTCATAATTTTCCTTTTTAAAAAAATTTTTGGATAGGTTTTCTTTTTTAGAATCAATTTTGGATAGGTTTGTTTTGAAGATACAAATTAGTAAGAGAGTGTCTTATTTTGTAGATATTTTAAATAGAGTTGAAGATATATTTTTACCAAGTTGCCCTCAAGTTTTTTCCTTATTAAATCTAAGGTTTATAGACATTTTTAAACCATATAAAAGTCCAGTCCAAAGAATGAAATCCTTTTATAAATAGTATAGATTATATGTTCTATGTTACAAAGAACCCTAATATGTAGCCTAACTATATAAGATAGTTAGTTTTAACCCTACATGAACTTACAATATAATTGAACCCTACATATATTAATACATAATAAACCTAATATCTTTAACTATAACTGTATCTAGAAACAGTTTTAAAAAAATTAAATTTAATTGTACATAAACTGAAATTAAATAAATACTAGCATTTTTAAACTAAAACAAACTAACGAACACTTGATAACATTATGAGGGTTACCTTCATGAATGAAAAATGATATTTTTTATTTAGAATCCAAATCTTCTATTTCACTTTTCCTACTCCATTCTATACTTCACAAATAAAAACTTGATATATACCAATTCATTTAATTTAATTAAATTCTTCTTTTTTTCCTTTTTCTTATTTCACTTCTTAAAAGAAATATAAATAAATAAAACTCAAACACATCCCACCAGCCACCACCACCAGTCGTCACCATCAACCTTCATGGCGGCAACGAAATTGTGACCCTTTCTAAGTTTCTTATCCCTTCCTGCATTTTCTTATTTCACTTAAAAGAAATAAAAAATAAATAAAACTCCAACACGTCTCCACCGGCCCACGACCACCAACCTTCATCATCGCCAATGACCATCCACCACAGGCGCTGGCAAAGTTGACTTGTCAGAGGACGACTACAACCCAATAATGACCCAGCCGAGTCAACTCGCATGGTCCTCTCATCGGCCACCCCCATTAGAAGTTTATATATATATATATATATATATATATATATATATATATATATAAAACAGATCTGCATCCACGCCTTTTATGGGTTTGAGATCCACAAACTTTGGCCTCCTTTCACGGCTTGAATCCTCATCATCTCCACAAACCAAGAAAGCTCCTTAAACTTTCATTAAACAAATAATGGGCCTTGACACAGATCCTTTTGGCTGACTCATTGCAGATTGCCTTCTTTGGGCACCTTGTAAGACTAGCCATTCAATCTTTAACATGCAAGGGTTGTTATTTATGTGATTACTAATAAGTGGTCTAACGACTCATTGGATTCAAAAGCTCAACTTCACGGGCGCCAGTGGTGGTGGTGGTCGTTGCCGTTGGTGAAGGTTGGTGGTGGTGGCTGGTGGAATCTATTGGGTTTTATTTATTTATATTTCTTTTAGGAAGTGAAATAAGAAAAGACAAAAAATTAGAATTTAATTAAGTGAGTTGACACATGTCAAGTTTTTATTTGTAAAATATTAAGTAAGGCAAAAAAAGTGGGACAGAAGATTTGGATTCCTCTATTCGGGAAACTAATTAGATTTCCAGAAAACCAACGAGTCTTTTGGTTGAATATTACTGAATCTCGAGTTTATTTGCGTTATGGGCACTGTTCTAAGTTATTTAGGGAATTGAGGAAAGAGAGTGAATTTCGGCAATGGTGTTGCCGAAATTCTAACAAAAGTATGAGAGAAAAAGAGAAAAAGAGAAAAAATGGGAGAGATAAAATTTTGAATTCAGTAATCTTCCTGCTGCCTAAACGTGCTAACCGAGTGGGTGTGAAGTGCTTGAAATGTGCTAGTGCTAGGGGGTGCCCAAAGGGAAACCAATTGTGGCAATGCCATTGTCGAAATAGGAGGGAAAATTTGTGGCAATTGTGGCAATGCTATTGCTGAAAATGGGAGGAAAAAAAATTAGTGGTTATCGAAATCTTGGGAGGAATTAAAAAAAAAAAAATGTGTTATTCCACAATATTTTTATAACATTTTCACAACAAATCACAGGTGATTAGTTATTATTAGTTCAAATTTGAATTTAACACTAAGATTACTTTTTTAATCCAAAATAACAACCAGTAACAACTTGCCACTTAGGATTTGTTGTAAAAATGTTGTAAAAATTGTGTGCACATATCATTTCTCAAAAAAAAAATTTGTGGAATGGATTTGTAGCCATGGCATTGCCGAAATAGGAGGGAAAAAAAATTGTTGCAATTGGTTTGTGGCAATGGCAGGAGGGAAAAAAAAATTGTTGCAATTGGTTAGTGGCAATTGCATTGCCGAAATAGAGAGAAAAAAATGTGGCAATGAATTTGTGGCAATGGCATTGCCAAAATGGGAGGGGAAAAAAATTGTTGTAATTGGTCTGTGGCAATGGCATTGCCCAAATAGAAGGGAAAAAAAAAAGTGGCAATTGATTTGTGGCAATGACATTGTCGAAATAGAGGAGAGAGAGAGAGAGAGAGAGAGAGATGTTTGAATATAAAAAAAAGTACACATATTCTTATTATTCAGTATTTTTTTGACCAAAGCAGTTTGATATGTGTGTATATCACGTTTTTTCCTTGCTTATTGTAAAAGTACCCTATGAAACAAATAAGGATAGATTCAAGTACAATGAGTACACTTATTCTTATTCTAAAAAAAGTACATAGATTCTTACAATATGAAATGGAAAAAAAAAATGATTGATGTGCACACCATAAACAAAAAAAAACAAAGAAAGTATATAGATTCTTTCAATAGGAAAGAAAAAAAAAATTGATGTGTACACTGTAAACCAAAAAAAGCAAAGAAAGTACATAGATTCTTACAATACGGAAGAAAAAAAATGATTGATGTGCACACTGTAAACCAAAAAAAGTAAAGAAAGTAATAGATTCTTACAATACTGAAGAAAAAAAAATGATTGATGTGCATGCTGTAAACAAAAAAAAAAAAAAAGCAAAGAAAGTACAGAGATTCTTATGTGCACTCTGTAAAAAAAAAAACAAACAAAAACAAAACAAAACAAAGATTCAATCAACCAATCACCTCAACTCTTCATCTCATCTGATTCTTATTCTCTGTATAGAATATATTCACCTATCATTCCCAATAAAACCACCTATTCATATCACGCCTAAATCTATCTCAGGGATTCTTTTTTGTCTTTTTATTCTTCAGTATTTTTTTGACCGAAGCAATTTGGTTTGTGTGTATGTCATGTTATTTCATTTCGTATTGTAAAAGTACCATATGAAATAAATAATGATATATTCAAGTATAATGAGTACATTGATTCTTATTCTAAAAAAAAGTATATAGATTCTTACAATACGAAATGGAAGAAAAAAATGATTGATGTGTCTGCTATAAACAAAAAAAAAAAAAAAAGTATATAGATTCTTACAATAGGAAAGAAAAAAATGATTAATGTGCATACTGTAAACCAAAAAAAGCAAAGAAAGTACATAGATTCTTACAATATGAAAGAAAAAAATGATTCATGTGCACACTGTAAACCAAAAAAAACAAAGAAAATACATAGATTCTTACAATACGAAAGAAAAAAAAATGATTAATGTGCATGCTGTAAACAACAAAAAAAAAAAAAAAAAAAAAAAAACAAACAAACAAACAAAGTACCTAGATTCTTATGTGCACACTGTAAACAAAAAAAAAAAACAAAGAAAGTAAATAAAAAAAAAACAAAGATTCAATCAACCAATCACCTCAACTACTCATCTGATTCTTATTCTCTTCTTAGAAGTATCAAGGATAAAAGCTACAGTATAAAATATTGTATAGAAATAAAAAGTAAATATTATACCTGCAACCATATAGGTCGTTGTCATTTAAATTTGTTGGATTTATTGGAATTGGGGTCAGATATGGAAGATGCTCCCACACCCATAATTGTAATATGAAAACAAGACCTGCAATCTCCGTGCTTTATTAAATAGCAGCAATACACAACTCTTTATAAAGGAAAGTAAGTGTGGTACTACCCCAGCTACACCAAAGTACTCTAACAACTTGAGAAAGCAACAATGCAATCTACTTTGCCTCTTATTTCCAAATAGTAAAGCCAAAACCTGGAACATATATGCCCTATCATACTGTTGGGTTGTTATAGCATTGGCACCCTCTGGTAGGTTTGAGAATGTATTCCTTACCCATGTTATTTTAAGGCCACCATATGCCAATGTTGTTGCAGGTGGTGTCACCCCAAGTAAATTACCACAAACTTGTTCCCAAACCAAATTAGTGGGCCAGTGATCGACATTTCACAATTAGGTAGGTAAAATGTATGGGTTTTAGATTGCCACCGCTCCACCAAAGAAGTGATAAGACCCCAATCAATATCTATATATGGTAGGCAGATAATATGATATAGTCTACATTGATGCAAATATGGGGTGATACGCTCGCCTAACTGCCTCGCGGGTGGGGGGTGCAAAAGGTTGGGGTCGCACTCGTAAGGTGGAAACCTGATTTTTTTTTTTTTTTTAAATGTACAATGTTATATTGCTAATGTTGAAATTATTTTCGTGTAAATTGAATAATTGTAGATATTATTAGGACATTAATAAATTTGGATCTCGCAACGTACATTGCCTTCCATTGCCTCATTAGAGATATGATATTGTTGTTGCTCCATTTCAAATATATCCTACATTAAATGCTACAATGAGTTAAACCATGCAACTTCCATCTGAAGGTATATTTTTTACAAATCATCGATATAAAAAATTACAAACTAAGAAAATAATTTTCAATTAAATTAAGGGGCCGAGAAGCTTACTACAATTGCGATATGAAGTGAAGGAATGTAGGAATTATAGAGTGATACTTGCAAGAAAAGAAAGAAAGAACAAAAAAAACACAATCAAATATTCATAAATATCTTCTAAAAAAAATATAATCCTAAATAAAAACAAAAGAACAATAATAATAAATAATAAAATTAATATATACTAACTACTACAGTTTTTTATGCTAAATATTAAATATAACTTACAATGCTTGTAGTTCATTATAAAATTGAAAGAAACTCAAATAAAGGATTTATGAAGCAAAATTTTTAATTATAATAATAATTGTAGGGACACGTTTTTCAGCCTAAGCCCAAAATGTATGAGATCTTGACCCGGTGAACCCAGTACAATAAATTTATAGAGAGTGGGTCAAAGAGCTAGGTTTTAGTGCATAAATAATGGTTAGAATGGGTGTAGAAGATTATTAAACAAGAACAAGGAACATAGGTTTGAATGAATTCACTGTCCGAGGAGGTAAGTTTTCATATAAATCAATTAAATAGAGTACAAGTGAAATTTAGGTTGCTACAGTGCATCTTCTATCTTTTTCCAGCCCCCTTTCCTCTAGGGTCTCTACTCTCATTTATACTACATCTCTTCCTTCATCTTTACCCTACACGCGGACAGTTGAGGGTTTATGCTGATACTTATCCCATCAGCCTTCTCTAGAAGTCTTTGGAGGATGGTTATAAGGTTGAAAAATTACTGTTCAGATGTCACTTCCTCATTAATGCGGCCAGGAAGTTAGCTATGGGGCATTCAATGCGGTGGTAGCAGCTTTCCCTTTGATATTTTTGGGTTCCCATCTTTCTTGTACGTTTATGGCACACGTCCCTATTATTAGAGCTTCCTAGAAGGTCACTTTGATCATTAGGATCTATATCTGATCTATGCTTAGCTTGTCCGAGGAGGTATCCCTCCTCGGACTGCCTCCCCATTTGTATCCTACTCCTTAAGTTTTGAGTTTGAACCATTTATTACCATTTGGTCATCCTCGAACTACTCATGCTCTCGGCCAAGGCCCAAGACCCAATTGTATAATTTGGACCCATGACCCCACAATAGCCCCTTGAAACTCCAGTTTTTCCCTCTCATCCAAGGAGAAAAGTGGGGTTTTGAATTCTTAAGAGTTAATTCTAGTTGATCCTCTGATTTACACACGTGGGAGTGTCGCTTTACACGCCTCATACTTGTATTGTAAATTGCTCCCTTCAGAACTACCAATCTGAGGAGTTGGTTATAATCTTGGGTCTGTCTTAACACTTAGTGAGAAACAAATAGATATCATAGAATGTTAATTTCCCACATCATCTGGTCCGAGGGCTGAGGCATGATTGAGTTTCAGTTTAAACACTTAGAAAGTTGTCATTGAGTGTTAACTTCCCCAACTCATCTGGTCCAAGGACCAAGGCATGATTGAGTTTCAGTTTAAACACATGAGAGTTGCCATTGAGTGTTAACTTCCCCACATCATCTGGTTCGAGGATCGATGCATGATTGAGTTTCAGTTTAAACACTTACAAAGTTGCCATTAAGTGTTAACTTCCCCACATCATCTGGTCCGAGGACCGAGGCATGATTGAGTTTCAATTTAAACACTTGGGAGTTGCCATTGAGTGTTAACTTCCCCATATCATTTGGTCCGATGACCGAGGCATGATTGAGTTTCAATTTAAACACTTAGAAAGTTGTCATTAAGTGTTAACTTCTCCACATCATCTAGTCCGAGGACTGAGGCATGTTAACTTCCCCAACTCATCTGGTCCAAGGACCAAGGCATGATTGAGTTTCAGTTTAAACACATGGGAGTTGTCATTGAGTGTTAACTTCCCCACATCATCTAGTTCGAGGACTGAGGCATGATTGAGTTTCAGTTTAAACACTTAAAAAGTTGCCATTGAGTGTTAACTTCTCCACATCATCTGGTCTGAGGATCGAGGCATAATTGAGTTTCAGTGTAAACACTTAGAAAGTTGCCATTGAGTGTTAACTTCCCCACATCATCTGGTCCGAGGACCGAGGCATGATTGAGTTTTAGTTTAAACACTTAGAAAGTTGCCATTAAGTGTTAACTTCTCCACATCATCTAGTCTGAGGACCGAGGCATGATTAAGTTTCAGTTTAAATACTTGGGAGTTGCCCGTGTGTGTTAATTTCCCCAAAGCAGGAGGTCCGAGGAACCCGACATAGTTGAGGTTCTGTTTAACCACTTCAAAAGATGTCAGTGTGTGTTAATTTCCCCAAAGCAGGAGATCCGAAGGACCCAAAATAGCTAAGGTTCTGTTTAACCACTTCAAAAGATGTCAGTGTGTGTTAATTTCCTCAAAGCATGAGGTTCGAGGAATCCAACATAGCTAAGGTTTTGTTTAACCACTTCAAAAAATGTCAATATGTGTTAATTTCCTCAAAGCCGGAGGCCTGAGGGACCCAACATAGTTAAGGTTCTGCTTAACCACTTCAAAAGATGTCACTATGTGTTAATTTCCCCAAAGCCGGAGGTCCAAAAGACCCGAAATAGCTAAGGTTCTGTTTAACCACTTCAAAAGATGTCAGTGTGTGTTAATTTCCCCGAAGCAAGAGGTCCGAAAGACCCGACATAACTAAGGTTCTATTTAACCACTTCAAAAGATATCAATGTGTGTTAATTTCCCTAAAGCAGGAGGTCCGAAGGACCCGACATAGCTAAGATTCTGTTTAACCACTTCAAAAGATGTTAGTGTGTGTTAATTTCCCCAAAGCAGGAGGTCTGAAGGACCCAACATAGCTAAGGTTCTGTTTAACCACTTCAAAAGATGTCAATGTGTGTTAATTTCCCTAAAGCAGGAGGTTCGAAGGACCCGACATAGCTAAGGTTCTATTTAACCACTTTAAAAGATGTCAGTGTGTGTTAATTTCCCCAAAACAAAAGGTCCGAAGGACCTGACATAGCTAAGATTCTGTTTAACCACTTCAAAAGATGTTAGTGTGTATTAATTTCCCCAAAACAGGAGATCCGAAAGACCTGACATAGCTAAGTTTCTGTTTAACCACTTCAAAAGATGTCAATGTGTGTTAATTTCTCCAAAACAGGAGGTCTGAAAGACCCAACATAGTTAAGGTTCTGTTTAACCACTTCAAAAGATGTCATAAAGTGTCAAATTCCCTAAAGCATCTGGTCCGAGGATTTAGGCATACTAAGGTTCTATTTGAACACTTATAGAAAGATTAGGAGATATCAATATATACCTTTCAAAACTAGCCCCACTACAGAGCCCCTTTGATTTGCTACACCATCAACATATACCTTCCAGAATAATGGTTCTTACAGGGAGATTGTGCCAACCGATTCTTCATCCATGTTCTGTGTTGCTGCCACTTCCTTTAGTGGAGGTTTAGTGAACTCGGCCACCAGATTCGCAAGGACTTGGCCCTTGATAGGGGTACAAGGCATGTACTTGATGTCAAAAGCCCCTAGAACTATGATCCTACCATACTTAACCGTTGCACTCACTATCACACAAGCTTTCCCCACAGATGGCGCCAATTGTAGGGATACGTTTTTCAGCCCAAGCCCAAAATGTATAGGATCTTGGCCCGGTGAACCCAATGCAATAAATTTATAGAGAGTGGGTCAAAGAGCTAGGTTTTAGTGCATGAATAATGGTTAGAATGGGTGTAGAAGATGATTAAACAAGAACAAGGAATATAGAGCTGAATGAATTCACTACCTAATGAGGTAAGTTTTCATATAAATCAGTTAAATAGAGTACAAGTGCAATTTAGATTGTTACAGTGCATCTTCTATCTTTTTCCAGCCCCCTTTTCTCTAGGGTCTCTACTCTCATTTATACTACATCTCTTCCTTCGTCTTTACCCTACACGCGAAGAGTTGAGGGTTTATGCTGATACTTGTCCCATCAACCTCCTCTAGAAGTCTTTGGGGGATGGTTATAAGTCTGAAAAAGTACTGTTCAGAGGTCACTTCCTAATGCGGGCAGGGAGTTAGCTACAGAGCATTCAATGCGGTGGTAGCAGCTTTCCCTTTGATATTTTTGGGTTCCCATCTTTCTTGTACGTTTATGGCGCACGTCCCTATTATTAGAGCTTCCTGGAAAGTCACTTTGATCATTAGGATTTATATCTTATCTGTGCTTAGCTTGTCCGAGGAGGTATTCCTCCTCGAACTGCCTCCCCATTTGTATCCTGCTCCTTAAGTCTTGAGTTTGAACCATTTATTACCATTCGATCGTCCTCTAACTACTCATGCTGTCAGCCAAGGCCTAAGACCCAATTGTATAATTTGGGCCCATGGCCCCACAATAATAATAATAATAATAATAGTTTTAGCAAAAATAATCATACACACAATAATTAGTATTAACTATAATATAACCAAAAATAATCATACAATAATTAATTTTCATTTCCTAGCCTATAACCATCCTAAAAAGTAAAGATTCAAGAAACTTAATAATTTTTTATGCCAACTAAACTTTAAAGAAAAAGAAACACAAATGTACGATTTATTGTAGTAAATAAAAAAATAATAATAATAAAACACATACATATATCTTTATTATAAACCAACAAACATATTATGCAATATATTTTTTCCAAGTAATAGATTTAATAATTGATAATAACAAGGTAAAATTGATTATAAAAACATAACAATAATACAATTTATTACAATTTTTGTGGTCATATACTAATAATAACAATAAATAATATTAAATAATTTCAAAATTAACAAAACACATACATAAATTTAATTAGAGAGTTGAGATGCTTACCACAACTATGATACCAACTAAAAGAGTGAGAATTATAGAGTAATATTTGCAACAACAACAACAAAAACCACAATCAGATAACCATAAAAAATAATTCATTAATCTAAAATTTGAATAATAATAACAACAACAACAACAATAATCATAATCATAGGCATACAAATAATATTAACTACAACTACAACAATACATAATATTTTACAATGTATTAACTTCTAATATTTACAGAGCACATGTTTATACAATAATAATAAATCTGTTAATTTCTAGAGCTGTAAGTTAATAAGCAAAGCAAAAAAACTTACATTAACAAAAAGTTTACAATCCTTAGTTGTGCACACTAAAGCAAAGCAAAAGAGTAAATGAACAATCGGAGGACCTAACTTTGTGAGGAGATGCAATTCTTCAGCAAAGGAGGAGAAATAAAAAGACAAGGGCACTTGCCTT
The DNA here is from genome assembly GCA_023055345.1 of Quercus wislizeni. Lineage (NCBI taxonomy): Eukaryota > Viridiplantae > Streptophyta > Magnoliopsida > Fagales > Fagaceae > Quercus > Quercus wislizeni. Next base: position 541,498 of record JALGQJ010000061.1, read on the forward strand.
GCCTATTATTACAAAATGAAGAATAAAAAGACAAAAAAAAAAAATCTCTGAGAGAGATTTAGGCGTGATATGAATAGGTGAATATATTCCATGCAGAGAATAAGAATTAGATGAGACGAGGAGTTGAGGTGATTGGTTGATTGAATCTTTGTTTTTTTTGTTTACTTTCTTTGCTTTTTTTTTTTTTTTTTTACAACGTGCACATAAGAATCTATGTACTTTCTTTACTTTCTTTTTGTTTACAGCGTGCACATCAATCATTTTTTTTCTTTCGTATTGTAAGAATTTATGTACTTTCTTTGCTTTTTTTGGTTTACAGTGTGCACATCAATCATTTTTTTCTTCCATATTGTAAGAATTTATGCACTTTCTTTGCTTTTTTGGTTTACAATGTGCACATCAATCATTTTTTTCTTTCCTATTGTAAGAATCTATATACTTTCATTGTTTTTTTTTTTGTTTACAGCGTGCACATCAATCATTTTTTTCTTCTATAAGAATCTATGTACTTTTTTTTGTTTTTTTTTTTATTTTGTTTACAGCGTGCACATCAATCATTTTTTTCTTCCATTTCGTATTGTAAGAATCTATGTACTTTTTTTAGAATAAGAATCAATGTACTCATTGTACTTGAATCTATCCTTATTTGTTTCATAGGATACTTTTACAATACGAAAGAAAAGAACATGACATACACACATACCAAACTGCTTTGATCAAAAAAATACTAAAAAATAAGAATATGTGTACCTTTTTTTATATTCAAACATCTCTCTCTCTCTCTCTCTCTCTCTCTCTCTCTCTCTCTCAATCTCTCTCTTGGCAATGCCATTTCCACAAACCAATTGCAACATTTTTTTTCCTCCTATTTCGGCAATGCCATTGCCACAAATCAATCGCCACTTTTTTTTTATTTATTTCGGCAATGCCATTGTCACAAATTCATTTCCACAATTTTTTTTTCCCTCTATTTCGGTAATGCCATTGCCACAAACCAATTGCAACAATTTTTTTCCCCTCCTATTTCGGCAATGCCATTGCCCCAAATCCATTCCACAAATTTTTTTTTTTTTTTTGAGAAATGATGTGTACACAATTTTTATAACATTTTTACAACAAATCCTAAGTGGCAAGTTATTACTGGTTGTTATTGTTGGATTAAAAAAGTAATCTCAATGTTAAATTCAAATTTGAACTAATAATAACTAATCACCTGTGATTTGTTGTAAAAATATTATGGAGTAGCACATTGTTTTTTTTTTAATTCCTTCCCAGATTTCAGCAACCACTATTTTTTTCCTCCCATTTTCGGCAATGGCATTGCCACAAATTTCCCCCCCCCCCCCTCCTATTTCGGCAATGGCATTGCCACAATTGGTTTCCCTTTGGACACCCCCCTAGCACTAGCACACTTCGAGCACTTCACACCCACTCGGTCAGCATGTTTGGGCAGCAGGAATTTCAGTAATGAGATTACCGAATTCAAAATTTTCTCTCTCCCACTTTTTCTCTCTCTCTTTCTCATACTTTTGTTAGAATTTCGGCAACACTGTTGCTGAAATTCACTCTCTTTCCTCAATTCCCTAAATAACTTGGAACAATGCCCATAATGCAAATAAACTCGAGATTTAGTAATATTCATCCAAAAGACTCAAAACCAACTTCTTCTTCTCTTTTTTTTTTTTTTTTTTTTTTTTTTAAAGGAACTCCAAAAAACCAACTTTGACTTCGTTGATTGTGGGATGATAAAATTTTATCTTTGTAGTAGCAATCAAAGGAAAATAATCCTGGATCACACTCGATTATATATACTAGCAAAATTTATTATAGAACAACAACACCTAGATCATGGGGTTGGTTTACTCTAGATGTCACCAAGTTGATACTTGATACTATTTGGACCATGGTGGGACTAAGGTGAGACTACGGTTGAATTCATGACTTTAAGTGTCCTCCATTTCTAGGCCCTCAAGTATTGGTTCATCTATGGATATAACTATAAACTATTATAAGAGCATTCTCATCAGCTTTATCATAAAAAATGCCATTTTGACACACCAAAAACCTACTTTATCATTTTAGCACATCATTTTACAATATCTCATTTATCAGATGTTTTATCCTTCAGTTTTATATATTAAAATAATATTTACTACACATTAAAATAATATATTTACCCAAAACCCAGCAAATATACAAATGCACAACTAGTGGCAGTCGCCACCACCCAAGAACCAACTATCACCGCTACAACCACCACCACAACACAACCACCGCTACAACCACCACCACAAACTACAACCACAATCACTGGATCCTCCAACAAATTCCAAATCCAAAAACCTCAACAAAATAAATAATAATAAAAAAATGCAAAATCTTCAACAAAACCCCAACCCAACAAATCAATCAATGACCAAACTCAACCAACCATCGACGGCAAAAGCTGTGGAGGACGTCGAGCAAGATCTGCAACTGCCCCTAGGTGAGCAGAGCTTCAGATTGGCGAGTAGAGGTTTAGATTGGCAAGCTTCAATTGACGAGCTCTACTTCAAATCGGAATCACCTTCTTCTTCATAACAGGAAAAGAAAGAGAGAGAGATAGTGACAGGAAAAAAAAAAGAGAGAGAAAGAGGCACAGAGACAGGTCGAATTTGCAGCGATAATACCGAAATGCAAAGAGAGAGAGATAAAAAAAATAAAATGAAAGTGAGAAAGAAATAGGGAGCAACGGAGAGATGGAGACCATAGAGGAGGGAGAGAGAGAAAGCTGTGTTGCAGACGGAGAGAGATATGTGTTGGAGGAGAGAGAAAGTAAATAAAATAATCAAAAGAATTATAGCATTTTTGTCCGTACGCTCTCATATTTGAGAGTGTACTGTAACATGTCTCAAAATTTTGAGACATTTAGCACATCTCATGAGGGGCTATTTTTGGTGTTTGGTGTGCCAAATGCCAAATATTTGGCATTTGGCACACCTAATGAGAATGCTCTAATCATGCGGAATAGCCGAAGTGGGGTTTCCACAAATAACCCTTTTTAGGTTTATATATATCTTAGAACAAATAATTGAGGATATTTTCATCTGTAGGCAACCATGAACCAACCAAGAATAAATTAAAGAGAAAATTCCATACACGGTACTACTTGCTCACATGAAAGTCCACCCGAAATTAGTTTCATTGTGTTTATTTTTATTCAATTATCATTCGCTATTTAATGGAGCGTAATATTTTAAATAACATAAGACCTTGTAAACTATTGGATTCATGATAAAAACAAATTTTGTATTATGAAAATGGATCCCAAGCAAATGAAGAAGAATTATCTCCTGCATTATACATGATTGAATGTTCATAATATGTGATCCCACAAAATATGAGACATTCAATACATGAGATACTTTCTCTATTAATGGAGTCCCACTCTACCAAGAAATTTGAGACATTATCTGATCATTTCCTTGCCCTTTCCAAAGTTAGTTTGAACTTTTGATTGATCTAGGTACTTTGGTTCCTATGGATGAAGATATGGTCTCTATGGATACCATTGAATTTCCGTTGGAAGAAGAATCTTACAAAGATCATATTAATTCTTATCAAAGAAAAACATGGACAAAATGGGCTTTTGCCCTTTTGGGCAAATTAATTAGCCTTTTGCCCTTCTTCTCAAACTAAATAGGAAATGCCCTTCTTTTGAAAATTGAGTTTCTCAAAATCGAGTTAAAAAAAAAATCCTGGAGCCCTATAGTGAAGTTTTTAAGGACCTATAGTGACATTTTAAGAACCTATAGTGACGTTTTATAACTTGATATCCATGAAATCAAGTTATAGGCAATAAAATTGCCTATAACTAGATTTCATGGATATCAAGTTACAAAACGCCACTATAGGTCTTTATAAACGTCACTATAGGGCTTAAATCGATTTTGAAAAACTCGTATTTTCAAAAGAGGGGTATTTTCCTATTTAATTTGGAAAGAAGGGCAAAAGGCTATTTATTTTGCCCAAAAAGGGCAGAAGCCAATTTTGTCCGAAAAACATGATTAATTGAGGCTATTCAAATAGGCACAAGTCAACTAAACAGTATTCTCATGGCAATTGGGGTTATGGATTTTTAGTTTATGGGCGGTAGTATGGGCTTCATGGTAGGCGAGAAGATCACTCGTTTGATCGAATATGCTAACAATCAGTTTTTGCCTCTTATTCTAGTGTCAACTCCTTTTTATTCTATGCTTAATCTTGCTTTGCTTTTAGTTTTTTACATCATGAGTTGCTAAAATGTGATTCTTAGTTTGATCATTTTCCTCACATCAATGGTCGGTTCTGGTTTTCATTCCTTAAAAATTTTTGTTTTTACTTTATAGTCTAATGTTTGAATTTTTCACACCAAAAGAGTCAACATTTTAAAATACAACATCTATACTTGTTGATATCAAAAATTGTAGCTAGTGTTCATGGTGTGGTGCGAACGATGTAACAAGACATTTTGCACACACTTCAAGGATTGATTCTCAAAACACTGACTAAATCGAACCGAATCGAAGCTTTCTCGGTTAGCATAGTACGGTTTTATAGGAATATCATTCAATTTTGGGTGCTAAAATGTCAAAACCGAAAATTTTGATTTGGTACCAAAATCGCCCTCCACACAGAACTCACTCCAAAATTTTGGTTTGGAAACCAATTAATAAATATAGAACTATTCATTTCATATAATCTTCCAATACAGTGGATTAAAACCTAAATTAACCTATCTTTTTAATTCCATAAATTCACTAATTCAATTTGAGATTTTATGATTTATCTTTTTGTAAGTACGATAAAATTTGATTAATGTCGCTTGTTACATGATGATTCTTCTTTACTAAGGTATATATATT